>JAYKKI010000019.1:16235000-16792500 GCA_039881145.1 Druceiella hillmani | reverse complement strand
CATTACATACATTGATATCTTGTTATTGCATTCACAGGGCAATATTTTACATGTGACTACTGCCAGAAGATATTCTCAAAAAATAAATGATTACAGCAACATGTAAATGTGTGCAGGATTTGTTCACCGATGTCTAAAATGCGATAAATGTTTCAAATGCCGGACTTACCTTCAGCAACATGAAAAATTGGACCACAGTAAGGCACACAATTTTGCAGAAACTTCAGCTGTGAATCATCAGCTTTTTCGCACGCGTGGAGCACGTTGCAGTTAAGCTGGTACATCACGTAATTTCTTGTCTTACTTACTTGGATGTTGCTGGGTTCCTATGTTTATGTTTGGAACAATTTACGGTTGACAGTAACCCCACCTGTCGGAAGCACCCTGATGGGATACAAATTTATCTGCATGCGTTGAGTTTACGATGGAACAAAACTGTACTTGTAAGCAGTACAACATTAGCAAACATTACACACTCAAAAAATGAAAATGTTGCTTATTGTGAGTGTATTATTCTTGGGGTGGATACAGCAAAAGAAAGAGAAGGAACCTTCATAGGGTTCATGTACCCATCCGTTATTTGAATATACTTGGCCAAAAAACAATAATTTTGTATTTTTTTTCGAGCTAAATAAAGTAATAAGAAATTACAAATTGGGTGCATTATTTCTAATAATATGAACTATTTTTGATTAAATTTTTATTAAAAAATTGATATTTTGCAATTTGTGTACTGTTGAGTCATGGTTGCTGTGGAAAAAGAAGAGTCATGAATACGTAATATCTCAAAAGTTGTACAATTTTTTTCTCAAAAACCATTTTACGTGGGAAGTTAAAATTCTGCTCAGTAATGGAGCTTATTAGCTTGCATATTTCTCAGTAATGACAATCTAAAAATATTTGTTCAGAAATTTTGGGAAATTTTAGGATTCAGGAAGGAATAGCTAAAAGGATTCATAAAAAAACTTGCTTGCAGTCGCACGGTGTACTAATTTCCAGGATGAGTCATAAGAGTTCCAGAATAATCTTTTTTACAGTTTTATGATTCGTACTTATAGAGATATCGCTGGATATACTTATAAAAATTATATTCTCCCTTAATATTCAAGATCTGTTTGTATTTAAATTATAAAACAGTATGTTTATTAGAAAACTTGAATTTTTCAAGAAGAATACTACAGCAATGATTTTGTTTTTAGATATATTTTTTACGTGCATGAAAAATGTACATAGGCAATATATTTACGTAATGAAAAGTAATAATAATATAAATAAAAAATTTAATAAATATGCTACGTGCCCTTAAATATTTAAATGTATCCTAATGTCAACAGAACACTTCTAGTGCAAGTACTAGCTACTGAACTACTGAACTGCGAATAGTTTTTATTTCAACAGAGCGCAGCGCGATAGTTTATACTGCACGTGTCAATCTGGATAGTACGTTACATCACAGTGAAAGTTCATTCAAAATCCATTCAAATAATTAACCTGCTAAAAATTCTTAAAACTTATTTTAGTATCTTTTCATGGTAATAAATATGTTTTATTCACTTTTTCTATAGAAAAAGAGACAGGAGACCACTGTGCAAGTTAGAAGTGAATATTCTTTATATGTATTTTGAAAAAAAAGGGATGTAGATTAATTTAAACGTAACCACTTTTGTTCCACTTTTGTGTTTCAATGTTTGGGGAGGGGAAAATGGTGCTAGGCCTCGGTGATGCATAGTTATGCTAGTAGGTATGTACCTAGAAAAAGCTGAGTTAGAGCCGGTAGCGTACGCCTAAGTGTGCAAGATTAGGCTATCAGACGCGCATCATAAAGTCCTATCTTACACGTCCTCACCACTGTCAAACTGCCGCCGCAGTCTGGTAGTGGACTCACTTATATGAGTCGTCCCATTCCCCGGGCAATGTCCTGGTCAATAACGAGTCTTGCACAACACATCTACCTCGTGACCTTGATAGCAAACTAAGAAGGGCGAAGGCGAGTCATCGGCGCCTTAAAACCGATAAATCTAGCTAAGGGAGACAACCCTGACAAAAAACCAGTGTGCAGCCCGAAAGGGTTGCCCCAGCACCGTAAACCTGTGGTCATGTTTTGCAGGAACGGGAGTCTGAGCTTCGTCACTTGGACTACGAGGAAGGTAACCTCTTCAAAAATCCCCTAATCCTACGGTGCGGGGCGCGCCAAAAGGATGTGTGACTGGCAGGTGGCCAGCCGCTAGCGACCAACCTTGACAGCCTAGGCGAACTGTCATTGTATAACTGCCTTCTCCGTGGGAATGGGCGTCACCCCAGGAGCGACAGCTTTTATCGACCCCACTCGTGGGACCAATATGAATGATTTAAATACAAATACCAATACCACCATGGGAGTAGGCAACCAGGCTCCTGTGTTAGTGAATGCTACTGGCAGCAATAAAAAATATATTCAGCAGGCATTTCATTCTAGCCTCTTCATTGGCAGACCAAGATCTGCTTCAGTGAGTGATCTAACCAATCTCCACTCTGGAATGAACACTGAAAATGAAACTCCCTCTCAGGAAAACCCACCTGCTCCACCATCGTGGCAAAGGGTCCCGAAATCAAAAAATCCCACAAAAAAAAGGAAAGCCACTGGCAGCCCATCACCAGAGGCTACTAAAACTACCAACAGATTCAGCAGTTTAGCTGTTGATTTGACAGAAGATGAACCGGGTTCCTTACCAACGAAACCCAATAAACCTCCTCCAATTATTCTCTATGGAGTAGAAGATATTAATAAGCTCACAACAATACTGGAAACTGCTGCGGATAGAGGTCAATACATACAGAATAGTGACTAGAAGTCAGCTGAGAATAACTAGCAAAGATATAGAGGTTTACAAAAAACTCATTGCTCTGGTAAGGGAAAATGGACTAATTGGTCACACCTTTAACAGGAAAGATGATAGATGCTATAGGCTCGTCATCAGGAATCTTCACCCGTCAACACCAATAACCGCCATAAAAAAAGAAATAGAAGACACTGGTAACCAAATCACAGGCGAAATTATTAACGCTAAATATGGTCCTGATAAAATTCCTACTTCAACCTTCTTTGTCAACCTAATCTCCGGACCTAATAACATTGCGGCCAAGAGCCTTAAGTATATATACCACCAATCCATCGTAATGGAAGATCCAAAGAAGAAAAAATCTATAGTGCAATGCCAGAGATGCCAGCAATATGGACACACCAAAAACTATTGCCTGCGCCCATACAGATGTGTGAAATGTGGACAGTCGCACAAAACATCGGAGTGTACTAAACGCGATCGTAATACCCCAGCCCAGTGTGCCCTTTGTAACGGTCCCCACCCTGCTAATTATAAGGGATGTGAGGTATACAAAGAAATACTACTTAGACGTACTCGGAAGATCGTGCCTAAAAGTAACTTTATGGACAGAAAAGCTCAAACTTTCCCCTCCCCAAACATTGAAACACAAAAGTGGAACAAAAGTGGTTACGTTTAAATTAATCTACATCCCTTTTTTTTCAAAATACATATAAAGAATATTCACTTCTAACTTGCACAGTGGTCTCCTGTCTCTTTTTCTATAGAAAAAGTGAATAAAACATATTTATTACCATGAAAAGATACTAAAATAAGTTTTAAGAATTTTTAGCAGTTTAATTATTTGAATGGATTTTGAATGAACTTTCACTGTGATGTAACGTACTATCCAGATTGACACGTGCAGTATAAACTATCGCGCTGCGCTCTGTTGAAATAAAAACTATTCGCAGTTCAGTAGTTCAGTAGCTAGTACTTGCACTAGAAGTGTTCTGTTGACATTAGGATACATTTAAATATTTAAGGGCACGTAGCATATTTATTAAATTTTTTATTTATATTATTATTACTTTTCATTACGTAAATATATTGCCTATGTACATTTTTCATGCACGTAAAAAATATATCTAAAAACAAAATCATTGCTGTAGTATTCTTCTTGAAAAATTCAAGTTTTCTAATAAACATACTGTTTTATAATTTAAATACAAACAGATCTTGAATATTAAGGGAGAATATAATTTTTATAAGTATATCCAGCGATATCTCTATAAGTACGAATCATAAAACTGTAAAAAAGATTATTCTGGAACTCTTATGACTCATCCTGGAAATTAGTACACCGTGCGACTGCAAGCAAGTTTTTTTATGAATCCTTTTAGCTATTCCTTCCTGAATCCTAAAATTTCCCAAAATTTCTGAACAAATATTTTTAGATTGTCATTACTGAGAAATATGCAAGCTAATAAGCTCCATTACTGAGCAGAATTTTAACTTCCCACGTAAAATGGTTTTTGAGAAAAAAATTGTACAACTTTTGAGATATTACGTATTCATGACTCTTCTTTTTCCACAGCAACCATGACTCAACAGTACACAAATTGCAAAATATCAATTTTTTAATAAAAATTTAATCAAAAATAGTTCATATTATTAGAAATAATGCACCCAATTTGTAATTTCTTATTACTTTATTTAGCTCGAAAAAAAATACAAAATTATTGTTTTTTGGCCAAGTATATTCAAATAACGGATGGGTACATGAACCCTATGAAGGTTTTTGAGCAACTTGAATATCAACAACATTGAACCTGGAGACGACAAAAATACCACTAAAAAGTCATATGCTAAAGTACTACAAACGACAAATGCTAACTCCATCAGTAGCACGCAATTGACACACAACACAAAAGAGTCACTCTCTTTAGAAGAAATACTCTTAAAACAAACTGAGAAGTTTGATATCATACTCCAACAAATGGGTACTCTAATGAGTCTCATAGTCAAACTTGTAGATAAACTATCAAAATAAGTACAACTCTACATATAGCTGCTTGGAACATAAATGGTTTAGCTCCAAACAAAAATGAGGCAGAGATTCTAATGACGGAAAACAAGCTTGATGTATTGCTAATTTCAGAAGCACACTGTACACCTGCATCATGTATTAAGTTCGCAAACCACAATTGTTACCATACTTCCCACCCCGATGGAACTAGCCATGCTGGAACTGCAGTAATAATAAAAAAAATCTATTAAACATCATCTACTTCCTAGCTACAGACATGATTACCTCCAGGCAACCACAATAGCGGTCGAAGATAAACATGGGTACTTGATTGTCTCGGCAATATACTGTCCACGAAAACACAAAGTAAGCGAAGCAATGTTCTCTCATTTTTTCAGTACGCTTGGTAACCGTTTTGTAGTGGGCGGCGACTGGAACGCTAAACACACGTGCTGGGCCTCAAGACTAACAACAACTCGAGGCCGGCAACTCAAATCAAGTATTACCAGTAATAACTTGACTACTGCCACAACAGCCGAGCCAACATACTGGCCGAGTGACCCGAATAAAATTCCTGACCTACTGGATTTCTTTGTGGCTAAAGGACTTTCAAAATACAACATCAAGGCAGAATCATGCTATGACAGCTCCTCAGACCACACACCTGTCATGTTAACCATAAGCACGAAATTAATAGAAGTCACAAGGCCAGAAACATTGTACAACAAAAAAACTGACTGGGAATCATTTAGCGACTACGTTGAAGAACATCTACAGCTAAAAGTAGCTCTAAAACCACTAGAGAAAGTGGAAAACGCTACAACACATAGTATAACACTGATACAAGAAGTATGTTGGATTAATACTCCTCCACTTGAACCCCCGGGTTATACCAACGAACTATCCCATACAAATAAAAAGCGCAGTCCTACATAAGAGACGTCTTCGTAGAATCTGGCATCAAAGCAGACTAACAGAAGACAAGAAGAATTTAAATAGTGCTTGTAAAACCCTAAAGGAAATGCTACAGGCTTGGCGTGATGATACTCTGCAGACACAGCTTGAATCATTGACTGCTTCTGAGGACACTAATTACTCACTATGGAAATTCACTAAGAACTATGATAGACCTCAGATAGCTAAACCACCCCTAACTATGAACTCGAAGTGTGCCAGAACACCCCAAGAAAAGGCAGACGCTTTTGCCGAACACCTGTCAAGAATTTTCTGTCTTAACGACAACAACGACCAACAATTTGAAGACCATATCGACCAAAATTTAAGTCAAGCTCATCAGATGTCACTACCACCTGCTCCCATAACATTTTCAGAGATCTGTAGGGTCATCAAAAACCTTAAAGACAAAAAATCGCCTGGCTTTGACTTAATTACGAAGGAGATATTGAAGCAGCTTCCAAAAAAGGCAGTAATATTTCTTACGACGTTATTCAATGGTATCCTTAGAGTGCAACACATCCCACAACAATGGTAAATTTCACAAATTCTGATGATGCATAAACCAGGAAAACCACCCAACAATGTAACCTCATATAGGCCAATTAGCCTATTACCTATTTTGTCGAAAGTCTTTGAGAAACTTCTCCTAAACAGAATACTTCCCATACTTGAAAAAGAACAAATAATTCCTAACCACCAGTTTGGATTCAGATCACATCATTCCACTACGGAGCAAGTTCATAGAGTTACTGAGAAAATAAGGAAATCCCTGGAAAACAAAGAGTATTGTTCCTCAGTTTTTCTCGACATCCAACAAGCCTTCGATTGAGTGTGGCATAAGGGATTACTGTTTAAAATAAAAAGATACTTGTCACACAGCCTCTATCCGCTACTACACTCCTACCTGACAGAACGCTGGTACCAAGTGAAAGAGGCTGAAGCCACTTTCGAGTTCTATGAAGTCAAAGCGGGCGTTCCCCAAGGATCAGTCTTGGGACCTTTATTGTATACCTTGTATACGTGTGACCTACCGAGCACAGAGGGCACAATAACTGCGACATTTGCTGATGACACGGCGATTCTGGCAAGCAGTAAGTATGCTAATGAAGCCTCAGAAATGTTGCAAACTGGCCTTGACAAAATAACAAATTGGCTCCACAAATGGCGCATCAAGGCAAGCGCTGCTAAGTCCGTCCATGTCACCTTCACTTTGCGGAACGGCAACTGTCCAGCTGTGAAACTGGAGAACAACACACTTCCCCAACGAGACAGCGTAAAATACCTTGGCCTACACCTTGACCGACGTTTAACCTGGCGCCAACACATAAAAACAAAGAGAGATGAGCTTAAGATAAGATACAACAACCTTTTATGGCTCCTAGGAAGGAATAATAAACTATCTCTAAACAACAAGCTACTCGTCTACAAAGCCATCTTAAAACCAGTTTGGCTACATGGCGTTCAGTTATGGGGAAGTGCCAGTAACTCAAACATTGCCATACTCCAACGAATGCAAAATATGATACTGCGCTCAATCTCGAATGTCCCATGGTACATCACTAACATGGAAATACATGAACAGTTGGGTATGAACACTGTGAAATCGGAGTTTACACAAATGACAGAAAGATACAGAGAGAGGCTGGAACGCCACCCAAACAAACTCGCAACTGAACTACTTACTCGTAGTTATCAGAAGCGCCTCAAAAGAAAGGATGTCCTAATCTCCTGATTACGAGTAGATGCTCTCATTGGAGGGCACACTCTACCTGACCTATCGCCCACAAAACATCCGCTAAAAGCAAATGCTGATTGCAGATTATAATAGAGAAAAAAAAAATTTTGTTCCACACTTTTGTCATTTAAAAAATTTTCCCATGGCTTGTCCATAAAATATACATAAATGCTTTCATAGATGTTTCTTTATACTTTTTTAAAACTGGAAATTCTTCCTTACAAATATTATTGTGTCTGTAATAATTTTGCTGTCGTTCATTACGAAAGGACCAAGACCACAGGACAATGTCGACGGTCCTCCTGTGAATAGCCGCAACGTCGATGATCCTTTGTTGCAGTGTGCAACCTCATCTACTGGCTGCCAATGAGGAGGTACGCAACTGAACTACCGTGTGCCACCGACGTAACCGCTGTCCACTGTGGATCTCCATGATTATTCCCTGACTTATGGTTGTATCTAGGATGAAAATGCTTCATGTGCGGGATTTTCATCCAGTTAACACAGTAGTATATACTACAAATATATGTCTAGAAGCAACATGCCTATTACAGAAATTGAATACAAAAATTAGCTAGGTATCCTTTAATATCGATGTGCCTGAGTTATCATATGACATAATATTTAAACCTGACACATGATCCAAAAATGCGTCGGTACAAAAATGGTGATTGCGACGTGAAGCGGGTACCCAGTAGACTTTTCTTTGACATTTCCTACTAAAATTTTGCACAACAAAACAAAACAAGAGATACATTTTCAATTGTCGTCGAAAGTGAAGTCTTTTATGTCATTTGCATTAACCAAAGCATGGCTTAATGAGCCTGTAAACAATGCAGAATTGTTCGCCAGTACATTTTCGGTATTGCAGGGGGACCGAGGGGATGGCCACCATGCTGTTGACCATATGAACTCCAGAAGCACGATTCAGTAATAAGACGACGATTCAGTAATAAGACCACGATTCAGAAGTAAGCTAGTTACCGAAGTAAGCTATTAGGCTAGCGGAAGTGGTCTCACTACCAGAGGGTGTGGTTCATCTGGATTCATATCAGCCTCCTTTTAAGATGTGCGTGAATTTGTCATCTTATGGAGCAAGCGTCAAGTCCAGTTTCGTAAAGCAGAGTTTTTAAAATGATTTACAAAACCCAACACTTTATCATGGGAAAATTTTTACAAGATTAACAACCCTGAGCTTTTGATATTTTGTATAATTACGTAATTATGTTGATAATTTCCCGGTCTTGGGTTTGGTAACACTTTCTGCTCTTGACTGTTACAGGAGAGGGTGGAATCATGTTTAGAGCGTCTGTCTAAAACGTGCACGATTATCTTGCAGCGTTCACCAATTTTTCACGCACTTATGTTTATTAAGAAGGTATTGCGAGAGGCCCTAAATCTTAACATTTTCTTCTGCTCCATGAGTTGCTTTGGAAATGCGACAGTGGAGTTACTCTGTAGTTCACATCTGACAATTAATCAGTATAACTTTAAATTGAATTAATGTGGTGTTTTTCTATTTTACTAATTAATATTTACGTTATTATGTGCAATGTAATTTTTTGTGCTTTTAGTGTTGTAAAAGTTGCTTGTCGGACCAGTAGTTCTTGTGTGAATCCTTACAAAACCAACAAACAAACAAATTTAACTTTGCTCTTTATATATTAGTTTGGTTGTGTAGAGTCAATTTAACATGCTGTCGCTAACAAAAACATTTTTTAATTATCTCAATATTATTAAATAGGAAGGTGGATTTACACTTCAGCTGAGAGTATAACGAAAACTACTGCTGGTGTTGGCGGAAACCCTATGGGCACATCTCTCTTTCTCTCTCCCTCTCACACCACTATTGATATGTTTCACTTCAAGTAATTGTCTCATTTCTCAATTTGTAAATTTAAACCTACCGTGATAAAGGCAATTTCACTTCCGAAATAAGTAATAACAAATTTTTGAAGGAAAAAACTTTCAGATTCAGACCTGTGCCAGTGGACCACGGGTCAGAAGTAAATCATTTATAACAGTTTCGTATTGCTTTACTAAATGTAATTAAATAAAATAGATAAACACTGATATGCAGATGGTCATGTTTTTACGTGGCCTTTGTTTTAGTATCATTTTTACAGCCGTATCGTTCAGTTTATCGACTTAAATAGTTATACTGTGGTAAAAGAGACTAATTTTATTATTCAAGGACAGTAATATTTAATTGCACATATTTTTAAAAATACCATAGATAAACAAGTCATGGTTTTACATGGCCTTTGTTTTAGTATCATTTTTACAGCCGTATCGTTGAGTTTATCGACTTAAATAGTTATACTGTGGTAAAAGAGACTAATTTTATTATTCAAGGACAGTAATATTTAATTGCACATATTTTTAAAAATAGCATAGATCATTGTTATAATTTAAGATTTATATTAGAAACGATGACAGCAACATTTCGTCATGTTCAACGTTGTTTCTTCAAAACTATTGTCAGGTTTTATATAAATCGAAAGATAGTTCTCATCAGGATAGAGTTTTATGTCTGTGAAAAATGAAATTAAACTTAACATTTGTTTATGATACAATAAAGTTTCATTTCAAAAGATTTTCTTCATAAAAAGGGCAGATTTATTATTGCAAAAACGACCTTGTGCAGCAAATCATGTCACCACCAGCATTAAATGTTTGCATTAAAATAGATTCTTAGTAATTTATTCAAATGATGGATATGTATACCAATGGACACATATTAACAAAAATCAGCCACAATAATCAATCAAAGATATTGAAAACAAAACAAACAATACATTTTTGACATATACAAACAATACGTTTCGTGATAAAGAATCAGAAATTGAGAACACTGGTACAATGATTGTTACCTTTCACCAATGCTTTCAGATAAGTCATGTTATATGTGGGAACATTTGCAGAAAAGGCCATTCTGAACCACTCTCTCTTAAGTGGTTGTGATCACGAGGAAGGGGAGGTTTGTGGATTAGTTTTCAGTATCCATGGTCAGTGTAGCTGCCTTTTTAAATACCAACATCCAAAACAAAGCATTAACACAAACATAGAATTTTCCTACATTTAGTTTAGTGAGAAACAGGCCAGACAGAGTATTGA
This sequence comes from Druceiella hillmani, assembly GCA_039881145.1. Classification (NCBI taxonomy): domain Eukaryota; kingdom Metazoa; phylum Arthropoda; class Insecta; order Lepidoptera; family Hepialidae; genus Druceiella; species Druceiella hillmani. The sequence continues at coordinate 16,781,864 of JAYKKI010000019.1, read as the reverse complement.
AATTAAAACTCAAAATGTATACTACTGAATAAAATTTACGCCACTGGTTGTGTGTTCAATGGAATGTGTGGAAGATAATATTAAGTCTTTTAAGCCTGTGATTACAGAAGTGTCGTCCTGCTCATCACAATTTGCTCCTGGGGAATGTGTACTTAAAACTATCTGTAATTAATAAAGCCTTTATGGAATTGATTACATGGAGGATTGATATTTTTGTAGTTATGAGATCTTAATTTGCCAAAAACATTTTGAATGGATCTTGGTTGACCTTACGTGGTGAACAAATCTGAATTCCTTTTTTATATAAAAAATGTGTTGAAAGAGTGAAAGGCTTTTTAAAGTTATTATCCAATTGTTTAAAGTAGCAATGTATTTACGTGTACCTACTCTATTAGCAAATTGCATACCTTCTAGTGGTCTACCCGAAACTGGTCATGCCTATTTTCTCACTCTCACCATTAACACTATCAAATAATTTATTAAGGAAATCCATGATCTCGTCCATATCTGCCATCGTTATACTTCTTCCTGGAATCACTGGATCACCTGGAGTGAAGTTGAATTTTCAATATGTATATAATAAACATTTCTAATAAAGAATAAAATGTGTCAAAAAATAGTTTCTAATATTTGCTATCAATAAGTTCCAGTTACGGAATAAATTACTTATAAGCGTGGGAAAGTAAACAGAAACTACAATGAATAAATTACAATGTGAAAACTAAGAATGTACCTGCACTAAATCAACTGCCGGTAACAAAGTGGTAATTCTATAAATTTCAATTCAGTTTAAGTATGACAAACATGAAATAATTAATTTAGTTTTATACATTACCTCTTCTCTAATAAATTTCCATAGATGCCTGCATCGTTGAACTGAGAACTCTTGCACAGTCACTTACTTTCATCTTGCGCATTCTATCCGGATATATACGGCCATTTTTATTCTCGACAACAATTTTAAACTTCCACTGGCATCACGTACATATAAATATAATATCTTTCTTTGTTTCTCTTTTTTCATTCCCGAACAACAGGTTGTACTGGAACAGATTATTCCTCATACCTTTCAACAAATGTAAAAGATCACACCCGACAAATAAATGATTTCAACACTTTTATTATATTTGATTCATAATTTTCACCTTCCAAAATATATTCACGCTCGGTTTCTTGTTTGAAGTTTTTCAGACCTTCAACAAATAACATTTTTATGTTTTCACTTCCAATAATATTTAGCCAAACTGCACTTCTATTTTCATCTTTTGGAACATTTATAATATACGTACATATAAATATATATTTAAAGATAACTATTTCACCATTTTAAATCACATATAACCTTATACTAAAATAGTGACATCTGGTGAGCACAAAAATGTTAGCCCTCGGTGAGTACTGTTTGTTGAACTTAAGTATTTTGATTAATTAGTGTTAGGAGAAATTAAAAAATTAAAGACAAAACTTAAAAAGTTTTAATGAGGAAATTCGTATAATAAAAAGAAGGTAAACGACATCAGCACAAAACATTGAAGTTTGGTTTAAAGGCATAGCTTAGTTAATTATCCGGTTTAAATGTTTTATGTGATTTAATTGTACTTAGTTATGTACAATTGTTGATTTTAGTTTCATGTACAAAATTATTTTCTTTTTGTGTAAAAATGTTAATAAAATCTACGACAGATATGTGTGAAAGTTTGTTGATGGCTAGCGTTGATCAATTAAACCAAGAAGCTGACGTAATGTTTTTGGAGTTTCATATTTTTTCACATTGTATAAATGGAAAATATTTCGTTTATAAATGTAAGATTGCTAATATGAAACTTTTTTTATCGGAATTGTGACAGGGAGATAAATTTTTTGTGGAACTTGTTATTGAAATGTAAGACTTTTGATATGATCAATGTTAGTAATGATGCGGCTATTTTGAGTTTTATGTATCATCGGAAAAGTTTTAAGTATCATCGAACTCACAAAAAATGCATCAAAATTTGGATTCACAGACACTGTCAAATTGACTCCCCTCTTCCCTCGACACCCCCCCCCTAACAAGTGTGCCATGTATATTCATTAACAACGCTCATAGATGGCGTAACGTATTACTCTGCTGCTCATAGATGGCGTAATGTATTACCCTCTATTGCTCATAGATGGCAATGTCAAAGAGAAAAGTTGTTTTTATTTTTATATTTTGATTAAAATTGTTATAACAAAAATATTTCACAACATACAAATGTTAAAATAACATTACTATACAATTCAAGATATAATTTAATAAAAATATATTTCAAAAAATTTAAGTAATTTTGAAAATACAGTTTTAAACATTGTCCGGGTTCGGTAAATAACTCTCTGACATCACTAGGTGATAATTTCATATACTAATGTGGACAACTCATACATTTGAAAAGAAAACATACACAAAAACATATATGATTATAGAAATATCTATTAGGGTATGAGGTATTTTCAAACATTTTTTTAAATCCCCACTTTTGATAAATAACAAGTGATATTCTGTGACGTGAAATATTTCAAAATGTCATACATCAGTGTTGTCACAGTGCAAACCACGGGAAGGTGGTGGCTATCTTTCATTAGGATTGAACAGGAAGAGGAAATAGTTAGGTTAAGGAAATGGGAAAAAATTTGGTATAAACATAATACAGAAACATTACATATACACAATAACATAGCCAGCATTTTTCTCGGGTGAATTAGCAGCAATCGGCACAGCCAAAAATGATTTAGTTCACAATCAGGTAATTTTTTAAATTGACATGACATTAAAAAAACTGCGTAACACCAAATATTTGCTTTAATCATGCCTCTACATCAATATTAATACTAATAATTTTCTGTCAGTATAATTTGAATTATGTTAGATAGATTTTATTCTGAAGCTTGTGCCAAACACTGCCCGACTCCGACGAATATATATAAAATAAAAATACTACATATGAATTGATAATTATATGATTTGACAACTTGAGGTACAGACATAATGGGTACAGGAAATATTCTACTCTACTTTCAATTTCATCACATAAGGGACTATATCTTTAATAAGTTTACAAAGAATTAAATTCCGATTGATGTAATATTTAAATTGTGAACATGAAGTAATCAAATTATTATTTTTATAATTTACTACTATGGTAATAATAGTTCAAATTTACGACTATAGTAATACAAATTCTTCATCTTCAGAATGTTTAGTAACATTATTAGTAATATGCTAACAATGTTACTAAACATTTTGAAGATGAAGAATTTGTGTTCAAATAAAGTATACGATTCTTTTGATTAACATTTTATTTTACTTTATTCATCTTTATACTTTCGAAATTACCGAGTCGCCCGGGTTTATTCAATCTTCCTAATTTCTGCCTGAGTTGTTGAATCTTCTTGAAGTTGCCTCTAAAATTCATGAATGTATGTGTTATTTCAAAATTGTATATTTTTAACTTATGTCTATATGACACATTCAGTTGAATAATATAGTCTGAAATAATTTCAAGGAATTTTCTTGCAAAAAAACTCCATAACAAAACTGTAATTTGTATGGTAAACCTTTTAAAACCATTTTCTTTTAAATTATGTCATAACCGCACCCTGTATCTAAAACGTTGTTTTGTTTAAATTTTCTTTCAAATAACAGTAAACGTTCCTTTAGACTAAAATGCAATGGTTACATGGAATATAACTTTCATAATAATGTTTTTTGGAAATACGTGTTTTTCAAAACATTACAAAAAATACATATATATCAGGATTACTTCCCAACTGTGTATTGCGTTTTTGCAACATCGTAAAAATCAATAATTATATTTTGCGTCATTAGTGTATACAATTTATATTAATCTTTGAACAATTCATTGATACAACACCCTTATTATTTAATTAACATACAAAACTTAGAATATTAAATGTGTTAAATATAGCATACTATTACGCAGTAAAGCTTTTCTGAGATTTGTTTGAGAACAGCTTGCTTAATGTTGCGCATTTTGCGCTTTGTTCATCGCGACATATAGCTATCGCCAGATGTCGCTGTATCTATTGATATTCATCACCATTTGGATTCACAAACACTGTCACCAATTTGAAACTCATATGACCGCCCCCTGGGTGATAGACCCACAACACAGACATAGACACATAACACAAAGTACAGAATGGACAGCACGCATACTAACCGACACTAAAAAAAACGTTCGTAATTATATATGGACAGCAGCAAGCCAATTCATCAGGTGGCACTTAGATTATTAGTAGCACCAAGGTAGATGGCACTATCTGGGAAGAATTATTACCCATAGATGGCACAACATTAAATTTAAATTTATTAAATTTAAAAGCTTATCAAAATATATTAAAAAATATTTTGGACTTCAAAAGCATAGTTCAAGGTTAATCTGACTTTAACGCTCTTTATGTAGATTATAATCTGGAAGCTTGCAACGTGGGGCCTTAAGAGTTTATGGATGCCCTCTACTGTAGAGGTGAAAATAAAAAATACTAACACAAGGATAATACATACATATGTATATTTATGTATATATATATACACACACACACACATATATATATATTGGGTATTCTATATTGTATATTTCATGGCATGTTTCTATAGAAGACATTTATTTGGAAATGTTGGTAAAGCTTTCAATTCAAGTTGGTATTCTCACAATTATTACAGTATATATTTTATAAGTTAAACATGTTCCCACCTGCCCAATACGCCCTGCTACAATCATAAACAATTCATAAATACACGTAATGTTTGGATATAAACAGGTAAGCGATGATTGTATTTGATATGCTATAAAAATCAAAGTAACTGTCTTCACATTATCTGGCAACTCCGGACATTGGATGACTAATATCAGATACACGTCATTTACTTCACGTTAGTCGTAATAGTTGTCATTAAAATTGAAAATGACAGTTTACATTATTCATAATTAGTGAAGCGGTTAGTGTTATCTGTACCCTGATGATGAGAGCTTGTATCAAAACGAATGAAATAAAGTGAAGATATTTTTTTTTAAACCTGATAATAAGTATGCAATCAAATTACAACCAGTGCCTCATTAGTTTAAACATATTTATATATATTTACTAAGGGTTCTGTCTGACCCAGTATAATTGCCAGAGTTTAAGTTCAAATCCCATCCAGGTTATGAATAATTTTAATGATTTTAATAGAATAATATAAATTATCCTATATAAACAGTGTTTATAGGAATAGCTGACATCTGCTGCCACGGTAGCTGAATTAGTACTCTGTCAGTCTTTATTATTTTGTTCCAGTATATCTGGCTCCAATCCTGGTGTGTACCATCTTAGGCTGACGCTGGAAAGTTTTAATTAAAATTTGCATTAAGTGAATGTAGTGTAGTAACAATTTCCTAATTTAGTTTTAAAATTTTGGATTATAAAATGCTTTTCGCAAATTCTGTAATTGTGCTGTTTGTATTCCATGTCCGTATTAATGGAATTTAAAATACATTGTTATATTATTTGGTATAAAACAATATTACTACAAATGATAGTACTTTCGTATTAAACAATATTCACATTTTGGAAATGTAAAAAATGTAAGTCCTTTCGTAACTTTTCAGAGTGGATTAACGACACGCCATTTTGTCCAACATAACAAACAAAATAATCAAAATATAATTTAATGGCATCTAAATCAATATAAAAATACTTATGAAACAGCAGTATTAAAAACACAAGTTCCCCGGATAAAACATACAAGAACACAAACATTTCCAATGTATACTCTTTCATGCATCTAAGTAATATGATGCGAATACACATAGCAACAAGGAGAAACAACACAGCGATACAGAACAAATATATCTATGGACGCAACTAATGACCTTCAGTGATAGCTATAATAAATTGAATGCGTTTAACACAACCTGCTGAGTGAGCTGCCATGAAGTGACCGTTTTAAATTTTCGACTACCGCTATTCCCTCTGTATATGTTTGTGCTCGCGGCATGTTTCGTCTCGGGCGCTCGCCTCGAAGTCAGATTTTGGGCCCGAATCAAAGAGATACAAAAGAAATGGTAATCCATGCATCACTTCAAAAAATAAAAAAAAAAAGATTTTTAAGAATGACTTAAATGGTTCAACATAAGAACCATAAGAATTTTAAAAATAAAATATGTGTCTTAATACAAATAATATTCCAGATATGGTTTTGAATTCCAATACTAAATGATATTGACCAGACAAAATATTGAGAAATTGGTGGCCATTAATTTATTTGTATGAAACCAAACCACTATCAGATGTAAAATGTGTAATTTCGAAATTCGGTTAGTTCTAAATTTGTCCAAAGATGTTGAAAATGGAAATTCTAAAGCGAGCAATAACTATATCTAGCGAAGTCAGAAGCCGTAACTAAAATAAAGACTCACAAAAAATTCCCATTTCTAGGAATTGTATGAAGATGCTTAGTAATCGTTTAGCGCCATAAGTCTTTTTTACAAATACTGTATTTCCTTATTATTTAATTACATCAAAAATGAGGAATAGTTTTTTAAAATATAAATGATCTTATTACAATTTTTTTGGTGCCTCAATTTCTGGAAATATTTTAATTTTCATTAATCAGTAGATATAAATTTTATTTAAGTCGATTTTTTATATTATTATTAATATTTTTACTATTCATATAATTATGTAGTCTCCGACTCAACCTATCAAGCACCGACTCGACCTATCGAAACTGGTAATTGGAAAACTAGCTTTAGGAGATCGTCTGAATATATTTAAAAATTGTTTAGCGTGTTAGATGTTTCGTATTATTATTTAATTATTTGAAAAACGAAGAATACTTTTCTAAAGCACAAATACTGTTAAAATTATTGTCATTGCTGTCTCAGATTATTGAAATGAAAACATTTATTTTTACATTTTTTATTTAAATCAATTATTCAATACTTTTTTAAAAAATTATTTTTAAAAGTTCATCAAACACAAAACGTATGCCGCATCGATTTCACCATCTTACATATTTGATACTATCAGTCGAGTATGTGAACTAATGGTCATGGATAAATGATGGGTGCACAAACTGCCCGTCGCCTAGTTACTAGTATTGGTTTTTCGCCTCATAATACTATTGCCTGCTACATTGTTGTGCTCATGATTAGTAGATTGCGTCGTGTTACCGTTGAATTGTGTTGCTGATGTGATAGTTCTTTTTTATTTTTATTTGCCATTTTAGTTACTACACGATTTGTATATTTTTTAAGATATACAAATCTTGTAGTAACTTAAATGGTCCTTTAGAAAAAAAACAAGCTAGAAGAATTAAAAAGTTGTAGCATATTTTTCTGTGTTTCTCACCGTTTATTTTACATATGCAAGCAATTATATTTGTTTTAGGTTTCCTTTATAAACAGCGCTACGAGTTAAAAATTGCTCAAGCTATTAGAAGAGAGATATGGAGTCTTTTGAAACACATGAGACTTTGTACTATTACATAAATAATGCCGGCTAACTTACTTGTAATTAAAAAAACGAATGTTTAAATTGGTTTTGGTTTCACAATTTTTGCTTGTTAGTTAGATTAAGTCAGTTTATAAGTTATTAAGTCAGTTTGATTATTGGGATGGTAACATGTCGTTAATAACGTTAAGAATTTGTAATGAAATTACGATTGAAATAAATATTTAAAAAAAATTTAATTTTCTAGAATTTTACCATTTTATTTAAGTATTAACTAGCTGACCCGCCGAACTTCGTACCGCCTCAGAGTTTAATAAATGTTTTAACTTATTAGCTAAATTAAATTCCGTTTTTTATTACGTTAAAATGAATATTCATAATTAATTTGGTTCAATAAATGTACAAATGAAAATGAAAACTATTTTAATTAAATTAAAATAACATTAAAATCACGACTTTGTAGTCATCACTTGGTATGCGATCCAACGCAGTTATGAACAACCGAACCAATGTATGATATTCATGAAATAGTTGGTGCAAATCTTGAAGAACTTCTCTTTTTATTGCCGATTCGATTGTTTGACACCGACCAAGTTGTTCCTCCATGCTGCCCATGAAGTAAATTTATGCTGTGCATCTTCAAGCGGTTGCAATAATCCAATTCGATTGGATCTCCAAAGTCGAAGGCGAAGTAATATTTATTAAATTATGATCACCAAAAGAAAATAAACTTTTATTCTCTCTAGCAGTAATAACCTTGAATGTCAGATTGAATCAGCGTTCTTCTATAATGTCTGCTCCAAATGAAGTCATTTGGAAACATCCCTTGTATCTTTGAACGTTCGATAGAAAATGTCGTGATTCTGGTGTTTCGGTACGAAGTAATAAATACAATGACTCAGGTGGCAGAAGCAAGAATGGCAATTTCATCTTGCCACTGAGAGAGCGCAATCCAGGTGTTTCTCCAGCGAACTAATTCAATGCACCGTAATGGTCGCACGCAATATCCATTGGGCCAATTCGAACGAAAGGATGCGAACTGTAGTTAATTATGCAATCGTATTGAAATGCTACTCGATTCAAATCAACGCTTGCAGCATTTCTTCTTGCGCGTCGAAGATTATTACGTTGTTCATTTGTGCGATAAGCTCGACGATTTTTCGTTGCCAACTGAGCTGTTTCTTCCCGTGCAATTTCTTGTTCATTCCCAATATTCCTAAGTCCAATTGCATTACGGTTTCGTTCTAAAAGATTAGACTCTCAGCATTATAAATAACACTTTAAAATTGATCACACAAAAATTAATCACGTAAATTACATAATGAAGCAATTGCAGATGCCCGCACAATATAATATCATAACCTCACAAAGTGAACATCTTCATAAAACTTAACTCAACTGTGTGAAATCACTCTTCGCTAATGAATTTCAGAAAAAATCATTTAAAGAGAATTAATTTAATCAAATTAAAATGAAATAACGGTCGAAAACTGAATAAGAATTATTAAAAACCAATTATCATTTTCGTTCGGGTCTGTCATTTATGACATATTACGTTTTATGCACGAGGAAACTTCTCGAAGCCGAGATAAAAAAAATATTCAATGAACATATAATAATCATATAAATTTTCAATGAAAAAAAAAATCAGTCAATTCGTTCTCGATATATTATCAACAAAGCCGTTCCATACGAAATGTATGGGAAAATGAATTTTCTTCATAAATTTTTCCGTATTATCCTATTCCCGACGAAGACAAATCCAAAAACACAAAAATAAAAAAAATTTGTCCAGCCGTTCTTGAGTTATAAACGGTGTAACTAACACGACTTTGTTTTATGTATATATATATATATATATATATATATATATATATATATATATATATATTAATATTTATTACGTGTTTAATATATCCTGGAATCATGAATGAACTTTAATCCCAGTCTTTGGTTTTTGGGTATACTAACATGGAGGTTGGCCGCTTGAAAGGACACAAATCTTTTATCTGGACCAAATGGGACAAGAGGTGACTGTTATACTCGTAAACCGTTACAGAAACTATTTTTTTCTCGAAATGATATTATTGTGTATTAAAGTCTAATTTGTTGCTGTTATTATTAAATACCTGTACAGATATAAATGTATCGGCACAGAGAACGACGTTACCATATAGTGTCTACAAATCATAAGGTTGTCTGCGAATAAGTTGTCTATCTGTGTTTTTAGTACGTCACCCTAGTGTAGATGCCTATCATATTCGGATATATATTGTCTAACGCCACGCATAAATAAAAACAATACAATTCTTTATCGCTCTAAAATTATTACTATTGTTTGAATTATTTGATAACCTTAGGTTAATCATTACTTATTAATCTAAACACGACGAATGACATTAATTTTATGATAAGGTTAAAGAAAGTTATGAAAAACACTGTACATTCAAATTCGCGTTCGATATTTTTTTATGTATTCCATACTACTACGAGGGCAGCACCGAAAGTTGTTAGAATTGGTCATTTGTAAAATGTAATAAAAAAAATATTAATAAACAATTTTACCGTTTTCCAAATTTATCACTTGTTCTTACAAATTGGCGGCAATTTGAAAATTGTCTATTACACGTCAATATGAAATTAACGTGAGAAAATTTCGACAATGTTATGATCAATTTACATTTTACGAAATTTACGAAAAAGACCGAAAAAAGAGTAACCCGTTAGAAGATTTCTGAAAGTTTAAGCGTTGGTATTAGTCAAGTACAGAAAATTCTAAATAAAACTTCAGGCGTCATAAGACTATCTGCTGGGCGCGTACTCCATGATTTAACATGTGTTCAAAAAACGCAATTGCGTTGATTGGTGTTAAGAAATGTTAAAAAAATCCGAGAGAGGTTACTCAAATGATTTATTCGATATAATTACGAGTGACTAAAGTTGAATATACTGTTATGAACCCGAAATTAAGAGGCTGTCTGCGCAGTGAGTTTTCGTTCTGAATAGTTACCTATAAAGGTCAAGGAAGAGTAAAACGCTGGAAAAAAGATTGTCATCTTGTTCTTCGAAAGGAACGGCTTATTATGCTTCAATTATTTAGGAAACTAGAAGAAAAGTTACCACAAGTTGGTATATCATCAATAGTTTTCTTGAAATTGTAGTGCAATCCCCTCGCACTAGCATCCTTCTCATAACGAAACACGCCGCTGTACACTCAGCTAAACGAACGGCATAATATTTGACACATCAGATTATTACAATATATTTCCGGCTTTGGAAAACTGTACCATTAAAATTTAAGCTTATACCCAATGTTACATTATAGTTTCGAAGTGTATATCAGGCCCTTTGTTATGGAATATATTAAATACATATTATTTTTGGGTAAAATCCGTCAAACAGTTCTTGAGTTTTGGCCGGAAAACAATTTTTTTCTGCATCAAATGAACAAATTAAGTCTGTCGTGTTATCTTACGTCAACTCGCAATTCGGATTAGAAAATATAATTATGATAGAAGTTTTGTTTGGTGGGATTTCTGTGAGACTGCAAAATTATATTGTTTGCTTAAGGTGACCAATGAGAATACTCCAGTGCTCAAAGTGGCGTGATCGTAAGCCAACATTCGTTATCTGAATGTTAAATCTATAATTCATTTTGAATATTTCTTTTTAAATAATTCGTCGTTGAACAATTCTTTGCATAACTTAATTGTAAAGTAAAAGTTCTACTGTACAATGTTTCTACTTAATTATCTGTTTTTTTTTTAATATAACAACTTGTTTCGAAAACTTTTTCCAAAAATTACAGATGCACGATGGTATTCTGCACATGAAGGTATTAGATCAATTAATGTTATAATGCGGTAATTATACGCTCAACAACTAGTGGCGGCGCATCCAGAGTAGCGCTAGTGCGGTAAACTCTCACTCAACATTTTTAAAAGTGTTATTTATAAGTTTATAAGCTGTAATATGAAATGTTTCTAATAAACAACTACAACATATATTTCCTCGGGAAGTGTGTATAGCGATACGCCACTGTCATCCAAAACGTGCAGTACTGAATCCAATGAGCGCGAAAGAGAAGGAAGTTTGAAAATCTGAAAATGATACAATAGATTCGTATGAAGCATTTCAAATAGATATGGTGCACCGCTCCGCATGACGTAATCACTTAATTTATATTATAGACTCTAATAAGTAGCCTCATGAGTGCGATGGCATTAAAATTAACTTCTGAGTTGTAAATTTGTCGACGTTCATACGATATGATTATTGGCATTTATTTGATATTAATTATTCCACATTGATGATATTGTGTTGTATGGCTTCGCATAGTATAAAAATGGAAGAATACGTATAATGTGCGTTTTATAAAAAAATGACTGTAAAACAACATGGTTATATCTTATATTTGGAGGGACCAGGGAAGAAAGAAGTTCGTTTTGATAAAAATGCGAATTTGCCGTTTAAATGAAATTATATAATAATAATAATATAATGTAAGTAAACCGTATGGCTCGGTTGCGATTATTTTATTTAAAAAAAGTATACGTTATTTTTGACAGCCATCTCTTCATAGGAAGAGCATATTTCAGAACAAATTCAGTTTGGTTAAAATGTTAATTTTCTGATTTTTTATTTAAATTGAAGAATATGGATAAAAACAAACGAAGTATTTATAAAGAGGCGCCCTGCATTTTATAAAAACGAATTATTTATAAAATGTAGGGCTCGATCGCGATTTTATAAATGAAAAAAAGTGTATGTTGTATTTGACAGAAAGAGCATATTTCAAATCAATTTTTTAATAAATTAATCGAATCCAAGCCCTACGTTTTTAAATACGTCATTTTTTCATGCGTATTCTTTCATACAACCCAAAAAACTCAAGAAATACTCATTTTTGCCAAACGAGACTTGTACCCAAACTTTAATTCACTTCACCTACGGTTTTCACAATAAAGTTATAGATATTTTCTCTCTTTAAAAAGGACTGTGTTTTATATACCGATAAATAAATAAATGATAAGCAAGTTTTTGGTTTTTTTTTTAATGCACTCCCACTGAAATTTTTCATGAGCCGCCGCTGACAACGACGGTCGTTTCTCGTAATATATATTCTATGTAGTATTTGTATACTAGGTAAAAAATAAATTATTTTATTTCAGCGAAAACTCGTCTTGAAATTTTAATTGCATCTTTCTCCAAGTATTATTTTTCAAATCTGTGACAGCAATTTCTTGAAAGCTATTTAACTAAAATCTTTTCAATTTTGAACACTCTTAAAATACACACATATTGTCGTTCATTTTATTATTCCTAAAACGAGCAATTTAAAAAAAAGCTTGTAAAAAAAGTATATTTTTGTCCTAGGGAGATCCAACATAATACTTCATCTGTAATATAAATAATAAAATACATTGTTAAAGTATAACTAATTTTGAGTTTTGGTAGGAAGATACACACTATAAACATTTTTTGAACCACATAAATTTGGGTATTGCACCATCAGCATAACGCACAGACAAACTAAACCAATTTTTTGAAAACTATTAACTATTTGGAAAAAAGTTGAGATAATAGAACATGAACTTTCCTAGTTAGATTATTTCATGATTTTTTGAAAGTGAATATAAAACCTGTTAGGATTTTTCTAAATTACCAAAATGACTTCAGTATAAGGTATTTATTTGTTTTTTTTATATGGAATAATAACATTATTTGCTTTTCTTTTTAATTACTTCTTAAATCAGGAAATAATATAATGATCAAAGTCTTTGTCATAAAAGTCACCGCAGGGAGAGAAAAAAGCGACCGACGCACCATTACTACTTTTCTTTTATATTATATCGATAACAGCGCCATCTGTTCTAGTCTATTATGGTGCAAAATGTGTGTATATGGCGTGGTGTGAGCCCGAAAGCAGAGATAAGTTCACTCTATAACAGGACTGGAAAAACTAGGGAATCCCCCACAATAGAGTTTCCTTCTGAGTACGTACTTGTTCGCATAAGAACAGTACTATCGCACCACACTAAATTGCAATACTTGTAATTGTTCTGTTAATGACAGTATGAACATCAATCAGCGCAAGGTGTTAGTGCAATGAAATCGTAATTATGATATGGACCTACGTTTTATTTGTTCCTTGTTTTCAAGTTTTATACAATAAAACAGTGCTCTGAATTAGCAAGTAGATCATTTTTTTGGGCTATTATCGTCACTTAACTACTCTTGTTAAAGAATTAAGCAAACTTGCTATAATTATAATTAAAGAAAATAATTACAATATTTTCACCGAATACAATATTTAGATTTAATTTGTTCGATTTTGAAATGTGATTGGGCTACTATTGTTACTAGGTTCTTATTGTTGAGAAATTATAATTAAAGGAAGTCTTTGTTATATTTTATTATATATATTATACTAAAATGTAAAAGTGACCCTATCAATGGCTATTACTGTTGGGTCAGACAATATTTTTTATTAACTATTAATTGCAGACTATAAATTGAAAATCTATTTCATGCCGAATTGTAACATTATAGTTTCTTGAGGGCTAAAATATAACTTCACAATGTTTTTTGCGATTTCCAAGTCATAATTCGAGTTAAAAGGTCTTTTGTAAACTCTATTTTGAATCTCTACATCTTAGATAAATGATCTTAATGCCTCAACTAGATTATATATGAGCCAGTAAATCGAAAAATCAAAGAAAAATTTATCCGCGAAAAAGTCATCAGACAATTACTAATCTGAAAATCTTCCCCATGGAGAAAAATTAACTGAGAATGACTTGTTTAATCTATTTCTAAAGATTCAGTCTATTGTTTTTGTTGCAAAGTATTTGATAAAATTGTAAGCATTCTTTGAATGGTTGGTATAATTTGTAAGTATTCTTTGAATGGTTACTTTGATTGGCAGCATTTGTCATTAATATTGAAAAGATATGAACCAAGCATTTCCCACAATGAAAATGTAAAATCATTGGTACACTTGAATAATATGTTAAAAAATAAAACTACTGAAAATGAAATGCAACTGAGACTATTAGAATCAGAAAAAAACAAAAGTGTGATATATTAGAAAGGATCATAACCGTTATCAAGTTTTATCTCATCAGTGTCTGGCTTTTAATTTTTTTTAAATAATAAATAAGAATAAAAGTATTATATGAGCAGGGTAATGGTAATTTTTTAAAAGTAATTGAAATTATAGCAGACTCTGATTCAGTCATGCGGGAACACATTCACAGAATTCAATCCTCCAAATCTGATTCAAATCGTATGACTCACTATTTAAAAGATCAAATTCAGAATGAAATCATTGATTTACTCGGCACATCGATAAACAATTATATATTGGACAAAGTCAGAGAATTTAAATATTTCTCCATCGTATTAGACTGCACAGCAGACGTGAGTCACACAGAAGATATAACAATTGAATTCAGATATCTTCTTTTAATTAATGATAATAAAATTATTGAGATACATGAAAATTTAATTGGTTTCTGTCCGATTACCAGTTTCACAGATCTATTATATTTTGTTTTGGATTTATTTTCACAAAATTCAAAACTTATGCAGTCAAGGTTATGATAATGATTCTAATATGGGTGAAAAACACGGTTGCAATAAAATTATGGAAATAAAAAATCAGGCATTTTATGTCCCATGCATTTGAGATGATCATAGTCTCAGCAAATATTACGCATGAAACTGTAAATGTTTCCAATATAATTAAAAAAAGTTACATTTTTTTCAACATCTACAAAAAGGTAGTCAATAATTTGTAAACATTTACCAGCTTTAAAATTAAAAGCATTAAGTGCCACACGACGGTCTAGCAGAATTGATGAAGTCAAACCATTATGGTGTCACCTCCACAAAATATTTGATGCTTTGCTGGAAATATTTGATGATTCGTCAGAATGGGATAGTACTATGACTCACAAAGCTTATTCGCTCACTCGAAATATCCTAAATTATAAATTTATATGCTCGGTTGTAATTTAGTTCAATACTTTAAACGAAATTAATGCTCTGAGTAAAATTATGCAAAGCCCCGCATTGAATACACAAATCTGCATAAATTTGTTTAATAAGTTGATTGATATATTCACAGAATATCGTACAGATGAACATTTTGAAAGGATGTTAGAAAAAGCTAATGTTGTGGCTCACGAACCCAATTTAGAAACAGATTTCTCACCAATGAATACAATTCGTCCAAAAAGAAAGCCAAAACAATTTGAGTATAAACATGGTGATGAAGTTTTACTTCACCCCAAAAGCAAATACAAAGTGTTTTTTTTTCCGAATCTAGATCAGATATTAATTTCTTTAAAAGGTAGATTCAAAGATTTAAAAATATGTACAAACATATTTGGTTTTTTTCAGTAATGATTGATTTCATTACCCCGAAGATATTAATGAAACATTGTAAAGATTTAATCTAAAGCTTCAAGACCAATCAAGTGACAAACAGACATAAACGGTATTGCTTTTTTTAATGAAATGAATGCTTGAAAGTTGCATTTTCCAGAACATCAGTCTAATTGTCCACAAACTCTTTTACAATATCTGTTTACTTATGACTTAATGTCATCATTTCCCAACACGACAATATATTTAAGGATATTACTTCCGTTGCCGGTTTCAGTTGCATATAGTGAAAGTTTTTCTCTAAATTAAAAATTATAAAAAACTATTTAAGATCAGCAACGCACCAGCAAAGACTAAGTAACTTAGCAACAATTTCAATAGAACACAAAATCAGCTTGGATACAACAAAATGAATAGCAGTTTTTGCAAACATACAAACAATTCAGTTTCTGTAAAGCAGCACACGCATTACACTTAATGAAACAAACATTTGTTAAAAAGAATAAGAATAAATGTTTTTTCTATGTAAACATACCCTCATATGAAAAAACTAAATAGCCTTCTTGACAATCTCACACCCTTATATGAAAAAACTAAATAGCCTTCCTGACAATCTCAGCCTATTAGTCGTAGTTAAACAAAGGGTACTGCACGTAAGCGGTACTGCACACAGGCATTTAAACAGCTAGCGGGGGCTCTGGAGACATGGATTAAATGACATTCTATGGCTGTCTATATCTGTTGAAATTGTAGATGCATGTTGAAAGAAAGAATTTCATTTGAAAGTTCTAATCAAATTTAATTATCCAGAATTGTTATCAATTATTAGACAATAGAGTTGCAAAATTATAAAGCGCAGGACACAAAGCATGTCACTTAGAACTTATTTTAAAGTCTATAAAATCTATAAAATAATTTTGGCACCCGTTTCACATTATGCAAAGGAATATTCAAATATTATTTTTTTAAATATTTTGTTGTTTATATTCTCTTTGCAAAATTACATGTCCATATGTCCGAAACAGATGATTGGACATGGTGAAACTACAAAGGTTATTTCACCATGAAATCATAAAAATGTCAATATTATTAAAACTAAAACGCCTAACTTTTTAAATGATAAATAAACAACTGAAAAAAGATAATTTAAAAAGAGCATTCAGAGAAGTATCGTGGATTAAAAAGTACATTTATTCACTTTTCTGCTCAGCCCTGAATTATTGGTGACCATGTACATGGCCAAATATCATAGAGTGCCCTCTACCCCATGTTGAACTGATTTAACGAGGCTCAATCCACATACCTTCATATCTAATGTAATGTATTGAAAATGCCAACAGCCAAATTGAGTGGAGAAGCATAGTAAGGGCAGATATGCTCATCAAGAATACCGAAAACTATCCTTTGCAAATGCCCTCTCATATAACATGACTCATCTCAAGATTTTGGTGAAAGTAACAATCACAGTACCGGTGTTCAGAAGTTGTCTGTGAAAAAAATTTCACAGTGCCTCTCCATTTCTTATCGCCTCATCATCAAAGACATATTGCTTGTTTTGTTGTGTTTACATATCTTTACTTGATTATTATGGCAGATTTTTGTTTACATGTGTCAATTAACATACCTATTCATCATTTTAATAATTACAGTCTGCTACAATGCAAACATTCAATACTTGTGGTGTCAAGATTTGTGCAAGAAGTTTTTCTTCCAATAATAAATTTGACACATGTACGATGAAAATCTTTCCAAATGAAATTTTTTGTATTGATTTGATATTCTTTTCTGTTAATCTTAAATTATAAGGATGATTTATGGCATTTTTAAAAATATGTACAATTCAATATTAATGTCCTTAATTAATAAAATTACAGTCTATTATTATTACGTATAACTATTGAAGTTGATAAACTAGATAACGCGGCTGCAAGAATTATACTGAAATAACAGTCATATAAAAACATGGACCATCTGCATACCACTGCATGTCTAACTTTTCTTGATACATACAATTTATTTAATTACGCTTAATAAAGCAAAATTTAACTTGGTTTACTTCTGCCTCATGGTTCATGATGATGCAACGAGTACATGCTGCTAGTTTTATTCTTCAAAAAGTTATTATCGTTTTCGGACGTGAAATTGTTTTTGCCACAGTATTGAGAATAAATAAGACCATAACGAGTAAGTAAAAAAAAATACCTAGTGGAGAGAAATGTATAAAGTTTCCACCTCCGCTATTCCATATTTTCCGTTTTCTTTATCCTCCTAGCCAAAGTGTAAATTGACTTTCATGTATTAATAACTATGAGATAACTAACATAAAAAGTATTTGTTAGTATCAACATGTCACATAGACATTTTACAATCACATTAATATAATAAATAGGAAAGCTGTTTCTTGTTTATTTTATAGGGATTCAAAAACTACAAATCCAATTGACACCCTACACCCTATCAACATCTGACTTTCGCCAGATGATAGTTGATAGGTTTCCAGATTGCCATATAGTATACATTTTGTACAAGTTTTGAAATATAGTTAATAAAATCTTCATAGTAATCGGGTGATACATCCAACTACCAAACTATAACTGGGCCACTGAATCCCCGCTAACAAGGGAACTTTTTGCTGTAGTGTCGTATGCTCCATAGCAAGCTGTTTTGTATGGAAAACTATTTCAGCACCATCTAAATATTATCATATAATTCCATGCAAAACACTTGCTATCGAGCATTTGATACAGTAAGAAAAGTTCCATAGTATGCACTTTTGAATAAGAATGCGAGCATGCACAACAAACTCTTCGCTGCACTGTGAGCGGTGTTATCGCGATTTAGAATGCAGGGCAAGTCCCGTGATGTTTTCTGTCATCGCACGCGCATCACCAAGACACCATTTTTAAATTAAAAGTGAAAAATCATATTGGTATGGTGAAAATGATATCAAAACAAAAACGCTAATTAACTGATGAAAATTGACATTTTCCACAAAATTGGGAAGACAATTTTTTTGTTATCGAAGTAAAAGGTGGTTTATTATGTCTTATATGTAGAGAAAGTGTTGTTGCAAAAAGTATAATGTTACGCGTCATTTTCAAACTAAAAATTGCCCTGTTGGATCACCTTTGAGAGTTGGCAAGTTCCGACATTTGAAGCAATCTTTGCACCAGTAAAAATAGCTTCAAATGTTGTGGCTGTAGCGATCGCACAAGAAGCAGTTACAAAGGCATCTTTTCAAATATGCTACTTGCTTGCCAAAAAAATTAAACCTTTCACTAATGTTGAAATGGTGAAAGAATGTATATTAATAGCATCCGAGTCTTTATTCGAGAAATTTTCAAACAAAATAAGATTATTGGTGAAATAAAAAAACCATAGTTGTATGGCGAATCGAAATTATCTGAGAATTTTTTTTGCATATCACAACAAACATTAAAAAATGTCAATATTTCAGTTTGGCTTGTGACGCGAGTACGGATATTTCTTCAACAGCTCACATTACAGTACTTGTTCGGTACTCTATGCAATTTGAAGTCTATGAAGAGTTTTTTTACAATGGCATTTATAATGAGGCTGTAGTCTGAGTACCGCTGTCATAGTTGGAGAAAAGGTCATTGGTCTCGGCCCTTTTGTGATAAACGCTGACAAAACTATTGCAGATACAATGATACGTATATGGGGTATTGTTAGGTTTGAACAGGTCTAAAGAAAAGTATGTATTTTACAGATAAGCATTAAGAACAGTTTTTAAGTTAATAAAAATTGCACGGGACTAAAAGTGGCGAAGTTTAGGTCAATTTATTAATCTTCATTAAAGTAAATATCACAGCAACTTTAAGCACTTTCTACAGATAAATATTGGCCCTCACACACCTTGTTATTTGAATCAATAGTTTAAGAGAAATGAACGGGTTTTTAAAACTAAACAAAAGTAGAAACACAATTTTGACGACGTTCAGTACTATGTATTCGTATGTGGAGACAAGGAATAGAGAAGAAAGGGGAAAAAGGCACTGTTGGCGCGAGCATATCACTTGCACATCATTATTATAGTTTTGTCAATCAGTATATAACAAAGGGCTATTATTCATAAAAAAAACATACCTCGAGAAACCTCAATTTCACACTTATGAAGTTACAGCGTGCCACTTTGTTTTTAAAAAGTGTACATTTTACAATTTGGTTCAATTTAAGAGAAATTAAAGGGTGTTTCTATTAAAGGGCATTAAAATATATTTTGAAGATATTCGACGCAATGTATTCGCACATGCGTAGGAAGAAGCAAAAGGGAAAGGGAATGCTAGAACGGGTATATTACAAGCGTGGTACATTATTATATTTTGTTGAAGTAAAATGAAGCAGGAGACTTTGTTAACTAAAGAAAAAATACATATCAAAAAACCCTAATGAAAATAATTTAAAGTGGGTGCGGGTCACGTTAGTAATAACAGACTCTCCGTAAATAAAATTTCCTCCTATTTATTACGTGATTATCTTGATCTACACCCCTTTATTTTAAATACATATGAAGAATATTCACTTCTAATGCGCACAGTGGCCACCTGTCTCTTTTTCTATAGAAAAAGTGTGTACTACGTATGTACTACAATGAAAGGATTTTAAAATAAATTTTGAGAATTTTTGTTAGTTTATTTATTTGAACAGATTTTGACAGAACTTTCACTGTGACGTAACTTATTCTCAAGATTGGTACGTGCAGTATAAACAAACACGCTGGGATGGGTTGAAGTAAAACCCATTCGCAGGTCAGCAAAAATGAGACAGAAAAATAAAACTGTCAAATGTGGCTAGTACCAGCACTAGAAGTGTAATGTTAACATTAGGGTACATATAAATATTTAAGGGTATGTAGTATTTTTATTAAATTGTTTATCTATATTTCATTAGTTTTCATTGTGTAAGTATATTGCCTAAGCACATTTTCATGTGCGTGAAAAAAAATTGAGAATATCTAAAAACTAAATCATTGCTCTAGTATTCTTCTTGAAAAATTCAAGTAAACTTCTAGTAAACCTGTTTTTTTATAATTAAAATACAAGCAGTTTTGAATATAATGGGGGAATATAATTTCTATAAACATATTCAGCGATATCACTGCAAGTACGATTCATAAAACTCTAAAAAATATTATTTTGGAACTCTCATGACTCATCCTTAAAATTTGTACCCGGGTGAAATTTTTTTATGATTCCTTCTAACTATTCCTCCCTGAATCCTTACGATTCTTATGATGTTTTTTATACAAAACTTGTTACCTCCAAAATTTTAGGACAAATATTTTCAAGTCGTCACAATTGTAAAATATAAAAGTTAATAAACTCCATTACTAAGCAGAATTATACTTCCTACGTCAAACGGTTTTTGAGAAAAAAGTTAGACAACTTTTTGCATATTACGTAGTTTATGACTCCTCTTTTTACAGGGCAACCTCGATTCAACAATACACAACCGGTAAAATACCATTTTTTAATAAAACTTTAATCGAAAATGTCCATAGTGTGAGAATTAATACACCAAATTTGTATTTTCTTCCGACTTTATTAGATTCGTCAAAAACAGTAACAAAATTATTCTGGCCAAGTTTATCCAAGTGACAGACGGATGGGTGAATGAATTCTATAAAGGTTCCTTTTCTTCCTTTTGATGAATCTACCGCAAAAATGATACAATATGCAAAGTCACCATATTTTGCTAATTTCGGATTGCTTACAAGTACAGTTTTACAAAAAAATTCACTCTGTTCCATCGTAAAATCAATACGAGCAAATACATTTTTATCCCTTCAGGACACTCGCAACAGGGGTTATTGTCAAACGTAAATTGTTTCAAACGTAAACACAGAAAGCAAGTAAGACAAGAAAGTGTCTGATGTGCCAGCTTAGCTCCAACGTTCTCCACACATGCGAAAAAGGTGATGGTTCACAGCTGAAACTCCTGCCTTACTGTGGACCAATTGTTCATGTTGCTGAAGGTAAGCCCGACATTGGAAACGTTTATCACATTTCAGACATCGGTAAACGAGTTCTTCGTGTACATATTTTATATGTTGCTGTAATGACATCCTTTTCGAGAATATTTTCTGGCAGTAGTCACATGTAAAAGATTGCCCTGCGAATGCAGTGAAAAGAAAATCAATAAATACAATGTTGTAATTTGCAGAATATAAAAGCTCTTATAAAACTGTTCTACACAATGAATTCAAAGAGAAATTCTGTTCGGTTCCCGGAGCAAAAAAAGAAAGTTCATTTCTACCGCACAATTTGTTTATTTTTTCCCATAATATTTATTCTGCCAAGAAATTACTCTTAAATCGTTTGAAAGTTTTGAAACCCATTAAGAAAAATTAAACTCAAGCCATCAGTCTCCTTTGTACAAACGACAAGATTTTTTTATATATTCTCTCTGAAAGGTTGCTCTATTTTGTTACCATTTTTTAACTCCCAAATCGGGAGTTATCAGTGTGGTTTCCAAAGCATTTAATGGTAGATATATCATTAATCATATCTTTAGATTAAGACAAATTCTCGAAAAACTTTGGAATTTGGTATTGATGTTCAATATTTGTTTATTGATTTTCGAGCGGCTTTTGATAGTGTCAATAGAAAAAAATTATTCGAAGCTACGAAGAAAGTATGTAAGGATTGTATGTAAATTCAGAGGCAAGAATCCAAATTGAGGGCAAGTTATCAAACGAATCACCCATACTAAATTTAATATTGTTCTAGAAAAGGTTTTAAGAAAAACACAGTATGTGTGCGTTTATAAAGCAACTTTTTATGATTTCTTTTATGGTCACAAGTTGTATTTTACATGTTGATTGAAACCCCTTCCTGGTTGTCAATCGGTGAATTGTTTGCTTTTAAAATTACATCCTTTTTATATAAGCCGGGCCAATTTTTATCAGTCTCCTTTCAACATGAACAGAACATATATTCTTCAAAGTAAGAACTTCATAAGATGCTAAAAAACATTACATACGTACGCACCTTCAGACTTACGAGGGTGACATCGCAACATGTGCATACGCAGATTATTCTTGGAATTGTATATTTTCTTACAGACATCACACTCCAATTGCAGCCTGCTGTGCACATCACGCCTGTGTCTCAATAAATAGGCCTCGCATTTAAATTCCTTGTTACACTCATTACATTTACGTGAACCCGTTCCGTGCATATGATTGTAATGTTGCATTAGGGTTCTTTTATGCAGGTACACCCTCCAACATTTGTCGCATTTATAGTTATCTAGATGAGAATCTGCAACAATTCAAATATAATAAAAACAATACATTTACGGCACGTTTCTTCATCGACAGTACAACTAAAGTAATGTAACAAACTAAAAGTCACAATCAAAATGGTTTTTTCAATTTCGTTACTTTTACTTATCCTTTAACTTTTGAGGCTGACCTTCACTACTCATTACGTCGCTGTAATTGTAAAAGTTACTCGACTTCTGCCAACATTTTTGTATGTTATTAGCACTGAATTTGAAATTATTCTCTAAGATCTTCGAGTGAAAATTCAACTGATAGTTCTTCAAATGTTAATTATAAAACATATGGACGTAAAAAATTTAAAACCTGTAAAAGTGACTTTGATGATTTCTGAATTCTTATTTCATTACAGAATGTCTAAGGAGTTAGTCAATTTTCTAAGTGAATTGTTGTAAAGATGATTGGTATCTATTACTACGAAGTAGGTTTTGTGTGTATTTGTATTAATAATGGAGTATTATTTATTCACTATTTATACCGAATTAATCAAGATGATTTAACAAGTTGGAACAAAATTCGACAAGAACAACTTTTGTTGACTTTACGTTTTTATTCAACGGGATCAATGCAACAGGTTATTGGACACATTTCTGGTGTACATATGAGTACAGTCGGCAAATGTACATCTGAAGTATTGTCCCTCACAGTATCTCTATTCAAGTTTTATACACAAATGCAAAGAGCTAGCGAGGAAACAGCCAACATTTATCACCATTATAATGGCAACAGGCAAACAGCTATAAACAATTTAATTAATACGTGTTTCAACAAGTAACTAGTTGTTTTTAAAATGATTTATATAATAGCCGAGTAGCAATACGACTATTCTATTCCCAATTATTATTAAAATTTGTTTCACCATGATATTATATGACATAAATAAATAATTAAATATTAACATACATCAATATTGTTCAAGACAAAAAATTAAATTAAAAGGAATAAAATTAAAAAGTTACATATAATCTTGTTTTTTTATTTTCTAAATGTAAGAATTCTAATTGAAATGTTGAGCATGCACCGACATCATCTTGCACAGTACTGATATCATATTGCGTGCAATTTTTTTTCAGAATATTCCAGAAAACATGACATGAAAATAATTGCAAAATTTTTTGATTTGGGCCTCCATTACCATGAACTGAATTCTTTTTCAATAACAAACAATTTCTTTTATTCCACGTTTCTTTTATTATAATCACATTTAATATTCACATTCCCTCTTTCATCAAAACTTATTGGCTAAACCATATCTGATAATTTTATCCATTTCATAAACACAAATATACTTCACTGACATTGGCAGATAACAAACTGCCAGTTCTCATTTCTATCACCTGTGCTCGTGAACTTTGGTTAACGACATCTTCATTTATGGTAATGTATACTACAGGGGTGTGAGCAAAGTTCTTCTCACAAAACTAGAACAATCACAAAACCGAATACATGGGGTGTTCAGTACAGATTTGATATTAAAAAAGCTCTTATTATAGAGTTTCATTCATAACTCAAACAGGTGAAGATTCGTGATCTACGTAATATTCCTTTGTTCACTCTTCTGTTTAATACCATCGAACATATTAAAAGCTCTACACGCATATAACCGATGCACAGACTACAATTATATTCTCTATTTGATTGCTCGCAGCAATCATTCACTGTAACAGTTACAATAACCGGAACGAACTTAATTTAGAGATGAACAATTCCCTGACTGTAAATATTTTCAAATATTGTCTTATTACGTTTTCTTAAATGTTTTATCTATAATGCACTCGTCCATTTCCACCTCCCATCCCTTAACCCTATCTTTCCATCCAGCCCTTTATGTCATTAAAATCACTACATCCAAGGGTAATAAATTCGTTTGTAGATTGTCATTAACTGGAAGATATTGATAGAGATAAACCCATTGTATATACTCAATTCCCATAAAATAGTATGTGACTGTTTATACAATTTATTTATTAACACGTTTGGTATTTTTTAGGAGTATCACATTTTTTAAAACATCCGGCTTCATGAAGCGAAACCTGACATAGTACGTAAACATCGGCATTCTTGTATTACGTTGACTACTTTCAAATTCTCTTTTCCAAGCCAATAACCTGCATAAAAATTTTTTTAGACGCAATAAACTTTATTTCTAATCTACTGTCACTTTCTCCATCACATAACTTATCCGCAAAAACCTCTTCATACATTTTGTTAACTTTTTCAAGCCCACAAGTTTCAAAAAAATTATGAAAAGAAAAACTCTACGACAGGTTTAACAGGTATATTATATTACAATTTACCACAACAAGGAAAAACCAAATGTGCATAGAACTGACAAACTAACGCAGTGTAATCAAAGTATACGTAATGTAAACCATAAATCAACGTGGTCCGTCTTACGAAGTTATGAAATATACGTTGCGCGTACACTGAGTATTAATCCTATTTCCCAACGAACATTTCAAAGGTATAAATAAATATATTCGAACAAGTTATCAATACCGCTGCACATAGTATGTGCACGAGGGTAGCACTGAAAGTTCTTGGAATTGACCGTTTGTAATAATGGTAGTAAAAAAATTTATTACATAATGAAATTAACAAAATTATAATATTAAAATTATAAATAGTGTATGTAATACTATTAAAAATTATATATTGATTAATGAAAAAACGGGCCAAGTACAGGTTGGGATACGAACGAAGTACAGTTCCGCAGTTATCTTTTAAAATCACTGATGCAAAATAACCAAAATAAATTAATTGGTAAGTTCGAAAAGAAACAACAGTTCAGCAAAAACCCTACTAATTTGCAGGTTTCAATAAAAAAAATTACAATCTCGAACCTATTGATGAGATTTCTTAAAAACATTGTCCAAAAGTATCTTGAGCGGCTTTTTGCTTTAGTTCACCACACTATAAACGATAGCATACTAAATCTTGTTAAATGGAATCATGTAAAACAGTAGAAAATCTTGTAAAGTATAATATCAAAACTAAACTCGCTGTAAAGAACTGTAAAGAATACTCGAGAAGTATAACATCAGTTATCAACCACCTTCAAGACTGTCAAGACGATGCACAATACCCACCTCCGAGACTGTCAAGATGGTGCCTAAAAATGTGCTCCTGCAGTATTCGCTTTGATTTGTATATTTTCTTACAGACGTCACACTCGTACTTTTGGTCACTGTGAGTGCGACGGATGTGCCTCATTAAATAGATTTGACCCTTATATATCTTGTTGCACGTCTCACATTTCAGCCAGTCTGTCGCGTGTACTTGCTTTCGATGCATCAGTAACGCCACTTTGGACTTCAATATCTTGAAACACTTGTCACATCTAAATTGCCTATGATCAGGTTCTGTAATAACTAAAGCAAAGCAAATACGAATCACATGTCACATGTCTCTAGGTAGTATAACATATAGCGTTCTCTTATAATGATTAAACCGGCAAATTAAACTATCAGGTCTTTTATTCCACAATTCTCGCAAGCTTCATATTTACCAGAACATTCCTTTCAAACATTTATATTAATAAAACAGCTGTGTAATGTAAAAAGTTTATGCTTTATTAATCAACTAGTATTAAAGAAATCTTTAGGAACACATTCTTTTTGAAAATTGAAAATGTTTAGTAAACACAAATTTTATTTAACCATTTTTAGTCAATTGCATTGGACTGCTAGCGCTTTCCATTTCACACAATTGTGATCTCATTAATGATTTTGGATGAAATCTAAACAATAAAAATATGCAATATGTTTCAAGCAAAGCAATTTTTTGCATTCCATATTACTATAGGTTATTAGGTTTTTTTTCTCCATTACATTTACCAGAAGATAATCTCTCCAATCTATAATGCACTCGTCCTTTTTCACCTCCCATCCCTTAACCCTATCTTTCCATTCGGCCCTTTATTTCATTAAAATTCATTACATCCAAGGGTAATAAATTCATTTGTAGATTGTCATTAACTGGAATATATTGATGGAGATAAACCCATTGTATATACTCAATTCCCATAAAATAGTAAGACAGTAATATGTGACTGTTTATACAATTTATTTATTAACACGTTTGGTATTTTTTAAGAGTATCACATTTTGTAAAACATACGGCTTCATGAAGAGGAACCTGACATAGTACGTAAACATCGGCATTCTTGTATTACGTTGATACTTTCAAAAGCTCTTTTCCAAGCTAATAACCTGCATACAAGTTTTTTTTAGATGCAATAAACTTTATTTCTAATCTATTGTCACTTTCTCCATCACATAAGTTATCCGCAAAAACATCTTCATACATTTTGTTAACTTTTTCATGCCCACAAGTTTCATGGTTGTAAGTCTTCAAAAAAATTATGAAAAGAAAAACTCTACGACAGGTTTAACAGGTATATTATATTACAATTTACCACAACAAGGAAAAACCAAATGTGCATAGAACTGACAAACTAACGCAGTGTAATCAAAGTATACGTAATGTAAACCATAAATCAACGTGGTCCGTCTTACGAAGTTATGAAATATACGTTGCGCGTACACTGAGTATTAATCCTATTTCCCAACGAACATTTCAAAGGTATAAATAAATATATTCGAACAAGTTATCAATACCGCTGCACATAGTATGTGCACGAGGGTAGCACTGAAAGTTCTTGGAATTGACCGTTTGTAATAATGGTAGTAAAAAAATTTATTACATAATGAAATTAACAAAATTATAATATTAAAATTATAAATAGTGTATGTAATACTATTAAAAATTATATATTGATTAATGAAAAAACGGGCCAAGTACAGGTTGGGATACGAACGAAGTACAGTTCCGCAGTTATCTTTTAAAATCACTGATGCAAAATAACCAAAATAAATTAATTGGTAAGTTCGAAAAGAAACAACAGTTCAGCAAAAACCCTACTAATTTGCAGGTTTCAATAAAAAAAATTACAATCTCGAACCTATTGATGAGATTTCTTAAAAACATTGTCCAAAAGTATCTTGAGCGGCTTTTTGCTTTAGTTCACCACACTATAAACGATAGCATACTAAATCTTGTTAAATGGAATCATGTAAAACAGTAGAAAATCTTGTAAAGTATAATATCAAAACTAAACTCGCTGTAAAGAACTGTAAAGAATACTCGAGAAGTATAACATCAGTTATCAACCACCTTCAAGACTGTCAAGACGATGCACAATACCCACCTCCGAGACTGTCAAGATGGTGCCTAAAAATGTGCTCCTGCAGTATTCGCTTTGATTTGTATATTTTCTTACAGACGTCACACTCGTACTTTTGGTCACTGTGAGTGCGACGGATGTGCCTCATTAAATAGATTTGACCCTTATATATCTTGTTGCA
Organism: Druceiella hillmani; assembly: GCA_039881145.1. Lineage (NCBI taxonomy): Eukaryota > Metazoa > Arthropoda > Insecta > Lepidoptera > Hepialidae > Druceiella > Druceiella hillmani. The sequence continues at coordinate 16,753,331 of JAYKKI010000019.1, read as the reverse complement.
CGTCTCACATTTCAGCCAGTCTGTCGCGTGTACTTGCTTTCGATGCATCAGTAACGCCACTTTGGACTTCAATATCTTGAAACACTTGTCACATCTAAATTGCCTATGATCAGGTTCTGTAATAACTAAAGCAAAGCAAATACGAATCACATGTCACATGTCTCTAGGTAGTATAACATATAGCGTTCTCTTATAATGATTAAACCGGCAAATTAAACTATCAGGTCTTTTATTCCACAATTCTCGCAAGCTTCATATTTACCAGAACATTCCTTTCAAACATTTATATTAATAAAACAGCTGTGTAATGTAAAAAGTTTATGCTTTATTAATCAACTAGTATTAAAGAAATCTTTAGGAACACATTCTTTTTGAAAATTGAAAATGTTTAGTAAACACAAATTTTATTTAACCATTTTTAGTCAATTGCATTGGACTGCTAGCGCTTTCCATTTCACACAATTGTGATCTCATTAATGATTTTGGATGAAATCTAAACAATAAAAATATGCAATATGTTTCAAGCAAAGCAATTTTTTGCATTCCATATTACTATAGGTTATTAGGTTTTTTTTCTCCATTACATTTACCAGAAGATAATCTCTCCAATCTATAATGCACTCGTCCTTTTTCACCTCCCATCCCTTAACCCTATCTTTCCATTCGGCCCTTTATTTCATTAAAATTCATTACATCCAAGGGTAATAAATTCATTTGTAGATTGTCATTAACTGGAATATATTGATGGAGATAAACCCATTGTATATACTCAATTCCCATAAAATAGTAAGACAGTAATATGTGACTGTTTATACAATTTATTTATTAACACGTTTGGTATTTTTTAAGAGTATCACATTTTGTAAAACATACGGCTTCATGAAGAGGAACCTGACATAGTACGTAAACATCGGCATTCTTGTATTACGTTGATACTTTCAAAAGCTCTTTTCCAAGCTAATAACCTGCATACAAGTTTTTTTTAGATGCAATAAACTTTATTTCTAATCTATTGTCACTTTCTCCATCACATAAGTTATCCGCAAAAACATCTTCATACATTTTGTTAACTTTTTCATGCCCACAAGTTTCATGGTTGTAAGTCTTCAAAAAAATTATGAAAAGAAAAACTCTACGACAGGTTTAACAGGTATATTATATTACAATTTACCACAACAAGGAAAAACCAAATGTGCATAGAACTGACAAACTAACGCAGTGTAATCAAAGTATACGTAATGTAAACCATAAATCAACGTGGTCCGTCTTACGAAGTTATGAAATATACGTTGCGCGTACACTGAGTATTAATCCTATTTCCCAACGAACATTTCAAAGGTATAAATAAATATATTCGAACAAGTTATCAATACCGCTGCACATAGTATGTGCACGAGGGTAGCACTGAAAGTTCTTGGAATTGACCGTTTGTAATAATGGTAGTAAAAAAATTTATTACATAATGAAATTAACAAAATTATAATATTAAAATTATAAATAGTGTATGTAATACTATTAAAAATTATATATTGATTAATGAAAAAACGGGCCAAGTACAGGTTGGGATACGCACGAAGTACAGTTCCGCAGTTATCTTTTAAAATCACTGATGCAAAATAACCAAAATAAATTAATTGGTAAGTTCGAAAAGAAACAACAGTTCAGCAAAAACCCTACTAATTTGCAGGTTTCAATAAAAAAATTACAATCTCGAACCTATTGATGAGATTTCTTAAAAATATTGTCCAAAAGTATCTTGAGCGGCTTTTTGCTTTAGTTCACCACACTATAAACGATAGCATACTAAATCTTGTTAAATGGAATCATGTAAAACAGTAGAAAATCTTGTAAAGTATAATATCAAAACTAAACTCGCTGTAAAGAACTGTAAAGAATACTCGAGAAGTATAACATCAGTTATCAACCACCTTCAAGACTGTCAAGACGATGCACAATACCCACCTCCGAGACTGTCAAGATGATGCCTAAAAATGTGCTCCTGCAGTATTCGCTTCGATTTGTATATTTTTTTACAGACATCACACTCGTACTTTTGGTCACTGTGAGTGCAACGGATGTGCCTCATTAAATAGATTTGGCCCTTATATACCTTCTTGCACGTCTCACATTTCAGCCAGTCTGTCGCGTGTACTTGCTTTCGATGCATCAGTAACACCACTTTGGACTTTAATATCTTGAAACACTTGTCACATCTAAATTGCCTATGATCAGGTTCTGTAATAACTAAAGCAAAACAAATACGAATCACATGTCTATAGGTAGTATAACATATAGCATTCTCTTAAAATTATTAAACCGGCAAATTAAACTATCAGGTCTTTTATTCCACAATTCTCGCAAGTTTCATATTTACCTGAACATTCCTTTCAAACATTTATATTAATAAAACAGCTGTGTAATGTAAAAAGTTTATGTATTTATTAATCAACTAGTATCAAAGAAATCTTCAGGAACACATTCTTTTTGAAAATTGAAAATGTTTAGTAAACACAAATTTTATTTAACCATTTTTAGTCAATTGCATTGGACTGCTAGCACTTTCCATTTCAGACAATTGTGATCTGATTAATGATTTTGGATGAAATCTAAACAATAAAAATATGCAATGTGTTTCAAGCAAAGCAATTTTTTGCTTTCCATATTACTATAGGTTATTAGGTTTTTTTCTCCATTACATCTACCAGAAGATAATCTCTCCAATCTATAATGCACTCGTCCTTTTTCACCTCCCATCCCTTAAGCCTATCTTTCCATTCGTCCCTTTATTTCATTAAAATTCATTACATCCAAGGGTAATAAATTCATTTGTAGATTGTCATTAACTGGAATATACTGATGGAGATAAACCCATTGTATATACTCATTCTTAATGGATAAAATTTTTTTAGAGAAATCAGAAAAGAATCAAAAGGAAATAAACATCATATGAGAATGTTCTGCCTAAAATTGATGGACAAAATAGTCAACAACGTAAGACGCTGAAGTTAATTCCCGCTAGCTGGGTTCAGATCAGGCGAGTTGCCTCGCACGGCAGCCTTGCGAGACAAACGCTTATTTTGTGTAAACATACCTCAACCAAGGCAAGGGTAAAACGTGCCTCGGTCGAGCGCTGCCACAGCCAAACTGTATGTTGTCGGTATTTGTTGGTGCTCATAGTTGCCTTAGTACATTTGCTGCGTGCACTCTGTACAGCTGTGTGTGGTGTACGTCTCTACAAAGTATGAGTCTCCTCTAGCTAAAAACCTTTAAGTTAATAGTAATATTTCCGTTGTAGTTATGGCTTCACGGTAAATTGTATCATTTTTTCATATTTTGTTTAACAGTATCTCAAATTGATCTACGTCCATCCAACCAAATTGTTTTCAACTCTGTCATCAACTAGTTCTTCGTACATCTGATTGCCATATTCAAACCTCTTTTTATATATTTTTCCATTCCAGTAGTGTTTAGATTTTTGTTTTTATCTTGGAAATATCTTAGAAAAATAAAAGCAACAGCTCTCCGCCACACATGCAATACCATTTCGGATTAGCATTCAACTGACCCGCTTGCCTGAAGCAATACAGAAAATATGGCTCGGTTTTGCTGGACCTGGCGGCCTCATGATTCCTAAATTTGGACTCAAACTACCTCACACTGCATTTGATTGAGGTGAAAACTCAGACTGCCATGTGAGGCGCCTTGGCCAGTTTCAACCTGGCCGTTCAGTGAAATACTGAGACTGCTCTGTCCTTGACAAGTACCTTAGAATTCAATATTGGGATACCAATAAGAACAGTAAAAAATAATGGTATTGAGAAAAATGAAAGGTTGAATAAAACTTTATCTGAAATAAATGTGCAAAACTATCACTGCACAGAAGTGCGTCAGTCTGGCCTTATCAATGGTCTCAGAAAACTAGTTTGCCACTTAAAAATTGATCTGAAATTGATCTAAATAAATCTATCTACAATGAAACGTATGCAGTTGGGTCTCAGCCAGTTAGATGTTGACACAACTTAACCTTTAGTGTGTACTACAGCTATAGTCATCAATCACTCAGTAAGTTGCCAATTAACAGCAACAAGAACTCTGTTTCCTGCTTCATCAATTCCCTGTTATATCATCAGCGATTAGATTAAATAGTTTTTGGAATAAGAAATTGCTGTTCATTTTTCTGTACCTTTGAATTGTTTGTAAAGTGATATTGGTTTACCTGCTTATCTACTACGAGGGTAGCACTGAAAGTTCTTTGAGTTGACTTATTACGGTTTACCATTATTACGGTGACAAAAAAATAATTACAAATTTAAAAAATCCAACTCTTTTGTAATACATTATGGTATTTTGCTTGAATTTGTCATTTGTTTTTACAAATTGACAGCAATTTGGAAATTACGTATCACATCAAGATGAATTTAACGCGGAAAATTTTTGTTTGATGATTTTTTATGGCTTTCATTGTGGCCTCAATAACTATTTTTTCCAGCTTCCTTTAATCGCTGACCACTGTAATTTTTCCATAGCTTCTTTTATAATAGCATAGTAATCTGACATACAGCAATTTTACCAAACTTTATTTTTATTTCTTTCAACGGACTGATTGTGTATGTACTTGTGCATTTGTGGATGCTCGTATGTGCGGGCATGCGTGTGTATGGACTAGTGTCAGTGCCAATATGGTCTTCTCCTCTGAAATTTTTTACTATAAATGGCAAATACTAAATCTGCCAATAATGAGGGATTCTGTACTTTTCTTACAAGTTTGTGAGAATTTTAGGAGTGTAATTTTTTTATATCTTCATTGCATTGTGATATGTGGTCACTTTTTATATCACTTCCAATCCAACTATTATTTCCATGTATTACACTGAAATAACTAAACAGTAATTCTGGACGCCCTCCACAGGTATGGACACGCAGCAATCTTTTCAAGCCACACGACCACCAGTCGTTACAAATGTAGACACAATCAATTTAAATAAGGCCAATATGATTCATATTAAAGAAGAGTCAGAAGGCAATGATATTGATATTGGACCCACTGTACTCCAGCAGATGGCTTCGCATTACAAAACCGGCCAGGTACAGTCGACCTCGATAATGATTGTTTATACCGGGACTAATTTTATTTAGTGTGAATTAAGATTTTTAGTTAATTGTTTGATTTATTATTTCTTTGAATTTCTTTAGCATCATGTGTCTTGTCAAAGTTACGAATTGAACGATACGATTTGTTACTATTTTTCATAATTTACTTCTTTAGTAGAAGGGACACAGTTAGTTGACCAGAAAGTAGCCTCACACATGCCCCCTCCATTTTTATCCTGGAAAGTGTACGATTAAGAATTAAAAAAAAATTATGGTAGTAACAGCACGACGGCACCGGCAAGGATAAATGCAGAAACTGGTGTTTAAATAATTGTTTTCCAAATAAATTAGTGGCAAATTTGGGCACCGCAATATAATGCATAGATTTTGTTAGGAGCTGTACTTATCTACTGCATTTTATACCAAATACAAAAATATTTCTAAGTTTTGTTGACGCTTTGCATTCAATATTTTTAGGTTTATGTAACGAAAACACCATACACTGAAACTTAACATTTTATTTAGACATACTGGCTACCACTAGGGAACTAGTGGTGTGCTATGCAATTTCTTTTTTAATTTTTAATTTTGCTGTTAAATATTGCAGTTTACAGCACTGTTGTTCTGACAGTAGGTAAGGCTCTCTCACATATTTTTTATACATTCAAAATATTGTTCATCTTTGCAAAGAGTCTGTAGCCAAGATGTCTAGTAGCCAAGTTATTATATTATTTGTTCAAAATATTGAAAACTGTAGCAAAACTCTTAATACGAGAAGGCAGGTGTTTAAAAAGTACCAGTCAGTTCTATCATATGTCTTTTCCCAAGCGGCTGCTAGGGAAATCTACTCGTTGCCTCTGTAAATTTGAAATTTATGATATTCGATAGTATATTCTATATAAAATAATATTATTATGTAACTTTCTCGTTGTGTCAAGTTCTTAAAATGATGGCACATTTTAATAATTCAATTTTAAGAAATATATTAAATAAAATCGTTTCATTACCCACAATCAAATACAAGAACAGTGTTTTAAAATAATGCAAAATTAAAATGCGTATCTCAGTCTGTGAAAGCAATAACATCGCTATAGCAGTGACAATAACAAGATAACCATCTGTCTTAAAGCTTAAATGCTTTTAGCGCCGAACCTGCCAGTGATTTCTGTAAAAATATTCAACATAATTGCTGTAGAATGAAATCTTTGAAAAAAAGCATATGTTACCAAATAGGTATCTTTACTTTAAACGTAATTTCTACATAAACTGATGTGAATTTTAGTGCAATTTAATAACATTTGTAATAAAAAATAACAATATATAATTTTTGTAACAATGCTTTTATTACTAAAATTTCAGAGATTTACAATATTCTTATATGTCAAACTTCCACAATACCTCAAAACTAATTTGTATTTTAAAAATCTTCATATCAAAATGAAACATGTTTTTATCTTCTTACATGACTACTGATGGCTTCATAGTAATTCTGTCCTTTTTATTGCGTAGTAAATAATCTGCCGACCTCATGATGCAACATCATTTGCAAAGTTCTGGTCCTCCTTCATAATGTTTCTTCACACTTAACTGTCAAGTAACTTCCTCTTCTGTAGCGTTGGATGTTTTGCTTGTTTCCTGTGAAAATCTCAATTGGTGCTCATAATTGGATTCTCCTCTTGTTTGGCAGCCATCATTTCACATTAGTTGGTGCCAGTATATTGAGTATACACATTTAAAATGTTAATCGGTTTCCAGACAACCACTAAACAAGAAGATGAAGTTCACAAGGATGATGATGAAACAGGCCTCTGTATAGTTGAGAATGATGAAGTAATGTGCACTCAAATTAAGGTAGAGTTTACTGCAGACAGTCAGAAACGTAAGCTAATATTGTCTGTATTATTTTATTTATTAATTTACAGCACAAACAAGAGCGAGAGTAAAATAAATTATTATATAATAATGCCTTCATTGTTCATATTTGTGTTTTTACTTTATTTCATTTAAATTGTTTTCTTCTGCAGTAAACAATTTTTATTTTTGTTATCACTTGTTTGTTCTTGTATTTATTGTTTGCTGATATCTTATATTTTTAATAAATAAAAGATACAAATGTGCATAAAATGCTCAACTATCTGTAATTTGTTCCATGGATTGATATCAATACCATTTGTAATATTCACATTAGGAACGCGTATTTTATTAAAAATGTTTATTGTACGTGAATTATTTCTTGACTGTGAACTTTGGGATTTCCCCAAAGACAACTACAGCAAAGCTTCCCCGTACAAACGTTCAGTGTGTTCCTCCGGGGATTAATGTGAAAATATTGCTAGCATTTGAGATGTGTGATAGAGCCACATAGACCTGGCTGTGTGAGAAACAGCAGGCACTGAGATCAATACCGGTAATTGTCGGCATTCAACTCTACACCTTGTTTATTGTCGTGGTGTATAATGCTGACTGAATACTGTACTCGGTTAAAACTGAAAGGAAAATTGTGTGGTATGGGATGGATCTGGGGGTATAATAACACTATCATCTGCGCCGCATCCTGTTAAGATCTTAGCTTCTATCAAGTTTCGTTGTAAATGAGTGACTTTTAATCTAGTACCTTACAAAGTTTTGGTTGGCTTAAGATTCCTAGGAGCATTATGGGTACACCAATTTTTATGAGCTGGAAGGCCAGGAGTGCTCAGGGACCCCAAAAATTCGACCGCTTAGTTGGGAGACTATCTTCTTATTCCATAATTCTGTTAACCGAGATATATTCTATATATTCCCCTGGAACATATGTCATAATTTCGGTCTTTATTTCTGCCATCTGATCGTTGTGAAGGGTCAAAATAGACCATTCGCAGAACCAGATACACAGATGATGTGACTTCTCACAGTGATGAAACTGGACAATACAGGCCTTCCTGCAGATATGTACCATTACTAATCTTAAGTAACAAATCGGAAAACTCCTGTACATTAACGCTCCGTCCGGTTCGCACCCGCATATTTAATGGTAAATACATATGTATAATGTTCTGCCACAGGTTTAAGCTCTTAAGACAGGCTCTAATTTCATCAGCCCTTGTTCCTCGTGGTATTACTGGCAGAATCTGATAAAAATCACCACAAAAAAGTATTGTAGTACTACCCATGGGCTGGTCATTTTGTCTGATATCGCACGATGTTCTGTCTAGTGCCATTATCGCTTTACCGTGGAAGCGGTAGATAGAACATTATAAATGCCGTGAGACCGACTACAGACTGACTGACGAAAACATTACATGTTACAAAACATATATGGTAATGTATCTTTCTTTATTGTCAACCTTATACCAAGTTATATGATTCACAACTTTATAGAACAAAAACGTGTAATATATTAACACTTTTTTCTACTTGAAGTTTTACACTGCAATCATGTATCCAGCATATTGAAATTTATTTCACATTTGTAATAATGCAAATTAATTGGTGCATTGTCATTTAATGGAATGAATAAAGTGAAGTGCATTGCATCGTGACATGTGGCCACTTTTTGTCTCACTTCAGATTCAGCTATATGAGGGAATAATCCTCATATTATACAGAAATAACTGAACAATAATTCTGAACGCCTGCCACAGATATGGACACGCAGCTCTATCTGCAAGCCACGCAACCATCAGTTGTTACGAATGTTGCTGTAGACAATTTGAACCAGGTCAATGCAGTTTATCTTAAAGAAGAGCCAGAAGACAGTGATACTGATATTGGACCCACTGTACTCCAGCATATTGACTCGCACTGCAGAACCGGCCAGGTACAGTCGACCTCAGTAATGATTGTCTATGTTAAGACTAATCTCTGTTTGGTGCAAATTACGATTTTTAGCTAATTGTTTGATTTACTTAGTTCTTTACATTTGTTTAGTTCTTGCTGAACTGTATGAATTTTTACTATTTTGTTTACTTATTTAACTCGTCTAAGACCCAGGCGCTAATTAGCAAATTTACGCAGAAAGCCCTAAACAAGTGAAATTCAAAACACCTTTGTGGCCAAAATTAAATTATCAACTAATTGTGGAAATTATTGAAATTAAAACTATTTATGACAATACATTTTTGGAAATATTATGAAGTTTCCTAAATGTTGAAATAACGTTTTTGATTTACAAGTGCACAAAGTGATATCAAAAAATGTCACCAAATTAAAAGCTCAATTTCTATTTTCAATTATTTGACAATATTTCATGGCAGATAATAAACTAATTTTTTAGTTAAAACTATCTCAGATAAATTTCTAAAAGAAATGTTTTAAGTCAGTGTTTCTCAAAGTGGGGTACACGAACTACAAAGGGTTGCCCAGAAATTGTAGGGGTTTCTCGAAAAGATTTACGCTATGACTATCGATCTGCTGCCTCATGGATGTGACACGCACGGTGGCACGGTTGCAACTACTAATATAGTGTTAGCGATCGCTCACTTACAGCTGCAATACGGTTCGTACAGTGTGGGGTGCGCTGGCAGCGGTGATTCACTCCTCCAGCACGCGCATTGCTTGTTTGATATATTTATGAAAACAAAAGAATCATTTACACTCATTTCGGGCTGCCGGTAATAAAGTAATCAAATAATTTTAATCAAATAACAGCTGTAAGCATGAAGCAGTGGTTAAAAATAGGATTATTGTGCAGACAATGTCCAGATACTCGAACATTATCGTTTATTTCACAAACTGTGAAAAGTATCTGCTGAAAGTTTAATTTGAAACGAAACTTCTGTAGAAACAAGGGCACCAGAAAAAAATATAATTTCATCAGCAAAAACAGGAAATATGATGAAAACTATCTGCAAACTGGATTTACGTGCAAAGAAGAATTTCTACTCTCCACAAGATTTGATATGCTCAGATATTCTCGCAAGTAGTTCGATGAAGCCATGACTGCTGCTAGGGAAGTCTATTCCTTGCTTGTGTGTACATGTAAATGATATTCAATAGTATGAATGTAATACTCTAAATGTTACTGTCATGTAAGTTTCTTATGTAGTGTGCTGTTGTGTAAGTCTCTCCCTGTGTCAAGTTCTTGTAATGGTTGCACTTTTTAATAATCAAATTGTAGGGAATTTATTGAATGAAATCAATTCGTTACTCACAATCTAATTACTGGAACAATGTTTTAAAATAAGTCAGTCAATATAAAATTAAAATGCAAATCTTGAATTGTCAAAGCAACAACATCACCATAGCAATGACAATAAAAAGAAAGCCATCTTCCTATTACACATCTGTAGCTTATATACTTGTAGCTCTAAACCTGCCAGTAGCTTTAGGAATATTCAATAAAATTGCTATCGAATGAAAACTTTGACGAAAATCTCAAACATTCAAGGAAATATCATTTGTCACCAAAAAGATATCTTTGCTTTATTTCTAATCTTAAAATAAAAAAATAAATTAAACAATTATTGTTACAACATTTTTATTATAGATAACTTAGAGAGGCAATATTCTAATATTCATAGCTAATTCCACGATATCTTCAATCAGTTCAAACTAATTTAGAAATCTACATAACAAAACGAAGCATGTTTCATCATTTTCATCACATTATGGAGGAGACCAAATGTCGGCCTCCTCAAACACAGTCGAGCATCATCCTTCTATAGCGTCGGATATTTTACATGTTTCCAAACTGTCAATTGGTGCAAGTACTTAGACCCTCCATTTGTTTGACAGCTGTCATTCGACATTAGTTAACACCAATGTATTGAGTGCTCACATATTAAGCATTGATCTGTCTCCAGACAAACATTAAACAAGAAGATGAAGTTCACAATGAAGACAACGAGGAAGGCTTCTGTAAAGTTGAGGATGATCCACTACTGTGCATTCAAATTAAGGTAGAGTTCACTGGAGACAGTCAGAAAGGTGAGCTGATATTGTCTGAATTATTTTATTTATTAACTTATTTAATGTTCACAAACAATAGAGGGGAAATAAATACGTTAGTACACACTAATGCATTCATTATTCACCTTTGTGGCTTTACTCTCTTTCGTCCAAATTGTTTTCTTCTACAGGTAAACATTTTTTATTTTTCTTAAAACTTATTTGTTCTTGTATTTTTAATAAGTAAAAAAACAAATGTTGTGAATAAAATTCTCAGCTATCTGTAATTTCGTTCAAGGATTATTGTTAATAACATTTGTGATTTTCACATTAGAAACGCTTATTTTATCGATTTATTAAAAGTATTTCTTCTGCATTAATCATTGGTTGACTTTTTAAATTACGCGTGTGTCCGTTCGTCGTAATTTTCCTCAAATTTTTACAATTTTATACCTATGTGTTTGAAATTGTTCAAATATGTACTTCCTGTCTCAAGATCTCAATATCAAGTAATATAAGTGTAAAAAAATATTTTTTCCAATGTTTAATCCGGTTCCCCTCATTTAGACGTGGTGGTGAAAGAAATTGTTTAGTGCACCTCTCATTGTGTGGGGTATCGTTAGAAAGGCCTTTTAAAATGAAGTTTGGGTTCCATTCACCGTTACTTACATCACCTTTAGTTACGTTTGTGAAGTATTAAACTTCATATTGACGTGCAATGTGCCTCCACCTCCTCTAACTTTTCAACCGTGTGCTGGAAATATCTGAAAAAAATCCTTAATTTGATTAAAACTTTCAAATGAAATTATTTCGGTTAACCTGCATTGACTATTTTAAAAGATGTGGACAAGTATGGAACTACAGCATCCTACTTCGTGCGTGTCCCGACCTGTACTTGGCCCATTTTTTTAATTAATAAATATGTAATTTTAAATAGTGTGTATATAGGATTTACAAACTGATCCATTTAAATGTAATGTTCATTTAACATGATTTTCTCAGCAACGTATCAACCACATTGAATACTGTTTTACTGTACAAAACAGTAGGTCTTTTATACTGTTGAAAATCGTCTAAAAGTGTTTTAGCGCTGTGAATATAATTATTTTTTACCTTTGGAATGTTTCATCAGTAAATAGGATTATTACTTACCAGGGCAATTTACATTTATATTTTTTTCATTCTGACCTAAACTGGGCTACGCAGGTTTATGTTTTTTGACTAAACTTTACTTACGTTGCGTTAGTTAGTTACGTCTATGTGAGTTGAGTTTTGTCTTGTTATCAATATTATCAGTACATGTTATATTGCGATTTATCTTTTGAACGTCTTGCACAGTTTTGCTTTTAGAATTTTTTTATACATTTTATGACCATGGTAATTGTGACTGTGGTTTCTGTGGAAAATAATAAAATAATTTAGGAGATGGTAATGTAATTAAAAAATCTGAAGAAAGATCAAAATTCAAGTGATTTTATTTAACTGAAATTATTTCGGTTAATTTGCACCAGCAATTTTAAGAGATGTTGGCTTGGTGCATTTCTCGACCCGCACTTTGCCCATTTTTTTATAAATGAATATGCAAATTTCAATAGTGTACGTATATTTTTTTACTTTTATTACAAAATACGCTTTTGTACCCTTTGTAAATAATTTTCACTTAATGTAATTTCTCAGCAACATGTCAACCACATTAAACGATGTTTTATTATACATAAACAGTAATAATAGGTCTAATAGTAGTCTTTTATACTATTGACAAGCATCTAGAAGAATAATACTGTTGTATTGTGTACAACAGTACTAATAATGTCTTACTATACAACAGTACAATTTCATAGCGCCACAGGTGACTGAAATGAATACTGTCGGTTTGTTGCCTGTTAACGTCAGTGGAGTATATTTGTTTATAAGAAATGGATAAAATTGTTACATATGATTTCTAGTCGATAAATATCGTCTAAATATAGAAGGTGCGAGTGAAAGAAGGGAACTATTTAAAGCGACCCATAGTCATTGTTATGACAGAGTTTATCTCAGAAATAATGATAAAACTGACTGGCCAAGTTTTTGGCAAGTTGCTACTATTTTTTGCAGTCTATCTAGATACTGATTCTGTGAACTCTGGCTTATAATTGACTGTAAAAGATTGGTCTTGTAGCAGTAAATTAGCTATATATAGACTGTTTGTTAAATTGATATAGCTAGCCAGGTTAGTATAAAAAAGGATGTTTATATTCAATAAAATGTTTTTGAACTTTATTGATAAATTAAACACTTCAATGTAATTATAATTGAAAAAATAATTGAAATTAAAAATGTTTGTTACTGGAAAATATACTACCACTCAATAATAACATTAGTATATATTTAATACTCAGTAATAAAAGCCCAAATCAAACAACGTTGTAATCAACAATTATAATTTTCATTTTATATTTTCTGGAGTATTCTTAAAAAAATGTTGCCTACAAGCAGCTTGCAAGGTGCTTTCTGTGCCATATGGTGATAAATTGATGAATTTTCAGTTACACGCTTTTCATTTTCTTACGTGTAGTATTTTCTTTCAATATAATACAGTACTGATATTGACAAATGTGTAACCAGATATTTACCGACCAATTAACGAACACGTTTTTATAAATACACACACTCACACACACACGCACATATCTATTTTGTGTATATATATATATATATATATATATATATATATATATATATTTAATTTCTTTCAGTTCATAAACCGGCTGACTTCAAAAGGGACAAGTGTTTGAAGACCCACGAACAAGTAAACAGAACAGGCTCACAAAAGTGTAATGAGTGTAACAAGAAATTCAAGTCCGAGGTCTATCTACGGCGTCACAGGCGCTATGCGCATGGCATGCAGCAGTTGGCGTGTGGTGTCTGTAAGAAAATATGCAAATCCAAACGAATACTGCGTAAACATGTGTTGGACTGTCATCACGTTATGTCTGTAGGTACGTATGATGGTATGTTTATGGGGGGGTACACACGTTGATGATAAGAAAATAATTTTTAAGCATATTTGTAAAGTTCATATTTAAAAAAATGTATATACAAAATTGCATGTTAATGTGAGACCAGTGCAAATATGTCTAGTATTACAGAAACAGGATGAAATTTTTAAAATAGCTGGAATTTTTTAGAATATAAAACACGAAACAATTTAGCGATTGACCATCAGGAAATAACACAAAATAAAATACAATTTGTAATCATAACACAAATTAAAAAATTATCTTCATAAACGTTCATGTCTTTGTAATATATGAAGAATTGTGAATAATGGATAGAAGTAACAATAAAACCTTAACATAAAGTACATAATAACTTATTAGAAGCAATTAAAAAAATAAACAATACCAACTGCTTTTTTAATTTGTAGCCATTACCTAAATTAATTAATCATAGCCTATTAACTGACATTGGCATTTGTTCTGTTGTTGTAAAATGAAGATTGTTTTTGCTCTTTTATATATATTTTTATGACCCAGTCAGGCCTGTGGTTTCATTGATTAGTATGTCTGTCTACAGAGGATGAGACAAAGTCTGCATTTTATTTCATCTTGTTGATTCAAGAAGTTCATAGAAATATCATTTACAAACTCCAGTCCAAAGTTGTTATAGTGACATTGAAGGGACTAGTCATATTGAGTCGATAAAACCAATTGTCGATAAAACCGATTTTGAGTCGATAAAACCAATTGTCATAAAAACCTGTATTGTTTAATATTTTTAATTATTCCTTTATTATGTACGTACAAGTCTATTATGTACATACGAGTCCATTATGTACGTACAAGTCCATTATGTACATACAAGTCCATTATGTACATACAAGTCTAAACAAATATGAAAAAATGCACAAATAATAACATTGATAGCATTTTTATTGAAAAACAATCAATGAAGAACGTTTATTTTAATTCAAACTCTGTAATTTTCCTTTGTTTCCAATACTGAAGACGTGAGCACAAAATTTTATAATTTACTTGAATTTGAACCAAAGTTGATAATTGCCATTGTGGAACTGCTTGTCAGTAATAATAAATTTTCGTTGTACACCGACCACACCAATGGCATCATTCAGAGACACTTCTTTGCTTTCAATCCGGCGTCCTATTTTCGTAACCATCTTTCAAATATATCAGAAGTCATCCGTGACTTTGTATTGTTTCCATATGTAGCAGGTAAAGAAAGTATGTCTTTAAGCAGCTTGGCTTTTTAGATTTGTCAACGACTAAAAGTTCTTCTTTTAATTGATCCTGTAAGGATAGTTGTTCTTGCTTGGCACAGTTTTCCACCAGAACAATGTTCACCTGTCAATTTAAGTGTCTTGTTTGGAGCCATATTAAGAAAATATGGTTTTCATCTGTATTAAAAATGTCGTATGGGAACCTTCGCATAATTTTTGCTACTTCTTCAACCACTATTATTTTGTTACCTTATCTGAAACTCCAACAGTTTTTCCATAAACTTTTCTACCAATCATATTGTGATGAGCTTGGTAGCATCCTCGAAGAGTATACAAAATCATCAGCTTTTCCGTGCAAAGTTGGTCCTCTTATTGGCATAGTGTTTGCATTCTGATATTTAAACCATTTCAGCAAAGCTTCTTCAATATCCAGTTGCACTCACTCGCTCCATTTTCAATAATTGTCTATGAAGGAGAGATTTTATCTTTTTTCTTTCTTTCCAAATTGTTGAATATGAAACTTCATACTTTTTTCCAAATTTTTGTTTTTCGAATTTTTGTATTGTAAGTTATTTCTCTTTGACATTAAAAATTTTTCTTGTTTTTACATGATATGATTCCATAAAATAAAATTTTAAATAAATCAATCAGTAAGTGTATCAGCTATTAATGAACTGATGAACGAACGATGCCGTGAATAGAGAAAACAAACTGATGAATGATTAACGAACGATACTATTCTTTCGAATATGTTACGCGTGTGCTGACATTAAATAAAATCATTGTAATTTTTATTAAAATGGGTCCTACACAAGCTTTTGTTTGCTAATTAGCCATTGCAGAAAACGTTCTCAAGTGAGAAACTTGATATTGAGTCATTATTGCCTATATGAGTCTCTGCGAAACCATTGGAAAGAATGTTGCTAAATGTGGTTTATCGTTATAAGCAATGAGTTTTGTTGACTAAACTGAAATTTTACTTTACTTTCATTCTCAACTTATTTTTTTAGTTTTTTTTAATCCTTGCAGACTCTCAACGCGGTAACCATAAATGTGATGAATTTCTCAAGATGTACCCACACAAAAACGCATTAAAGAAACATTACAAACGAAAGCACCCAACAAATTCATACATCATGTGCTGAATGCAACAGGGAATTCAAGTGCAAGACTTATTTATCACTTCACTTACACAACGTGCACAGTAGACTTGGGCGATATGAGTATTTTAAAATACTGAGTACGATGAGTACGAGTATTGTAAAATATTGGTGACAGATAACAGTGAAAAAATACTTGACGAGCTTGGCTGAATATATGAATTGCAGATAACGTGGTAAGATATTGGGAACAAACAACTTGTTCCATATTAATTATTGTTACAGTTGGATAGCTGTTTCGAATGACAATTTAGTTTAGCAAATATTGCAAGAAACAAAATAATTACCCGAGTCTGTAAAATATTCCCATCCTGCACTGGACATTCTTGTGGACATAATGGTGAAGTTTGAATTTAATTTATTTAACTTATGCTGACTGAAAATTTAAGTTCTTTTTAAGGACGTATTTACAGGCTTTTAGGTTACAGGGGAATAATGATTTGATCTTCTACACTTGGCTTTATCCAACTGTTCTCTTGTTCGTTCCGCAGTTTATAGAACTATATAGAGGAAATCAGTGTGCTTGGAAACTTAGTTTAGATGAATATTATGACCGGAACAAAAAAATGTGGCGTACAATGATTTACTAAAATTAAGAAAATATTCGGTGTATGTTCAATTTTGGAAGAGGTCAAGAAAAAAAATTAATGCATTGAAGCCTATAAAGCCTCATTATATTTTAGGAATTATATAAGACAAAGCTTGGTGAGATTGTCATGTGAATACTGCAAGTCCGTATATAATTTTTTGCAGCTATTTTGCATTCGTGTGCTGATGTAGTTTTCTTCATATTCATGTTACTTTGGAGTCACTAAAGACAGAAGCTCTTCATAATTATCATGCGATAGTCGTCAATAATTTTTATAATAAATTTCTTAACTTTTAGGCCAGTTAAATGATTGATAAAGACTTGTCTGTCCACTAATCATTCCTTTACCCAGACTTTTCTACGTATTTTTCTAGTTTGTTGTTGTTGACAATAATAAAGATAGAGCGGAAACATACCAATAAATCTAAATCATTATTCAGCGGGGTGTAGTTGAAGCATGTGTTGTGCAAACGATTCTAACTAATAAGCTTGCGTGTATGGCAGCAATTATGAGCCTGGTACGGCAAAACAACTTTTACCAATTGTCTCGTTGTGAATTTGAAAACTTCCAACTAATTTGAAAACAATTTTATTAGCAGAATAAATATTACAAGAAAAAGTAAAGAAAACTATACAGTAGAGTTGAAACTTTTTTATCCATTACAGGATTGGAAGATAATTTTTTTTAAATTTATCATTTTGAAGATTTTTTTAATAACTTTTAAATTACAACATTGTTATTTTAAATACTGTAAATTACAATTAACATTGGATATTACAACATTGTTATTTTTTTATTGCAGTCACAACCCAGCGCTTCACATGTGACTACTGCCAGAAGAGATTCTTAAGAAAGACAGCATTACAGTGACAGATTGGATGTATACAAGGAGAACTCCCTCACCGATATCTGAAATGTAATAAGTGTTTCAAACGTACCTTCAGCGACCCAAAGTGTTGGTTCACAGTAAGACAAAATATGAATGTGACATGTGTCACAATGTTTTTATGACGGCTCATAAGCTAATAAAATATTTAACAAGGATTCATAGTTCACAATTAAATGAAACTACGTGATGTAGTATTATTTCTCTTTTCTATAATTTCTTTACCACGACCTAGGTTTCGTTGTATTACAACATCTTCAGGTGGGATATTAGCAAAGATCTTCGCTAATATCCCACCTGTCTGTCTGTCTGTCTGTCACTTAAAAAACCAAAGGACAAAGACTTGTTGTTTATTATGAATAGCTTAATAAAGTCGGAAGAAATTACAAATTGTTTATATTATTATACTCATACTATGAACTATTTTCAATTCAATTTTTTCTTGAAATAATTTATACAAATTATGTTCTGTTGAGTGAAAGTTGCTCTGGTAAAACAAGGGTCCCAACCTGAATATCATAACGGATCTTAGAAAGTTCAAATAATAATGGATCTCATTAATCTGCATATTTCTCTAACGTAATAATCTAAAATTTTTGACAAATATTGTCAAAAATTTTGCAGGTTGCAAGTTTTGTATAAAAATATTGCCACATGTCAACCTAATGTTTATGAGAAGAAAACTAAAGCAATGATTCTAGATATCAGAGTTTTCTAGATATCCACCATGTCTTTCTTACTCGCGTTAAAGACGTACGCAGGCAATATAGTTAATAGTGAGAAATAATAACAATTTAATAAAAATTCTACCCAATGGTATATTTGTACATTATTTTGTATAGAATACCAGCAGTGCAAGTTCTAACCGTACTTAACAAATTTATATTCCCTGTCATAATTTGTTCACTTTGTTGCTGATCTGCAAATATTTTTTTCTCCAACTCGTCCCCCCAAGATTGCTGAATAAGCTAATCTGGAGAATAAGTTACGTGGTAATGAATGCCTGATCAACATCTTGACAAATATTTTTAAAACTGACTAGTATCCGTTGATTGTAGTAAGTATGCAGTACCACTGTTTCAATAGAAAAAGAGGAGTGGGGCCACTGTGCTTATTAGAAGTGAATCTTCTTCATAAAAATGTATTGCTACTGATCCATCGCCACTTCATACACTTGCAAGTAGATAGCTTGATTAAAGTTTTTAAATACATATTTTTTTCCTAGTCCTGTGTTTTATTTTAATTAAGAAAAATGTAATAATGTACCACAACATGATGCACTTATGACATTTCTACTCCAAATCCTTTGTACTTATATGCGAATACATCGCAGTGAACATCGTCAAAATTGTATTTCTACTTTTGGTTACTTTCAGAAACCTTTTGATTTCACTTAAAATACCAATCCAAATTAAAAAGTGTCAATGGCCGAATTCTATCTATCGAAAATGTTTATAGCTATTGTGATATTTGTTTTAATGGGAAATAATAAATTGACATAAACTTTGCTTCCTTTGTTCCACGTGCTTATTGTAACTTAAAAATAGTATTCATGGCTTATCTATAGAAGATACGAGAGGCGGCTGAAAAGTTTTGAGCCTAAGGTATTAAAAAGTTGATAGAAATGTATAAAAAAATAATTTTTCAATGTAATCTCCCTCTATTTCAATACACTTCTTACATTTATTAAAAAGGGCTTTTAACCCGGTCAAAAAATTTTCTCCATTTTTGTCTTCGAAATGTTTGTTTAGCCGTCTTCATTTCTTCGTCACTGGAAAATCTCTGTCTTCGGAGATCTTTTTTCAAATTTGAAAAGAGGAAATAGTCACTAGTGGCAGGTCTGGACTGTAGAGTGGGTGGTTGATTTCTACAACTCGCGTAGTGTGGACGGGCACATTGTCTTGCAAAAACAGGACTCCTTTCGCCAGTTTGCCTCTGCTTTTCTCAACAACCACTTGACGCACTTTTGTCAACAATGCGGTGTAATAGTCGCCGTTCGTTGTAGTATTTTTAGGAAGGTAGTCCGTGAACAAAGTTCCTGCAAAATCCCAGTGACCACGAGCTTGGACGCCGATTCTTCCATTTCGAACGTCCGTGGGCGCTTTTCTATCCATTGCATTGACTCCTGTTTTGACTCCGGATCATACTGTCGAATCCATGTTTCATCAACAGTGACAAGACGAGAAAAAACATCGTCAGAATTATCACCACAGATGTCCAAAAACTCCTGCGAAGTTGTGACTCGATGCTGCTTGTCCAGCGGCGTAAGCATTTTCGGAACCCATCGTGCGTACACCTTTTTCATGTGCATGGCTTCAGCTATCTGCTACAACTTGATTCGACAATCTTCGAGAAGAAGTTTTTTCACTTTTTCAACGTTTTCTTCGGTAACGGCAGTGTTTGGGTGTCCCAACCTGGGATCATCTTCGAGCAAATCCCTGCTGTGTTTGAACTCTCGGCTCCAACGTTTTACTTTCGCAAATGAAGGTGCAGACTTCCCGTAAACTGATGACATCTCTTCACATATTTCCGCCGGCGTTTTGTTCTTCTTTGCAAGGAATTTAATGACACCTCTGTACTCCAATTTCGTGCAAAGTGCGGATGACGCTGACTTGGTGACGTTTATAGTTCCATTACTAAAAGCGTAATGATGCTAATGAAATGAAACTTGGGTATAAATGTACTTACAACCAGGAATATTTCGATAATTTTTTTTGATATCACATCAAAGTATACACATTAAAAACTACATACCTGGAAAGAAATTCTGCAGCTGATAATTATTTATTATAAAAAACAAAAAACAATTTGAAAAATTGTGTACCTGACGATTTAGTTTGCGATGGAACAGATTTTAACCCTGTTTTCCAGTTATTTAACTTATTATTTTATCACTAACCACTTATTACACAATTAAAAGGATAATTTGTTATGAATTATTAAGTATTTATGACAACAATTAATTATAAAAATTTAATATCATTTTTTAATCTGTCAATTTAACTACATTTGCTTAAAATGTGCCAACATACAAGAAAAATAAAGTCTATTTGTATTATGGCATACATCTTTTTTAGATATTTTATGCCAATAATTTCACTTTGTAGTTGCCCAAATATTAAATATATTTTAAAATCACATTCTATTTTTTTTCATTTTTGTCATTTTATTAATAATTTTATTGCTGATAAAAAGTTTAATGATGACAATATTTATTGTTGATTATTTAAATTAAACCAAAAGATTTTGCTTATGCTTTCGAAATATTTATAAGTTAGTTTAGGTTAGGTTGGGTTAGGTTAGGTTAGGTTAGGTTGAGCTAGTTTGGGTTAGGTTGGGTTGAGTTAGGTTAGGTTATGTTAGGTTGGGTTAGATTGGGTTGGGTTAGGTTAGATTAGGTTGGATTAAGTTAGGTTAGGTTAGGTTAGTTTGGGTTAAGTTAGGTTAGGTTGGGCTAGTTAAGACCAATTTGGGTTGGGTTAAATTAGGTTGGGCTAGTTCGGATTAGGTTGGGTTGGGTTAGGTTACGTTGGGTTGGGTTAGTTTAGGTTAGGTTGTGTTAGTTTGGATTGGTTTAGGCTAGGTTAGGTTAGATTAGGTTGAGTTAGGTTAGTTTGGGTTAGGTTAAGTTAGGTTAGGTTGGGTTTGGTTAGGTTTCGTTATGTTAGGTTAGTATGGGTTATGTTAAATTGGGTTAGGTTATGCTATGTTAGGTTATGATATATACATTTTTTGATATTTTATGGCATTCATTTCACTTTGTAGTTGTCTAAATTTTAAATATATTTCAAATTCACATACTATTTTTTTCATTTTTAAAAGGTTTAATATTGACAATATTTATTACAATTTACAATAAATATAACAATATTTATTGTTGATTATTTAAATTAAGCCTAGCCCTGGCTAGTATTTTGCTTATACTTTCGAAATAATTATAACAAATATTTTTTTTAGAAATATACATTTTTTATGGAAGTTATTCTTTGAACAATTTTTTTTAATACATTAGCCGCGGCTGGATGGAAAATGGAAAAGTTGATAGTCATAAATTTAAAAAAAGAAACATAAATTAAAGATTTACAGATAGTAAAACCTATTAAGTTGGTATGATTGATAATTTTTATTATTTGACGTTTAATACTGTTAAAATTACATTGTTTTAACGTAATTTTAAAAGTTTATTTTAATTGATTTAATTTCATTGATTTCTAATTCCTTTGTATGTGTGTTAAAGTGTGTAATATCTAACGATAAATTAATTGTGGATATAGTGAGAAATAACGATGTAATGTACAAATTTCGACATATTTCTGGTGAGTACTTATTTTTGAAAATGGTTTTTTATAATAAATAAACATCAGCTGCAGAATTTCTTTCTAGGTATGTAGTTTTTAATGTGTATACTTTATATCTATTGACGAGAGAAAACATCTATTACTTTTTTGTCATAATCGATATGGAGGTAATTATGGTAAGTCTGTTTTGCCAAAAATGCGAATTTCTCGATTTTTGTGGTTCAAATGAAAGAATACACTTTTCGGGTTCGTTTTTATATCAACTCTTTTGGCATTATTAAAAATGGCAATTAACTCGAAAAACTTGCAACTCACTTCCTTCAAAAAGGACAATTTTGTATGTATATTTTTTCAAATTACTATTTTTAACAAAATAATCGCGCCCGAGCCCTACACTTGGTAAATACTTTATTTTTTACACACATTGTTTCATTTGAAAAAAAAAAAAATTTCACATTTTTGTGAAACTGAACTCCACACACAAGACAGAAAATAAAACAATCTGTTGGTTCCTTCGCATTCACATAACCACCGTGTTTTAATATATTGTGCAAGCTCAAAAATTGTTGAGATAAATCAATTTTAGGACGCAGTGGGTCCTTTGCTTTTAGTTCCAATCGTAG
Organism: Druceiella hillmani; assembly: GCA_039881145.1. Lineage (NCBI taxonomy): Eukaryota > Metazoa > Arthropoda > Insecta > Lepidoptera > Hepialidae > Druceiella > Druceiella hillmani. Next base: position 16,730,596 of record JAYKKI010000019.1, on the reverse strand, counting down.
CTCTTACATCTTTTTAGAGTTCCTTATAAAACGTATATGACATTGCTTCATTTGTTACACGATGCGAAGCCACATAACGCAATGAATCAATAAGAAATATTTAATTTCAAATAAACGCCAATAATTACGCTGCGCTGTGAGCAATGGAGAAAATGCCAACTCGGAATACCGTCACACAATGCCAAGAGCTCTGCATTAAATATATATAATTCTTCAAACAAATATTTTGTTTCACGCGCTAGAAATTTTCGAACTTTTTCTTTCGCATTCGTTTAATTCTTTACAGGACATTCTATAGCCTTCTGGTTCTTAGGAACGTATCGTTTTACGCACCTGTGAGGCAATGGATTTATGTTTGTTGTTTATTAGTAATAATTAATACTACAGCTTATGAGTTTAATAAATAACACTTAATCATTCACTGTAACAAGCGTTCACTGTAACTGCGCTCCTTAGGATAGTCCACGACTGGCATCACGGAGACCATTTTGCAAAATAATAACTAAATTTCAAACTTGCTAGTTTATCCCAGTTTTGTAATTCTAAAAACATTCAATTTTACTTTCCCTATTCGACGTAAAATATTCTATAAATATTAAAACAATTAATAAAAATGTCCTTAAAGTTTATTTTTAAATGTCAGATTTACCAAACCGCCTCGATACAGTAAAATTCGATAGATACAGTAAAACTTACTGTTTAAATTTATTTAATAACACAATGCAGTTCAATGAATAATTAACATAAAACACTCATTATAGTTTCATCGCGGAATTGAAACTTTAAATAATGATAAAAAAACGATTACTGTATTTATAATATTTTAATTGAAGTACATTTGTGCGGATTTTATGTACGGAATACTACACCATCAAGATCTCTCTGGCGAATGCACTCCTCAAAGCGTAAGCGTGAATTTACAATGACGCGCCGCAAAATGTCGACTGAGATGGCTCTCACTTCGTCCGTTATTTTAGATTTCAGCTACTCCAAATTCATAAAATGTATTTTAAAATTTTTTGCTTTGAGACAACCCTATAGAAAAAGTTAGCTGGGTCCAGTCGGGCGATATGGATGACCAAATTATGTCTCCAAATCGGCTTATTGCTTTTTCCGAAAACAGAGCTTTTGTGTTCATGAAGACCATAGCTGTACGAGCAGTGTTGGCAGTTCAGCATCTTGCTGAAACCACACGTCTGACTCATCAACATCCTCCTTTCATAGCTGAGATACAAACAATTGTTAATCATTTCGATATACCGCCAGAGTTTAAGGTTCAAATTCGGCGCTCAGACACTCCATAATAAAGTCTATCATTTACTAATCAATACTTAATTTTTTTTAATTTACGACACATTGATTTAAGAAACATACATATATATGGTTATAAAAAGGAACATAGCTGCCACGGTGAACACAAAGCAATGATTTTATATTACATTCGGTAAATTTGAACAGATTTGTCCGCACGGCCTATCTGGTAATTGTAAAACTTTATTTTATGATTCTATAAATAACTTTAAAGATTGTGTTGATCGCCAGATCAATACTAGATTGTTAGCATTTTGCAGAAGGTATTGTTGCCCATTTTATGATCGTGCGAAATGTTACCACGATTTGTAGTTTTCTTTAAATCTTGTTAATGCAAATCCCCGCATGCCTTTAGATTGTTTATACTTTATGTTAAAAATATTTAGATCATTCATTATGTTACGTTTTATATTTTACTTTAAAATATTGCCTGAATATATTTGTGAGGAAACTTTCAAAAATCAATTAGTGTTTAACTTAATTAACTGATTTATTTGGAGGATAACCAGTTCTTCATAATTAGAAGTACAAATCAAATAAAAAGAAGAAAAAGAGATGAACCACACTTTGATCCAACTGATGAAATTCATTAATTTCTGTTTTCATTATTTTGAAGCGATTTGTACAATCTTTTTGCTTGAAATAACTGATTGTAATATTATCTTATAATTGTTCGTGTTATGAGAATACAATTTAGAAATATTTCAACTCAGCCATCTACGTAATTAACAAAAAGATTAATCTTTTGTAAGCCGATCGGTTCGGTCCTTGAATTAGATCTCTAAAGGAAAGATCGCTATCCTTGATTCACAGCATTAACTTCCTTTTGTTTGGATTGTGCGCGCCATAAACAGTTGTTTCATGTTTATTTATTTTTGTCAATATTTCAAAAGACTTGATGAAAACGACTATATTATTATTATACTGTGATACGAATTGTTGGTGATTTCATTTGAAATGTAATTTACAATGCAGGCAGCCTGTACCAGACTCCCGGCGATTGGAAGATGACACCAGACCTATCCTCGTTGGTATGAATCTGTATAGTTGCTCTATTGTTCGTCGACACGATCTAAAAATAGTAAAATAATTGACATTACTTTTGTCTCTGGGAAACAATAGTAATGTCATTTGCTGTGATGACTTTTTCACAGAATTCGTCTTTATTTATGTAGATATTAATGTATATGTTTATTTTACGAACTTCACTAAAATTGGGGGAGGCATTTACCAAACAAAAATGATAATTTTTATTGTCAGCAAACACATTGTGCCAACGCGCACCAGCGCATAGGCAGTGAATTAGAAAGAACCTTTAGATGTCGACTACAAAGTACTAACGTTATTGTTAAGTCTGTTAAAGGTGATTTCTATGAACGTTTTATTACAACAATACTTCCTGACGATGTTGATAACTGGTCTTTGCCGACAGGATTAATATGTGGTTTCAGCACGATGGAGCACCATCACATTTCACCCACTAGATCATAAGGAGGTTTAATACCGAGTTTGGAGAGCGATGACTGGGTCGATTAGAACAATATAAATGGCGGACCTTACTACGATGATTTTTTCTTATGGGATTTTATAAAAGATTTTGTGTTTGCTGTGTCCTGTGATACGTAGGAATTGATGAAAGCGAGAAGGGAAAAAATCGTTAAATTAAACGAACGCAGAAGAGCTTAATTGTAGTCTATATACCGACCTACGATTGATAATATCCAGAAATGCATGGAAGTAGGCGGCCGTCATTTCGAACATTGTCTGCAACAGTGCTGAATGTTAAGGTTAAGTGATGTTATTGATTTCCGTGCCAAGTTACATTTTGTGTATGAAGAAGTGGGATATTTGAATAATTTGATCCTTTCATTTTTATTTCATTATCTTCTAATTACGGTTTCATTTTTGTTTTCTTGTTAGTGAAAGCAGCGTATATCGGATAGTTGCGCGAATTCGGATAGTCAAATATCTCGACTTTTAAAATAGACACAACTGTTTTTTATTTCATGTAGTCTTTAACATTGGCAAGACAGCACCACTACAAAATGGTTGAAAGTCGAGTAACAAAAATGTCGGAATAATGAGCTGACACGATTTTTTTCGAACGTGGAAAAAGTATTATTGTGGATAAAAGTGTTGTATTTATTGACGTACAAATATTTTTATTATTAGCGAGTTTGAGGGTAGCATTTATTTTGTTTTATAAACGTGTTTTATTTCAGAAAATAACGATATTTTAAAAGTTATTGTTGTTTAAATTCAACCTTTTTAAATCCTAATGTCGTACATCTACGCGAGTCTAATATTGAATATCCGAAATAAGGAGACTATTTTTGTAGATATTCTTAAATTTTCGTTTTGCCCGCCATTACAGTGCTTTTCCAATATTTTATGTAACTTTTCGTTTTTCTTACAGCTTCACCATGTTTTTAAGATTAAGTAGAAATATATGTATAGGGTATCTATGACACTTGCTGAATTTGCTGTGAAAAAGGAGAAGGGACATCTTCAGACCTCGAAACTAGAGAGTATTATAACAGCCGTGCAAAAGATTTAAAAACTTTACATCCTAATTAGAATATTATATTTTAAAAACAAACCTTTTGTTAAGATTTGGACCTCTGGAAAAATCATTGAGAAAACTATTTGTGCAGCTCATCAGGACCTCAGTTGAAGTATTGACATGTAAATAAATATAGATATAAAACAAAGAAGTAGTAATTATTATCAACAAACCTCATAATTAAAAACAACAAAAAATGTTTAATTTTCTGTTAAAATTGTTCGATTGACAAAATAACTTGAGTACCTTTGTGATTACTTCTTTTATGTTAAAAAGTAAAATAGTTTTAATAAATTATGATTTAAAAAGCAAGACAATATTTGTTGGGACACAATCAAGATTCTTAAGTTGTTTATAATAAATTTTGAAATTTTCAACGCATTGCAAAAAAAAATAATTTCATTTGAAAATTGCAAACAATTTTATTATATAGAATTTTTTCAGATTAATAGAAAAAGAGTTGCAAAGTTATAAAGGGCACGAAGCAATGTACATTAATGCTTAAATATTTTATGACCCGAACCTAAAAATGAAAAAAATGGTAAATGAAAACTCAATTTGATTTTAAAAGATCTATGCAATAATAAAGTTATTATTAATTATTATCTATTTTGGAAATGATATTGCTTTTGTCACACTAGCATGAATTCACATATTGAGAAATGAGACCATAACGAAAAGTGAAACATATCGATAACGGTGAGAGAGAGAAAGGGATACATAGAGTTTCAGCCTCCATCAGTACACCGCTAGTAAAGTAAGTTTAACTTGTTTCAGTGTTCGTTATGCTCTCAGATGAAGCTTTAATTCACTTTCGCATATTAATAATTCCGAGATAATTAACATAAAAAGTTGTTGGTAGTGTCAATTCACACTAATATAAAAAAGAAAGTTTTATTTTTTGTTTTGTAGGGATTCGTGCAAAAACTACTAATCTGATTGACAAACAACTTTCGCAATATGATAGTTCATTGCCATACGCTAAAGAGTATTTACATATTTTGTATAAGTTTTGAAATATAGTTAATAACGTCAATGTAGTCGGAGAATAGGTTGCCAGTCTGCCTTTTCGTGATGTAAGCTGGCAAAACTATTCCAGACACAATAATACTTGCATTTTTAGAATCGAAAAGTTCTAAAGAAAAGTCTGTGACAGCATTTATGTATCTTGCAGAATAAGTCACGGGAACAGGGTTTAAATTAAAAAAATGAATAGGACAAAAGTGGTGAAATTTAGGTTGATTCATCAACCCTCGTTAAAGTAAACATCGTAGCAGCTTTAAATGTTTTCAATAGAAAATAATTGACTCTTTGCACTTTGCAATTTCAATCAGAAGCTAAAGAGAAATCACTCACTTGGACGGGAACTTTACAAGCGTGGTCCGTTATTATATTTTTGTTAAAGTAAAATAAAAAGCAAGATCTTTTCATATTAATAAAGAAAATTCACTTCTAAAATGTACAGTCACAGGCCACACACCTCGTTTCTACAGAAAAAGTCTACACCAACTGTACTAAGTACTTACTGTAATGAGATGATACCTAAAATCAGTTTTAAGAATTTTTGTCAGTTTATTTATTTGAACGGATTTTGACAGAACTTTCACTGTGCCTTAACTTATTCTCCAGACTGCCACATTCAATATAAACATACACACTGGGCTGGGTTGAAGTAAAACTATTCGCATGTCAGCAAGAATGTGAACAAGTCGTAACACAGATAATAAACCTGTTAAATGCGACTAGTACTTGCACAAGAAGGGTTCTGTTCATATTGGGGTACATATAAATATTAAACGTAGCATTTTTACGAAATTGTTTATCTATATTATTATTTTTCATTATGTATATATATTTGCCTACATACGTTTTCCCCAAGTGTAAAACAATTATTGTGAATATATATAAAAACTCTAAAACTCTGATATCCAGAATCATTCCTTTTTCATCTTGCCAAAAAAAGCAGACTTGAAGTACCTGCTTTTTTCACACTGTTAACTCTAGCAGTTTTAAATATAAAGGAGGAATGTAATTTTTGTAGAAATCTTCAGAAATATCTCTGCAACTAAATTTCACAAAAAACTGTAAAAGATTATTTCAGGCTCCTTATTTATTCATCATTAAAATTAATACCCCGTGCGACTAAATTTTGTATAATTCTTTTTAAGTGATACTTATAATTCTTATTGTTTTTTTATAGAAAACTTACCACTTCAAAATTTTTGGACGAATATTTTTAGGTAAAAATATATGGGTTTAAGCAAAAGTTTATCTTACTATGCCAAATGGTTTTTGACAAAAACAACTATACCATTTTTCAAATATTATGTAGTTCATGACTCTTTTCTTTTCACAGTAACCTTCACTAAACAGTACACAACCTGTAAAATATCAATTTTTTTCTTAAACATTTAATGGAAAATAGTTCATAGTAAAAGTAATAATATACGCAATTTGTAATTTCTTTCGACTTTATTAAACTCAAAAAAGCTACAAAGCCATTATTTTGCAACCAAGTGTATCCAAATGGAAAACAGATGGATGCATGAATCCTGAAATGTTCCTTTTCTTCCTTTTGATGTATCCACTCCAAAAATGGTACACTCACAACATGCAAAATCATTATGAGTGTGTCATTTTTGCTAATTTTCTTTAGCTTGAAAAGATAGTTTAAAAAAAAACATTTTCGGCATCGTAAAATCAGTGCAAGCAAATAAATTTGTATGCCATAAGAAAGCTTTCAACATATAGGGTTACTGTCAAACGTAAATTGTTCCAAACATAAACACAGAAATACAGCAACGTTCAAGTAAATAGTACAAGGAAATATGTGAGGTATCAGTTTAACACTGGTAAGCCCCACACAAGCAAAACAGCTAACGGTTTACAGCTGAAACCCCTGGCATTGGCAAATTTGCAGGCCGCGCTTGTTATATACCAACAGTTCATAAACAAATAATCAGTATCATTCTTCTTATGGTTCTTCCTTACACAATCCATAATAACCATTCTTGTGTTGCAACCAATTAGGTCTAACTCTACTGTCCTATCAGTTGACTCCTCTTTCATGACCATCACGTTGTATGGTGAATGTTTTTTCTATCGCCGCATCATTTTCATATCTTCTGTTAGCCTATGAGTAATAAAAACTTCCCAACACATTTAACTTGTGCACACTTTTGTGCATTATTGTGGACCGACATTTCGTGTCGCTGAAGGTCAGTCCGATATTTAAAACATTTATCGCATTTCAGACATTGGTGAGCGGGTTTTCCGTGTACATATTTTATATGTTGTTGTAATGAATCTTTTTTTGAAAATATTTTCTGGCAGTGGTCACATATAAAATACTGGTCTGTAAATACAATAAAAAATCAATGTATACAACATTGCGATTTACATAACATTATAGTTATTAAAAAAACTGTTCAATACAATGAATTAAAAAAACAATTGTGTTTGGTTCCTGCAGCAAAAAAAAAGAAGTTTCAAATGTGCTGCACAATTTCTCTATATTTTCCTGTAATATTTATTCTGTTAAGAAATTATTTTCAAATGTATGGAAATTTCAAATTCATTAAAAAAGTTAAACTCAAGGTAAACATACGACGAGGCAAATGGTCACCAGATTCGGTAAAGCAACACATGCTTTAGCTACCACCCTCCTCCCACCCTCGCTGAAAAATGAGATAGAATTGGCATATTCGAGTTGAAACCTCTATTAATATCAACAGTAACAAACTACGAAGAAGAAGGTATAGAAGGATCTGGGTAAAGGAATGATTAGTGAACAGGCAAGTTTATTCTTGTATCACCTAAAAATTGAACCAATTTATTGCAAAAATGGTTTAAGACTATCCCAAAAAAATTACAAAAAACTTCTGTCTTTAATTACTCCAAAGTAATAAGGAAAGCTATATCAATAAGTCAATCAGATCTTTATACAGTTTTGTTGGGTCAACATCGTTGCTTTTAAAACAATTTGTTTACAATTGAAACTCCTATAAAATAGTTTCAAATATGATAAGTACAGATGATTCTGTGGACCATTACACCTATACAATGAGTAGTGTTGCTGCCATATGGCAGTTTTCATCCCGTCTGGCAACTTCAAACAGGAGTTTTAATTCCAGCCATTCCTTTAGAATACAACTGACCACTGGTTCAATATATAGCCATGGGTATTGAATATCTGTGGAATTGTTAATGGATCAGAGCCACCGTTGATTGTTTTAAACTAGTTTTTGTAAAAAGTCAGTAGGTCGAAAACCAGTTTTTGTAAAAAGTCAGTTGGTTTGAAAGCAAAGAAAAAGAAAACTACACATTTAATGGATGACAGTCCTGCTTAAGTGCATCACACATGTATTCTTGCCTCCAAATGCAACTTCTGTACTGCAACTAATGGACCAAGGTATTATAAAATCTATAAAAACTCAATGTAGAAAATTAAAAGTATTAAAGATTCATAATTTAGATAACAATGAACATAGAAAAAGTTATTATTTTTGATGCTGTACTAATCTTATTAGAAATAAAGGAAAAGGTGGAAGAAACAACATCACACAGGTCCCCAATTGAAGATTATATTCCTTTCGTTCAATTAATTAACGCAAAACTTAAACCATATGCATGAAACACAAAAATAGAAGAAGTTTATTGACATTGATCAGTGATTCTCAATTAATTTTTTCTGCCTACCACATCAAGAAAGAGTTTAAACTTGAAAACCCCTTCAGCCTAAATACCAAATAAATTATATAAAAATTTTAATCATAATTTATTAACTACTCAATAATTTTGATAATAATGAGAATCAAATATGGTTATTTAAGTTCAGTGTTGCTCTTTGCATAACATTGAAAAGTGTGGTTGCTTTTTTGTGAGCTTCAGTTGATGACGATGTTTTTGTCGTTGAAGTTGAAGTCGGTGATGATGTTTTTTAAAATTTGTTATGGCCGAAAATTCGTTATCGCAAAGGTATGTCGTGTAAAATGGTAGTAAAAAGTTTAATGCTATTTTGCTAATGGGATAAATTTCCATTAGGTCAGACCAAAATGAATCCGTGATTGCTCTGCAAAACAACTCTTCAGTATTGCATGAGATGTATATTAATCCCTCTTGGTCAGAGACGGGCGGTTGATGAGTGAATTGAATTGCGAAGGGCTGTTTACCCAGTTCTACTGCGACAATATTTCCAAGAAATAGCTACGTGATTTCGTCGATAAATTTTTTAAGTGGCATTTCATTTTTGATTTTACATCTATTTTAAATTACGAAGAAATTGTTTCCAAAAAAGTTTCAGATTAGGGGACTGGTCACATTTACATTTGTCAAAGACATTCAGAGAGATATATTTTCAATAGTTGATTCAACTTTATTCTGTATGGTAAATGTAGCGTTATTCTTGCCATTAAATCCTAAATTAAGATCATCCAGTTTAAAGAAAGTCTCTGACAAGTAAGCCTTTATTGTCACCATAAAAGGTCAGTACGCATCTGTTTGTACGCATTATATCCTTGTTCAACCAAGAACACCTCAATTTCACAACTCAACTCAAATATTTTCAAAAAACACTACTTCCCCGTGACAGCCAGCGCACTTCAGTGTGTAACAACAGTCTCATGCTCACTGTCAACCAAATGTCTGCAAAAATTCTTAACTTTATGGCATGGCTCTTGTATTAAGTTAACAATCTTTATAGAATTTTTAAGAGTGATGTATAAGCTGACTGCATATACGCAACATTTCAACAAAAAGTCCAACTTGGCCTTCGATATGTTTGTGGGTTTGTCAAGTTGTATGGCAAAGTAATGGTTTTGTAAAATGTTGAATTTGTAAGGTTTAAAATTTTCTGACATGTCAGTACCACGACGAAAGAGGAGTGTTATTTGACATAGGACTAGCATAAAGTTCTCTCGCAATTTTTTTCTCGGAACATGATTACAATATCTCTTTCGCTGCTGGTAGTATGAGAGTTTCCCCAATAGTGTGTGGTTTTGTATACTTGGCAATTAAGGGGGGAAATACCTGTAAAATTTTGGAAATTTTTTTTTTTTCGTTAAATATTAGTATAATTCTTTAAGAACACGTCACCAAATTTTTACAACACAATTTTAAGTATTTCTTATATTATAGAGTGTAAGCCGTGACGACATTGACGACGATTATACCTCTATTCTTTGCGTTTATTATACGACCTTATTATTTGCGACGAGCGCTGGGCGCGAACGCAAAGAATAGGGTCGTAAAATAAGGTCAGGACGCCCACGTAAACGGAAATTTCATCGAAATCAGTATAATAATATGCATTGTTATATATTTATTGAGTTTTTTTACAGTGTTCACTGCGTTATCAGAACTTGCGCGTTGCGAGCATAAAAAGGCAGTGAAATTTGAAGAAGCTGGCAATCGGGGATTGGGTTTCAAGATAGTTTTATAACTCAGGGCCATTTATCAATAATGGATTTGAAATTAATCATAGGATTGTACTTGTTATACGTCTTTTAGGAGACGCTAGAGGGATTAATATATTTTGTAATTTTATGGGCATGTGCGACGGCTTGAGTGAAACTGCATATAATATAATTGTTATGCAACTAATTGAACAAAATGAGTTCTGTGCGGCTACAGAAGGAATTGCAAATTAATCGGTAAGTATAATCATTGAATTTTCATGTATTCAAACTTTAAACACGTTTTTCTCGAAACCATATTTTTCAAATTGGCATACACGATAACTCAAGAAGTTATTGATCGATCTCCCTGAAATTTGGCACACATCTTTTTAATTATATTATTTTCTATAAGAACCTACAAATTTCCAAAAATTTTTTGAAAAAATAATTTTATCAAAGCAAAAACCATAAGAAAATTCGGCCCAAAATTCATGTTATGTTTTCCAAGTGTTTTATTCCGCGAATTTTTTTTAAAAATTTTTTTATGTTCATCTAGAAATTATGACATTAATAAACACACAGAATTTTGGTTTTTGTTTTCAGATCACTAGAACCGATGCTACAATGCTCGCCGATTGAGAAGTCTCGCCGCGACCTTTCTGGAAGAATTTAGTGTACATCAACCATTTTGAACAAATAAAATTAAAAAAAAATTACATTATTTTAATGTTTGAATAAATCAGATGTTAATTTTCAAAAATATATAATGACTCTTTCATTTGAAAAAAATAACGAAAATCAAGCAAAATTTAAGCTTTTACAGGTATCTCTCCCCTTAAATAATTAACTCTAAAAGGGGTTTGCAGCGCTTTAAAATTCGTGTTCAGGTATAGCGACTCGATAGATTTTTGCCCTTGTTTGAGGTCTTTTAATTTATGTTGAAAGAGGGCTACAGAAAGAAGCCACATCTATGAAATTAGCATGTTTAGTTATCAAAGGGAGACGTAGTAAGGATGGTTTTAATGAATAGTTTGAGGCAATAAGGATGGTTTCGAAATCATATCTAATTAGTAACAAATCAACATTGTTCATTCAAAGAGACAATAAATGTATGTGGTACAAAAGTGTGACCATGTGGTGGGTTTTATAAAACAATTACTGATAAATGAATGGTGACCAGTAACAGACTGCAGCAAAATGGTCTGCGCCCATATATGAGCTGTATAATTTTTGACCGAATCAAGAAATTCTATTGACTTGCACTCGCCTACTGGATTAAAAATATATTCGCTTTAAATGAAGGAACATCAATGTCAGTTAATAGTTTATTTTTAATTAAATTAGACAATGGCTACAAAGAAAAATAAAACAATTGCTATTGTTTATTTCTTACAACTGCTTCCGAAAAGTCATTATGTACTTTGTTAGATTTCTATTATTATTATTACTTTTCTGTTCTATTCTTGACATATTAAAAACACAATTGATGTGGGTTTATTAAGTAACTTCTATTATGGTTACAAATTGTATTTTACTTTTTACTCGTCCTTGATTCTCAATCGATGAATTTTTTGCTTTTTGTATTCCAAAAAATTTATTTTGTTAAAAATAATATTCTATTTATACAAGCCACTGCAATATTCATCAATCTCGTTTCAACATGTAACGTACAAAACATATATTCTTCAAAGTCAGAACGTCATAAAAATGCTAAAAGAAACATTACATACTTGCTTACCTTCAGGCTTACGGGAATGCCATCTCGACATGTGCATACGTAGTTTATGTGTGGAATTGAATATTTTCTTACAGATTTCACACTCCAACTGCAACCTGCCGTGAACATTACGCTTGTGACTCAATAAATAGGCCTCACACTTGAATACCTTGTTACACTCGTCACATTTACTTGAATCCGTTCCATGCATTTGATTGTAATGTTGCATTAGTGTGCTTTTGTTCAAGTACATCCTCCAACACTTGTCGCATTTGTAGTTAGCTAGGTGAGAATCTGTAACAATTCAAATATAATAAAACCATAATATACTTACGGCCCCTTTTCTTCATCGACAGTAACAGATAAAATAATGTAACAAAGTAAAAGTAGTGGTCAAAATTGTTTCTTCAGTTTTGTTACTTTTACTTTTTCTCTAAGGCTTTTTACTTTGACGCTAACTATTACTGCTCATGTAATTTGCTGCTGCTGTAATTGTAAAAATTACACGATGTCTGTCAAAATGTTGTATGTTACGAGAATTGAATTTTAAATATCTCTAAGATCTTCCAGCAAAAGCTCATCAGATAGATCTTCAGATGTTGAACCAATTATTAATTACATAACATATAAATGTAAAAAGTTGTTGTTTTACGCAGTGAAAGAGTTGAATGTTGATGAATTTTATTAAAATGAAAAGGTATAATTTCCTACGAGGTACAAAAAATATGTGATGCGAGACTAAAGATTAGAAATATCATTTGTCATTGGTTGGGGGACACATGACAGCACTACTTTTAACAGTAGAAATTATAAAAATATTTTAACAATAGGAATTAAAGAGAAATTTTAACACAGTCCACATGGTGACTATGTTCTTTTAGGGTATTCTGAATACCCAGCACCTGTTAGAAATCCAGAGCCTCCTGAAGAAATATTATACAAAAAAAGTCACATAAAAACAAGAAACAGAGTAGAGCGGCCCTATTGAGTGTGGAAACAATGGTTTTCATGTACAGTTTCCATTACGCGTAAAACAAAATTGAATAGAGGCATTTGTCATGGCAACTGCAGTTACATAACATGTCCGGCACATGTTATGAAAGGAATTATCTTAAACCTGATGGGCTTACCCCTGGTGGAAATTAGAAACAATGAGAGTCATTTTTCAATCTCCATAAATAACAGCAACGGACAAGTTGTTATAAACAATTTAATCCACACCCACTTCAACAAGCAATTAGTCGTTTCGAGTCGAGTAGTAGCATGATTATAGTAATTATTACAACATGATTCACATGATGCCTAGTAGCAATGTGATTATATTCCCAATTTTTGAGAATAAATGAAAACTTGTCAATGGTTGTGATATGCGATAAATATTTAATCAAATATTGATAATTACACATTTAAGCCGATTTGTTTTGTTACTCATAAGAAACCGACAGTTAGTATGCGCGACCGCATATAACACATAATAAAATGCATACTAACACACACACACGCACGCATGCACACACACACATACACATTGATTGAAAGATTGAAGCAGTAGTTGATCCGCTGCTAGCCAGCAACCAGTATAGTTTCCGGAAAGGGCGAACAACACTGGATGCGATAAACTTTGTTGTCAATAGAGCTAAGAATGCAATCGCAGGGACTAGATGGAAGGGAGGCACAAAGAAATACTGCTTGGTGGCCACACTGGACATCAAGAAGGCCTTCAACTCAACAAATTGGGACTGTATTATGCGGAACGTAAATGAGATGAACGTACCATCTTACCTTCAGAAGATAGTGGCAAGCTACCTCACTGATAGACTGCTGAAGTATAATACGAAGGCAGGTTGGAAGCAACATAACATCACTGGTGGAGTACCTCAGGGCTCAGTACTGGGTCCACTCTTGTGGAACATCATGTACGACGGGCTTCTTAAAGTAACACTGCCAAGAGATGTCAATCTCATGGCATACGCGGATGATTTTGCCGTAGTGATCGTCGTGAAGTACCTCGAGGAGATAGAACTCGCATTTGATATTACCTTCAAGAAAATCAGTAGGTGGATGAACACAGTTAACTTGCAACTGGCGGAGCAAAAGATGGAGGCGGTGCTTATTAGCAGTAGAAAGCAGATGGAGACTGTCACACTGAGAGTGGGTGAACATGAAATCACATCACAACCATTTATACGGTATCTGGGGATGATGATTGACGTAGTCACATCGGTATTAACATACGGAATACCCATATGGGCTGACACCCTCAGAATCCACGCTTCACGAAAGAAAATAACTTCTGTATATCGCCCAAGTGCCTTGAGAGTTGCCAGCGCTTTCAGAACAGTGTCAGAAAACGCGGTACTCATTATCGCTGGGATGCTGCCGATTGAAGTACTGGCCGAAGAACGAAGAGCGCTTTATCGGTGAAAAGGGTCAACAACTACATTGAGCCCCGGTGAACTCAGGGTGGAGGAACGGAAAAAGAGCATATGTCGATAGCAAATACTGTGGGATTCCACAACAGCAGGCAGGTGGAAGTACTATCTTATACCAGAAGCCCTGTCCCGGAGTCAGTGAAGATGCGGAGCACGTATTCTTTGTGTACCCCCGATACAACTCGTTGCGAGATATTCTGGAAGACATCCTCAAACAAATAATTCAACCAGAGACCTTAGTAGGAGCTATGCTTTCATCAAAGGCAGCTTGGGACGCGACCAGTACATTTGCGACGGAAGTTCTTCAGGATCTTCGCCACACGGAAAGGAAGCGTGCAAAAATAAAACTAAATAGCGATGAAAATAAGGGAAGTGGTGACTTCGAATAACAGAAGGAAGAGCAACAGCTAGGTCCTCCCCCCGTGATGTAATGCCTAACGGCGGTTCCGCGGAGGAAACAGGGGTCAGACACAGAGGAGGTTTTTAGTCGGTATGGGTGCATCCATCCGAGTCCGACATATCCAGGTTGACCATTAAGACCTGACGATACGTAACAGTATTTACCTACCTCTATAATTAAAAAAAAACATACACGCACGCACGCATGCACGCACGCACACACGCACATACACACACACACATATATAAATATTGGTTAATTAGTATATACAGACAGTGTAAGAAACAAATAATTTGAAAAAAAACAGAAATAAGAACTTTTGAACCATGTTTGTCAACATCAGCGCAGCATTCTATAGACAGAACACAGTAAATGTCACTGAATGTAAAATGGTTCAAAAGTTCAATGTAACTTGTCCAACTCAGTTAAACAGAGCGCCTCCTTACATAAACAACTTGTAATCCATAATTGCAGCTTTATTGAATTGATAAGTTAATAACAAGTGTTTTCCATTTTAATTTTATGTCTTAAACTAAACAAAAATATTGTTTCACTTCAATTAACATTGTCACATTTATGTATTGTTGTATTTAATTGAATTTATTATAAATGTATTTATTTTTCTTTGTTCTTTGTGGAAATGTTAGAACACAAATTTATTTCATATTTATTGTTCATAGAATATTTCAAATAGTTTGTGTTTGTTTTTTTCCCTTTACAGAAAATAAAATAAAATGGTTATGTGGTGAGCGAATGTGAGAGTAGAGAATAAATGTATTGTTTTTAAGAAACCATAAAATCACGTTAAATGTGTAACCAAAAATGTATTAATTTATCAACAGATGGCACTAGCAGCATCTTGCACACAATAGAACTTCTTTAGAATACACTTATTTCGGCCTTTATTAGAGAGAATAACTTTACTTCCCAATAACAAACATTTTCTAATTAAGCATATTTTTTAAATTATAATCACACTTAAATTTACATATTAAGAAAAACATTGAAATAACAGTACAATTTTTCATTTTGTGAAATAATATTTGTATTCCTAAATATTTAAAGCTCAATAAGGAGTTTGCTGCGCTGCAACATACTGCTTTGATGACGTTACGCGTCACCCGGTGTGCATGCACTGGATATTTAACCCTTGTATAACATTGTAACAGTGCATTTTGAGAATGGGATGAGATATAAAAATTTTTATTTATTATAATTGTCGTATTTTACATTCAAGAACCCATAAAATCCAGTTTGCTATATCAATTCAATAACAGTTTGTACCCAGCGGACTTATTGTGACAAGAGCAATCTCTTCCACTTACAAAATGACTTTACAGATGCTATGTGAAAAATTGCAGCAACTCAACAATTAATAACTTGTATTTCTGAGATAAAACTGTGTCATAGTAATTACTAAAAGCTACTTTAAATAGTTTCTTTCGCTATACTTATGTATTTTACCGAATTTTATTGGATAAAATCATATGTGATAATTTTATCCATTTCTTAAAAATAAATATATGGCACTGACATTAACACATAACAAACTAGTAGTTCTCATTTTTGTCACCTGTGGCATGTGAACTTCTTGTTACCGACATCTGTGATCCCTGCACTGTCATTATTCTTGTTTATGGTAATTTATATTACCATGGTGTAAACTAAGTCTTTCTCATAAAATTAGAACATTAAAAAAACCCATGTGTTTGGTACATATTTGACAATAGAAAATCTGTTCTCATTATCAGAAAATCTGTTCTTGAGGAAATTCTGTTCTCTGCACTCAAGAAGCAATAGCTGCCTTCGAAAAAGGGCACGGAAGAGACGTCCGAAGAAGAGTGACACAACTGCTTCTCCCAGTGGTTCCACAGAATGAAACAATGTATAGAATAATGCGGAGATTACTTTGAAAAACAATAAATAAATAAAAAACTTATTAGTTGGTTTAATTACCAATATTATAATTGCTTTCAGTGTTTCCTGTCGTATTGTTATAGTGTAAGGCATTATTAACACTGTAGTACACAGTACAACAGTATTATTTTTCTAGCAACATTAAGCAGGGTATTACGGTTTATGTACAGTAAAATACCGTTTAATGATTGCTGAGAAAATAACATAGAGTGAAAGTGACATATAAAGGGGTTCGATTGTAAAACACGTATAGCATCATTAAAAAATTAACAAAAAAGTGTACAAAAATTTATTATATAATAAAATTAACAAAATTATAATAGACGTACACTACTGAAAATTACATATTTATTAATAAAAAAATGGGCCAAGTACAGGTCGGGATACACAAGAAGTAGAGTTCTGTAGTTGTCCACATCTTTTAAATCATTGATGCAGTTATGGAGATAATTTCATTGGAAAGTTGAAAAAACACAATAATTCAACAAAACTAAAAAATGCAACAGAAATGTAATTAATTTGAACATAGGTATAAACTGTCAAATTTGTAGTTTTTAATAAAAAAATATAAGCAAATCAAAAAAATTATAAGTTAACTTATTGATGAGATTTAACATTACACAATCATGTGTAATAACAGTATGAAAAGAATGAAGCTCTCCGTAAAAAGCTGTAAAGAATACTGGAGAAGTATTACATTAGTGATAAACCGTACCCACCTCCGAGACTGTCAAGATGATTTCTCAAAACATGCTCCAGCAGCACTCGCTTTGATTTCCACATTTCTTTACAGATGTCACACTGATACTTTCGGCCACTGTGAATGTCACGGATGTGTCTCGTTAAATAAATTTGGCCCTTGAATTCCTTGTTACACACTCCACATTTGAGCCAATCTGTTGCGTGAACTTGCTTGTGATGCGCCATTAACACCACTTTGGACTTCAATATTTTGAAACACTTGTCACATCTAAATTGGCTGTGGTCAGGTTCTGTAATAACTATAGCAAAGCAGATATGAATCATAAGTCTATAGACAGTATAACATAGTGTTCTATTATATTCTGTTGAAATAATTAACCTGGTAGAGGTTACACCCAGAAAATTACACGATCACGCGTGAGAGATCTCTTTGCAATTCTCCCGGAATTCATACTTACTGGAACATAAATTTCTTCAAAACATTTATTCCAATAAATAAAACAGCTGTGTAATGTAAGAAGTTTATGTATTTATTAATCAACAGGTATCAAATAAATGTTCTTAAGGATGTTATTTCTTTTCAAAATGATAAATTTTTTGGTAAGACAAATTGTATTCAATAAGTTTTGGTTAATTGCATTGGCAATCTGATATTAATTTTGGACAAACACTCTCGACAGTAAAAACGTGCAATATGTTCCAATCATTTTTGGTTTCGATATTACTGTACCTGGTATGCCGATTTTCCTTTCACATCACATCTTCCCCGAGGCAGATCTCATGATTCCTGCTACACTATATGCACAGTGCGCTCATTCACCATATTGAATCCATACTTCATCGAATTATAAAATGTAACTATTTGAAGTTTATTATTCACTTTCTGTGTTTATTTCATCACCATTGTACACAGTTGACAATAGCAAAACATTTTTCCTCACCTTCAGCTCGCATGAAACTATTGTGACGTTCCTCTAGTAAGTAAAAGGCTCGATTCAATTGGTCTTTCTTTTATTTCCTTTACTGTAAGAGACAATTCGCTTTCATTCTTCTTTAGAGTACATTTTTAGACCATACTCACGAATATCAGGTTTCAATGGAACATACTGACCAAAAATACATTGACCTTGAAATGCATCTAACATCTTGTTAATTGTCACATATTCAGCAAGGGAATAATGTTGATACCAGCTATTATTGAATGCGTTGAGCGAAAAAAATACTGTAGCTAACTTATATTTTTTTTCTTTCTCTCATATGTTTGTATCATCAAATTTTATCGTTGTTAATAAAATGCGAAAATATTTATTCGACAGTGTAAGACCGAACATCCCAATGTCATCGTTTTGCCAAAGGTCTTGTAAATAAGTATGTCATGGCATGCCTCTAAGAAATCATAGCCACAAACATGTCTTCATTTCTATCTGGTCTGTTTTAGTTTGTTCCTGGAGCGGGACTATTTTGGTTGAATAGACCTTAGGTCAAAAATAATTGCTACGTTTCCGTTCTACCTACCTAAATTTCTTGCTGTACCAATGACTCCAGATAAATATTTGACCGTATTATTAGCATGTTGCCTAACTGCAAGATCATTTCTCTAAGGCTGAGATGATCATTGAGTTTTCTTATATTATTCAGAATTTTTGAATGTCCTTTTATAATAAGTTTCTCTAAGATACGTCACAAGTGCAATGCTATGTTTGAAAGTGTAAACATTGTAATATATCATTACTAACGGGTACTAAATTCCTTCATTGTGTCAGCTTTTTAGCATTAAGTAGCTTATTATATATATTAAGTAGCTTATTATAGTAGTAGCTGCTGTTTTAAACAGCCTAAGGTTGTCTGGTGGCTAGTGTTAAATTTGATGGCATTTCAGCCATGTCTCCATTAGGAGCTGCAGTAATTTTATAGAGGATTAGAAAACACAACTCCAACTTCCCGTTCAAATTATCTGTAAGCTCTTGGGCCGTTTTCATCTTAGAAAAGGATCCTTGCAACTTTTAGATTTCAATCTGCAAAGATTTTCTTGTAGAATCAAAATAAAAAATCCTCGACTGCTGACTATAGCAGCAAAGTTTAAACTTGTTGTTCACTCAGTTAGCCACTCACTATATATTAAACATATATAAAATGTATACCCGGTGATATAAAAATGATACAGGTAAGTTGTCTCGAACTTGTTAACATTTGCACAGCTCTAGACAAATAAGCAATTTTAGTAAATTTTAACAAAAATGCCCAAAGAAGATATTGGATTTTGACCAAATAGAGCAAAAACAAAAAGGCAAACGATGAATGAGTTAATAAATAGCACATAATCAATATTTAGTTAGACATTTTAACCTGACATTATGTGGAGCAATACATTTATTTCTTTTGCTTTCGTTTGGTTTGCATAATCTATTTTTGGTTGTTTGTGCACATTTAATTTAGTAAAGTATTAAATGAAGTAATTCTGATAATACCAGCTTACCTTTCTGACTGTCTTCAGTAAATTCTACCTCAACTTGACTAGAGAGTACTTGATCACTCTCAACCTTAGAGAGGCCTCTCTCATCATCTCCATCTTCTTGTTTAATGTTTGCCTGGAAACCAACCAATACATTACAAGCGTGTATTTAATATATTGGCACCAACCAATGTAAAATTAGAGCTGTTAAAACAAAGAAGTGTTTAAGTATGTGCACCAATCGACTTTTTCATGTAAACATGCAAAAGGAGACCAAGAGCTTTTTAAGTGGCTCTACATCATGAGATTGGTAGATTATTCATTACGAAATGAAAACGAAGCCAAGTCCCACCTGCAGAACTCTTGTACGAAGATCAAACATTCTTCATTTTGATACTTAGATTTGTAAAATTAAAGTTAATTTTGAACTGTTTGAGGGTATTGAAACCTGATAAGATAAAAAAATTAGTTTCAAATTCCTTTTCCTAGTGTAGAATTGTCACATTTTTACAACAATTGTATACTTCCATTATTGTTACTAAATTGCACTAAAATTCACATCAGTTGATGCATAAATTATATGTATTAAGTAAATAATTTTTCACCCCATTGGTGACAGATGACGGTTCTTTGATAGATTTCAGATGACAGTTTGAGATTATCGTCAAACATTCATTAAATGGCAATTTTATTGAATGTTCCTGAAATAACTTGCACGTTTGGTGCTATAAGTATGCAAGTTAAATGGCTATCTTGGTACTATCGTTGCAGGTCAAAATTTGCCTATTAATTTTAAATTATGTGATTTATTTTAAGTTGTTGTCCTCTTATTTGATTGTGGGTCATAAATTAGCTTCATTCAATAAATTCTCTAGTTTGATCATTAAAAAGTGCAATCATTGTAAGAATTTGACACAACGAGATACTTACAGAACAATATTATTATATTTAGAGTCTTACATTTTTACTATCGAATATAATTTAATTTCCCTAGAGGTCGCTATGGACGTAACGTATGATAGAATTGTATGACTTTTTAAATACCTAACTTCGCATATTAAGAGTTTTGCAAAAGTTATCAATATTTTGAACAGATTGCCATAAATTCGGAAACACTCCTACAAAACAAGAAAAATGCTATCAAACTTTTCCTGGCAGCAAACAATAGTTCAAAAATGTTTGAAAAGGATTTGCAAATGCAACTAACCTGCTGTATAGAACAATTGTACTACGAACTGCAATTATATATGAAGTATCAGTTGCAAAATATGCTGCTAGGGAATTGTTGCTAAAGTGTTTAAATATAACGTAAAGTTTCAGAAACTGTATAATTTTTCCTTTATGTAAAGCAAAAACCTTGAATGTAACTATTAACATGAAATTTTTTAGTACAGAAGTTGATTCTGAGTTGACTAAAATAAAATAAAAAGTCAAGGTGTACGCTTTGAAGCATTTCTCTGTTTGGTATAAAATACAGTAAATACGGCTTCTAATAAAATCTACATATTCTGCTGTAAAGTCAAATTGGCTGCTAATTTATCTGAAAAACAATTATGAAAACTCAGTTTCTGCATTTATCATTAGGAGTATCACCAAATTGCTACCAACATAATTTTTTAAAATTCTTATTGGCATTGGTATGAGGCTACTTTCAATCTATTTAGAGTTTCCAATTGATTCCACCATTTTTTTACAAAAAAATAAATTACTTACATACAAAAAAAGAAATAGTAACAAGTTGTTCTGTTGAATTCTTAACTTTGATACAGAGTTAAATGAATTCAAAGAACTGAGTAAATCAAACAATTCCCTAGAAATCGTAATTAGCACCAAATAAAAATTTGCCTCAAGAAAGATGGTCATTATTGTGGTTAACTGTACCTCGCTTTTGTAGTGCGAGTCCATGTGCTGGAGTACAGTGGGCCCAATAGAAATATCATTGTCTTCTGGATCTTCTTTAATATGACCTGCATTTATCTGGTTCAAATTGCCTATAGCCGCATTCGTAACAATTGATGGTTGCGCGGCTTGAAGACATTGTTGCTTGTCCATGTCTGTGGAAGGTGTTGAGAATTATTATTTAGTTATTTTAGTGTAATCTGGGAGAATAATATCTGAATATTAAAGTGAGATAAGAAGATGACCATATATCATAATGCAATGCACTCCATTTTATTCAGCGCATTAAATGATAATGTGAAAATTTATTTGTATTACTACAAATGTGAATTAAACTATGCTTAAGTTTGATATAAGGTCCCGGTATAAAATTTCAAGCACAGTAAAATGTTAAACAATTGCATTTTCATTTCAATGCTCGCATATAGCAATTTCATTTCATATAAATATATCTTTACAATAAAGATTTTTCTCTATTGTTAGCAACAACAATTGAGAATTGGTTCTTCATTTTTATTGCCTGGATTAATTGCCCAAAACAATCTCCCACAGACAACTTTTTTACTAAGT
The DNA here is from genome assembly GCA_039881145.1 of Druceiella hillmani. NCBI lineage: Eukaryota > Metazoa > Arthropoda > Insecta > Lepidoptera > Hepialidae > Druceiella > Druceiella hillmani. The sequence goes on along the minus strand of JAYKKI010000019.1, from coordinate 16,708,238 downwards.
GAAAACTGCAGTAAATACAGTTTTTTTCACATAATACAGTCCAATATACAGACAAATGGATATTACTTAAATTTATGTTCAATTTGGTGGGAAAAAATTTATTTCAGGCGGAGACACTTACAAAATATCCTACAAATAGACTCACAAATTTGTAAGAGAAGTAAAGTATTCGCTTTTAATTTGGAGATTTGCTATTTGTGATTGCAAAAACATTTATTTCTTAAAACTCTACCATATTGGTACTGACACAAGCACATACATATGCATGCCCATCCACATATGCTTGCAAACTGGCGAGTTTTCTATGAGCCGATATCGGCCGATAACGTTAAAATTTCGATATGTCCAATTGCGTTGCTAATGTAAAGGAAGCTATCAAAGAATTAAATACAGTTGTCAGCAACTACAGGATGAAGAAAAAATATGGACAGAATGTATTGTTAAAAGTGGAAAGAAGTTTCAAGTTTAATAGACAACTAAAACAATTGATATCACTTCGCAAAGAAGTTTAAAAGGGAGTACAAAAAAAACAAAATCGGTCGCTACATTGGGCCAGATTTTGCTATTTATAGCCAAATGTTTTTTTATCTGATGGAACCAATTTATGGAGATATTCATTTTAATAAATCATTTCATATTTTTGAACTATGTAACAAATTTTTTTGTAGTTTTGGGCCGAAAATAATGTCAAAATAAATTATTTTACACACTATAATTACGTTCTCCCTATTATTTGAAATTTCACACACCTTACATTTTTTTCACCCTGTCCAATTGCACTGATGACATATTTATATCTGGCATCATTTATTAATTTGCTTTTTATTTTTAAGGTTTCGGTAGGATATTTATTGAAAAACATGTAAAACATTATAATTCTTGAAACTAGGAACACTTTAACTATATTATTACATATATTTAAAAACCGAGATCAAATCCCGGAGATCTGACCAGAAAACTAATTGATTCAAAGTTTTTAAATAAAAAATATTTAGTGTACTATCTTTTAAGAATAACAATGTTTGCTGCAGCTGCAATAAACCAGAAGCTATTGCGAGCAAGAAAAGTGTTAGGAAAGAACACTGATATATTTCAATAACCACCTTATTGAACTGGCCATATTACTCTGCATTATTCCACTTACATTTTAATTTGTTGTGTGTTGTATGATATTAAATGCAAAAAAAACTAATTAATATAATTTAAAAGAAAATAGTACGAAACATATGGTTTTGATGTACCTCATCAGGTCGGGATATCCAGGTATTCTTAGATGATTTCATTGGATATTATAGATACAAATCACAGCGCATTAGTTCATGTTTGAATGTTAGTATGTACTTTAAGTTTACTGTTAGTGTGGAAGTGTTTAAAAACAATATCAAGCTGGGTGGGTGTTTGGTGGATCTCATATGACAGCTCAAAACATAAAAGGAGATTCTTCTTAACTTTAAAATAATTTCCACAGTAATTCATAAGAAAACTTATTCAAAATGCGGAAGACTGCTTGCATTGCTTATGTATGTATGCATGCATGCATATATATATATATATATATATATATATATATACATACAAATATTTACTTGTAAACCATGGTTTTCAAAGTCAAGGCCAATGCCAGGGCATCTCCGTAAACAACTCCCAGCTCGCTTGTGATGGTTTGATTGACTTCTTTATGGGATGATTATACATTAAGGAATGATTAGAACTTGACATTTAAGTGATATCGTCTTATGTGAGAGACATCTAATGAGTTCCTAATTAGCAGGGCACCAAGAAAGGACGTATGAAGGAGAAGGGAGGGGGAGATCCTTTCCCCTTTATACAGCGGACTTCTGGTTCTCCCCTTGTAGAAGCTTAACATATCACAAAAAGGACTTGAAAATGGAACCTTATCTTCATTGTAAAGGATTTAACCAAAGGTAAAATCATTGTAGGTGTAATCATCGAGGGTCTTCTTCCCATGACTTGTTTGACATCTGACTGGCAAAGGGTGTGGGAAAGATCATCCCAGATTATAGATGCAGGAAAGCTCATCCCAGATTATGGATACTTTTATACCCTCAAAAACTTGATTCTCAAAATTCACTTTTCCTTGAATGGAAACCTCTGTGGTATCTGGCATGCGTTTGGGTCATTCTTCTATTCCTACTCATTTAGCTAGGTTGTGTGTCAGAGAATCTCCAATTGTTTGGGCTTGGAGAAGCCCACAAACGCAAATTATCGCCAAGGCGATCTAAATCATCTCCTTTTTTAATGTCCATTGAACAATAGATTCCCTTCATTTGTTTCCAAATTATTAAAATATAAAATTCAAATTGCCCAACAACATAAGATCACTTTTATCTATTGTCAACAAACACATTTTAGGATTAATCATTCAATTCATAAAAAAGAATGACATCAAAATACAGAATCTTTCATATTTATATTCTTGTTTATATTCTTTTTTATGTTTATTTGTATATTTGTATATACTTATTTTGTACTCTCCTATATATTATAATTTCATTTTTTTTCATTAATTGGCTATATCTTTAATTGTAGCCAACTTCTTATTTAATTTTTGTTTTATTGTATAGTTTATTTTTTGTTAATAAGCAACAATGACTGATATCCGAAATATGATTAATCAGTGTTGCTTAGCCTTTTTTTCCACACTCAACATTGGCAAAGGTACTGTGGAGAGAAAGAATGCCATATAATCAAAGATAAAGATGAGAGTTCCTTTGTTTGATTAAAAATGAATTAGTTTTTTACAAGTACTGTGTAGGGCCCTAGTGTAAAAGCACAATAGTATATATGTAAGCATACAAATATATACATATATATATAAATATATATATATATATATATATATATATATATATATATATATATATATATATATGCTGCAAAAATAAAAAATATGGAGAAAGTTGTTCAAACTTGCAATGAACTCGTAGTTTATTTACAGATTTAAGAATATATTTTTGTGAAGATCACTTTGATGCAAGTATTTATTTGCAGTTTAAGTACTTTTTCGGTAAACTGTGTGTTCACTACAAAATCGTTGTGATTGTGTGTTTTCTATAGAAAAACATTAAAATATTGAAGTTCTGATTTAATACAGTTGATTACAAACAAACTGTCACTGTTGAACACACACAAGTCAATGTTTGATTTGAAAAATCTACCAAGTGTCAATTTTGAGCATAGTACTACCATTTGCTTTGCTAAAATCTATTTCCATTACAAATTTTACTTATCTTTTAAGGTGTAATTGAGGACAACTGTAACAACTTGACAAAAATTGTCTAAAACAAAAAATTAATCGAGAAATCTCTTATGTGTACGGAATTGTCAAAAACACAATGGTTCTTGGTAAGGTGTGATTTAACACTGATTGAATCTCACATGATTGAATTCGTAATTTTGCCATATTTATTTTCTAAAAATAAAAATAATGTTTACTTTTTAAGGTTCTTTTTTTACTTTTTAATAATTTTGTTTTCTTGGTATCTCTATATGATTAGAAATTACAACCTATACGATTTATTCTTAGTGGACACTAGCCTATAATTGTGTCTTAAATTAATGTCTTTCATAAAGTAACATGTTCTTCTTTTATAAAGTAACATAATCATTACTATTAAAGTAAGAGGAATGCCTTATCATTTCATAGTTTAAACCTTCCCTTATATATAACTATTCTATGAGTACAACTGTAAAAATTGGTTAACTAGGTTTTAAGCAAATCATGAACATATCTACACATATATAAACACACAACTTACAATCACTATTCCTTGAATTGTGAAACCCTTCCATATGTTTTGTTAGCCTATAAGCAGTTTTAAAAACTTTGTGACACATGTCACACTTATGTTTTGTTTTACTGTGGAAAAACGTTTCATGTTGCCAAAGGTAAGGTCGACATTTGAAACGTTTATCACATTTCAGACATTGATAAACAATTTCTCCATGTACACGTTTTATGTGGCACTGTAATAGTGGCTTTCTTGGGAATGTCTTCTGGCAGTGGTCGCAAATGAAGGATTGGGCGAGTTGGCCTGCGAATGTAATAAAACAAAAGTAATGTATACAACATTGTGATTGTTTAATGTAAAAGCTTTAAAAAAAATTGTTCAACACAATGAATTAAAAAAAAATAATTGTGTTTCATTCTCGTTGCAGAGAAGAAAATTTCAATAATGCTCTTCAATTTCTTTATTTTATCCCGTAATATTTCTTCTGCTAAAAATTGTTTTCACATTGGAAGTTTACAAATCTATTAAAAAAAGATTAAACTCAAGGTGCAGACATATGATGAAGCAAGTTAACAATAGGCTGATCATTGCTGCCATACATACAAACCTATATCATATAGCTGAGACACATGTCGTAACTACGCCCCATTGAACAATGAGTTAGAGTTATTGGTAAGTTTTTGGACATAAAAAAGGCATCAATTGATTTTAAAATTTATCATATTTATTGATTTTAAGATTTAAGGCTATCACAAGATAATGGTGCAGGGCTTCTGTCTTTAGTGACTACAAAGTAACATGAATATAAAGAAAGCCATATGAGCACACGAATGTCTCAGTATATTCATTTGATAATCCCACAAAGTTTTGTATTATATAATTTCTAAAACATTTGAGGCTATATATGTACCTATTTTTTTTCATCTTCCAGAGTTAAACATTCACCGAACATCTTTATTAATTTTAGGGAAACATTGTACACTGCATTTTTTGTCCCGATCATGATATTCATTTAAAATTGTTTTTAAATTTGTATACTGTCTTACATATTTCACATTCATGCCATTGACAGCCTTGCACGATGCAGATATAGTTTACCAGAAAAGTCTTGCATTTGAATGCCTTGACACATACATCACATTTATTTAAATAATTTTATAGACAGGAATATAGTAGGATAATTGCGTTGAAATTTGCGGCACAATTGCTACTGTAACTTCCAATATTTTGAACTGCTATTGAATAAAATTACACATGTAGCTTTGTAACAAAATATGAAGGTTATGTTTACTATTTCAGAATATCAGACCAATTGATTTTTAAACATCTCCGTCTGTGACCTTCCTTTTAAACTTCGATAATATGGATTGAAAAATTAATAATCAAATAAAAAAAGTGGAACATTAGTTACATAGTTTATGCTACTGAGCCCTGTTAATTTTCTTTATTTATTTTGGTGAAAAATTTCTCCTAATCGGTTGAAGTTTTCCTTTCTGACTTGAAAATATTACTGTAAAAAATTAGCCAAATATATTTGTACATTAAATATATCAAATATAAGGGCAAATCTAAAAGTTCATGGAATGGAGGGGATAGCAGCGAGCAGGTGTTACTCGCTTACATAAGCTCGAATTAAGTATATGAGTATACAAAGTTTCAATTGTACCGCAACTGATGTATGATATGAGTATACAAAGTTTATAATGTAACTAAATCTGGAAGAATACGTTGAATAGAGACAAAATAAAATTTGGTGCCATCATGAAAAGAGAACCACTTCAAGTAATTTTGAATAAGATGTCATCAGTTGAAGGGTTAAAATTTTAGGAGGGCACCCATCTATGGCCACAATGTGATTAGACCATGTAAACTTATTCCATGTCAAACCTTGAAGGGCAAGCTTTAGACTCATTTTTTTAAAAAGGTATCCCTGTAAATTGAAGACCTGAACCTTTTATGATGTAAGATAATATTTCACAACCTTTCTGCCGCCGCGTTTTTTTAAATTGCTCTATGCCACCAGAAGTATAGAGAAACATTAAAAAACTCAAAATTGTACAAAATCTTCCAAATTGCGCAACGCTAAAACAATGAAAATTATAAAACAGTTTTATTAGTTTCTTCAAGTTTGTATTGCTCATTCCATTGTGTGTAAAAATGCTCACCAAACAACACCAAACAACAGGTATAAATGTAACCCACATTTTAGGTAAATTTGTGTCCCAAATTTAAAAAAAACTGATGTGATTAATTAAATAAGTTAGCTATAATGTCAAATATATTAAAAAGTGTACATGTTAAAAACAATAAAACCTGTCAAGCGCAAGTAGAACCTACACAATGAGGATTACTGTATAGTAAGATATTTGCGAACATTAAGGGTTTTTAATGTTTCCATAACACTATTTATAAATATCAATTTTTTACAACATGATTATATTGCCTACTATATCTTTCACAGGTTTTAAAACGCGGTGAATATTTAAGAAATATATAACTTCAAAGAGAATTAGAAATCCTTGACTTTTGGATTTTTCCTTTTACTTGTGCTCTAAGACAGGAGGTCTTCTAGTACTTAAGAATAATATATGAGTCAGTAGATTCTTCGATTTGAATAGTAAAATGTTTGGAATTACTTATTTCGCCTTCAATAAAATTTTGCAATACTTTTAAAACCGAACTATGATTACTCTTAAATGTGTGTTCCGAGTAGATTGAAAGTCTTTCATTTAGTGTCAATTATATTTACTTTAACATAAACATTTAAGGTTATGTGGTTTTGTGCAAGACAATTTCATCAGAAAATATTTAAATGTAAATAAAAGGCCATGTTCGAATAAAACTTTTTGACCATTGAAAAAAACCATGGAAAAAAATGTATTTTTAGGAACACCTGTTTTATTTAATTCTGTACTAAACAATTGTTTACAACCATTGTATTAATTTTTGAATACACATTTTTAGTCAGTTTAACTTTATAGGATAGTCTTTAAATAAATAAGATAGTATTTTTACATTTACGAAAACAAAATTTGACTGAATAACAATTGGAAATGATTGTTTCTTTTTTTACACTCACATGGGTGAGCAAACTCCCACAGCCCTTTATACAGTAAGACCATTAACTGGCTAAGAGAACTTGTATTCTTATAAAACAATAATTTACAAGTTATGCCACTTGTAACTTATCAAAAAAGGCAGACTCAACTCATCAAGAAAGGCAGAGTTGATAGAAGACGAGACCCTTGCTTAAGAGATTTTATTAAGACCATCCCTCCAGACAGTGTAGAAAAAGTAGAAATGCTTATATTGGACCCCTTTTTAAAAAGGAGACAGAAGAACACTTGTTTAAAAAAGAAGAAGCTTGTGCAAACGGTTGAAGTTGAACGGTTGGATTCGTACAACAATTTTGAATATTTTCCATGACCATCTTGGCATGTTAAAAGTTAGCGCAAGACGTCTTTAACAAAAAGAATATATTAGAGTCATTGCAGAGGCAAGGATGAAATTGTCAACAGAATTGTTACAACGTTGAAACTTTTGTTCATCATTACGAACCTGAATTGAAGCAGGACTCCATGCGAAAGCATAAAAAGAGTACAACAATCAAGGCTTAAGGTGTCACAATTGGCTCTCAAAATAATAGCTGCTGTTTATTGGGATACAGAGCCGATAGGAGACTTGAGTCATAATTTTGCTATTAGAAGGTATCTAGCTCATTGATCATAAAAATAAATGTATTTCAATAAGGAGAAAGCATTACGCTAGGCACGTTCTATTCTGCAAACTTTTTGACCTACCTTTATTAGTTTAAGAAAATTTTTTGAAATATTTCATTGGAAAGTAAATTTTAGGGATTAAGTCAGAAAAAATTCAAGGTTGAAAGATAGATCTGTCAAGTGTTGGGAATTAGTAGATCTCCCTGGAATAGCCGATTGGGAATTAACATATGATGAAATTGACATATACAAATTGAACATCCGATTTCCTGTATTAAGAGTTTTGCTACAGTTTTAATATTGTGATCAAATTGCATCATAACTTCATTACAAGATGTCTGCAAAGCAACCAAAATTACTCTTGGATCTCTTTGTCGAAAGGGCTCTAAAAAAACAATATGACAGTGTTATAACCTTCAATTACGTATCATGCGTTAGTTTCACAACATGCCACTAGGAAATCTGCTCAATGCCAATAGAAATAAAATATATATGAACATGAAAAACATTCAACAAAAAAGCAAAGTGGAACTTGCTTGACAAATTTTCAATAAAATTATTGAGACACAGAATTTATCCATATATTACCACACACAATACAAATTCATATGTATCATACCCAAAAAAAATTAAGCCCACCTTCAGACTTTTGATGATGATTCCAAACATGAGTAGACAGTGCGTGCTTAGATTTACACATTTTGTTACAAACACCACATTTGTATAGCTGCTTACTATGTGTGTTACGTAAATGATTTGATAAATAAGTCTTGCATTTGAATTCCTTGTTACATTTAGTGCATTTATGTGAACCTGTTCTGTGCATTCGTTCATAATGCGCCTTTAATCCGTCTTTGCATGAGTATGTCTTAAGACATTCGCCACATCTGTGAGAGTCTGTAAGGATTAAAGAAAAATAAATAGAAAGTTGAAAACGTCAATAAAACATTTTGTTAATTGGACAATTTGCTTTTAAGTTACCGTATACTCTAGTTTAAAAAAACAGAAATATAATTCGAAATACAAATTTTAAACAAACAAACTTGCATTTTCATTATCAAAAGTCAGGTTGTATTCATAATAATTTGTAAATGTTTTTTCTACGTTATTTTTTTAATCAGCAAAATGAAACAAAGTGCAAATTGTGATTTATTATATCCTCCATAGACAGATGTAACATACTAATCCTTGAACTCTGCAAGCTAATAGCATCTTCAAAAAAGGTTATGTAAAACTCTTTAAGAACGAAAATGGCATTAGTTTTGAGCAACAGAACGAACGATATCAGTGTCGGTTAACACTTTTTAATTAACATTTGCCTACATAGCCTGGCTAGAAATAAAAAAGAGCAATCCGTTTTGTTTATTTTTTATAATTGTTAAATTTTTATTCTTTTTCTATGTCTCATTAACAAAGATTTATATTTTAAAAACACAATATATTCACGGTTACGAAGGTAGCTTTTTTGTTTTGTATTATGATAACAAACTTTATTTTATTACTTGTCCTTTTTTGATTGTCAATCACTGAATTGTTGGCTTTTTCATATTAAAAAAAAGTTTTTAAAAATTATAATCTATTTCTGTTAATCTAGGTCCATTTTCACTGATTTTTTACCGCAATTTTGTGCGTACTTTCTTAAAAATACAAAAATTATAAAAATACTAAAAATTATTTTATTATCCCGTCAATATTTGTACCCACATAAATAAGCCATCATACATACCTACAGGTTTAGGGCGATGGTGTTCCAATACGTGTTTACGCAGAATTTCTGTGGACTTGTATGTTTTCTTACAGACATCACATTTTAACTGCTGACTGCATTGCGCATGGCGCCTATGATGTAGTAAATAGGCCTCACACTTGAATTCCTTGTTACACTCGTTACACTTATGTGAATCTGTTCCATGTACTTGTTTGAGATGTTGCACTAGTGTGCCTTTATCCAGGTATGTTTTCGAACATTTGTCGCACGTGTAGTAGTTTAGGTTGGAATCTGTAAAAATTCAAATATATTAAAACCATGATTTGTTTAACTACTTATTTAGTATGTATTTAACGCTGCATTTGTTTATACAGGTGTTGACTAATTGGTATAGCAAAATGTTTTTCCAATTACACCCAAAAATATAAGACGAAAATAATCTGCAACATTTTTTGATTTCAAGTTTTTATTACTGAGAAATAATTTAATTTTCAATAGCAAAAATTCTTTTTTATTTTCTTAATTGCATTACATTTAAACATTTCATTAGCGTAAAGAGAAACCCTTAAGTTTATTAAAAATTACTATATCCGTGCACTTATAAAATAATTTATGTTATAATTTTTATATCACAAACACTATTCTTAAATTAAGATTGACAAGAAGAGGTTGTTCTAGAGGCAATAAACTCATTGAATATATTCAAATAAATATAAGAAAAATAATGATATATTACAGTATATAAGTTGCATTCTTTGCATATCTAATATTTTTTAGGCGTGGGATATTTTATAAAACATTAGTGAATACTTTTAAATTTTCTTTCTGAAGAACATAAACTCCACACAGTTTTTTCAGGGTGCAATCCCTCTCATAACTAGAAATATAATTTTCTTGATCATTCATTATCATGTTGTACATTGGATAATTTATCTGCAAAAATCTACTAACAGATTTTGTTATTTTCCACAGAAAACATTTTCACGCTCACCATTTTCACGGTTATGACATTTCTGAAAAGATTTCCAAAAGCAAAATTGTACAATAGGTCTAACAGTTATGTAGTACTACAATTAGTTAAAATAAAGAAAAACCCATATTATATAGTTAACGTTGTGTAATCAAATATGGACCTGCAAAACTAATGCAGCATAATCAAAGTTTAAGTAGAGACATAAATCTACATCTCCTCTTAGCCCGTCTTAGGAAATTACAAAGAAAAAAATCAAATGCACTTCCCATCCGTTAAATGAAGAAACGTTACATACAAAAGTTTAAATAAATATATTAGAAGAATCATTAGTATAAAGACCTACTAAGAACTGCGTTAAATGAAATATTACTGTTCGTGTACAGTAAAAAATGTTGCTGAGAAAAATCATGTTATGTAAAAATTATACATAAAGAGGTTCGATTGTAAAACATTTACACCAATGTTTAAGAATTATGAGAATGCACACGAAATAAAATTTCAATGTTATCCACTTCTCTAAAAATTGTTAATTTGAGTGAAAGAAAACAAGTTCTATAGAAAGTTCTAATCAATTACATTCAGAATTTTTGCAGATTTTTCAAACTTACGGCTCAAGAATTAGGGGGAGGGAACATTATATGTGAATATCTTGCAAGCAATGTTAAAAAATGAAAAGAAAGAAATGAAACCCGGACTTCAGTTTAAAAAACCTCTTTAAGGATACCCCCACCTAAAAGGATACAATAAAAAATTAAAAAAAAACAAGATTATTTTAAACATGCGTAAGCCCTACAAAACTTGCAACATAATTAATATGTTATTTCTTAAAAAATATGCTCTAAGTCTCTTAGAAGATAAGTCTTTTTGTTTTGGTTCATTGAGCTGCAAACAAAAGCGCAGTAACAAAATCACGTTAAATAGAATCGTGTGAAACAGCATGTTATTATGTAGTATATTATCAGAACTAAGCTCTTTACAAAGGATATACTCAACAAGTATACCATTAACAACTGGTCATATCCACCTGCAAGACTGTCGCGATGAACACTGAAAACATGCCTCTGCAGCATTCGTTTTGATTTGCACATTTTCTTACAGATGTCACACTCATATTCTTTGTTGCTATGAATTTTGTAGATGTGATTTGCTAAACAGACTTTGCCCTTGTATTTCTTTTTGCACATCCCACATTTGAACCAGTCTGTTGAGTGTTCTTGCTTGTGATGCTTCATTAACATCCATTTGGATCGCAATATCTTGAAACACTTGTCACATCTGAATTGGCTGTGGTCAGGTTCTGTAACAACTAAAGCCAGGCAGATATGAATCACATATACAGGCAGTATAACATAGCATTCTATTATAATATTCTCATAAAACGGTTAATCCAGTGGAAATTGTATCCCAGAAAATTACATGAACGTATGCATGCTGTTTCTTACTCCGCAATTCTCGTGAGTTTCGTACTTTCTATAATGTAAATTTTTCCAAGCATTTATTTTAACAAATAAAAAAGCTATGTAACAGCAAAAAGTTTATATATTTATTGAGTAATCAACGAGTATCAAATAACACATTACCATTCATTTTAAAAATAACAAATTTTTAGAGAAGACAAATTGTACTAGATAATTTTTGGTTAATTATAATCTGATAATAATTTTCATTGTCCATGAAAATAAATTTCCTGTTTTCGATATTACTGCTACGGTACTTTGTAAGCAGATTTTTCTTTCTCTCAGAAGTCAGTTGATTTTCTTTGTTATCAGAATAATTGTTGCAGGTAGGTTTTATCAAACGTTAAAGGGATTTCGAATGAAAATAATGATTTATTAAATCTTGTATCAACAATGTGAGAAAATCGTTATTAGAAGCTGTTATTCCAGCATTAGTTTTGGAAATTGTATAATAAGTTATGTCTGAAATGTTCAGAATTTAAAAAATCTCGTAATTCTTGTTACCTTATATCTAAATACCGTTGCATCCACAGTACTGACTGCACACTTCGTTGAATTATAAAATGTGATTATTTGAGGCTTATTTTTCACTTTCTTCGTTTATTTCATCATAATGAAAGATAAATGTTTTTTTTTGTGCACATAGTTCACAAAAACAAAACATTTTTCTTCGCCTTCGGTTTTTATAAATTTATTGTGAAATTCTTCCGGAAAGTAAAAAGTCTCGATTCTACTACTCTTCCTTTTATTTCCCTTACTGTAGAAAGCAATTCTGATTTATCCTTCCTTAGAGCACATTTTTAAACCACATTTAGCCAGTCGTGATGGAATATACTGACAGAAAATACATCGGCCTTGAAGTACATTTTGTCGATTATGACATATCAGGAGAGCCAGAAATATAGATTAAAGTTATTAATCTACATTACTAGCTGAACTGCATGAAGAGTTTTTTTCTCAAAGAGCGGGTTATCCACCGAGTATTTTTTCCAACATTTATGAAATCCCTTGGAAGTTTACATAACTATCAGATTATTCTGTATCAGAATTGTGTGGACTCTCATTCACAATGTCAGCATCTGCGTCGTCGCTTGTACCTGTCATATTAAACATATCAAATTTTTCTTGTAGCAAAATAAAAACAAAGTAGAATATACTATCTTCATTAATTTAAATCGGCTAATATGTGTAAATAGCATCATTATAATTGAATGTTCTACTTCGACAAGAAAAATTATGACTTACTATGCATGTGCAAGTGCAGGTTCAAACAAGAACAAGTGAAATTTAAACCAGCACCGAATGAACAAGTGCGGACTAAAAATCCCCACAATAAAACATGAATTTTCAGGAACAGATCAACTCTCAATAGATGGGTTGTGTATATTGCTTGTTAGAGTTGGAGCTTAATTAAATATAAGGATCTATAAATCCAAAAGAGCTACTTTCATGGGGGGATCGGTAGACTGTAATGGTAATATTTTATCAACATTGGCCAAAATTGCAGACTCTCACTTGTGGTTCGACCTCCAACACAAAGAAAGAGCTCTTGCTTAACTGAGGAAGTAGATGTCTTGATGGTATTCTTTCAAAATACACTAGAAATGAGGAAACAAATAAAGCATTTTACAACAGCATCATATGACAGTACTGTCAAGAGAACTTGTTACAATTGTATCACTTATATAAATTGTACTTTTCATAAAATTATCTCAGTCAATAAATACCCCATATAAAATAAAAATCTTTAATAAATTGATAAAATACGTATTTCCAATGTGAACATAACAAATGTTATTTACACCAAGAAGTCACTGATGACTGAGAAAATTATGCACCATGCTGGTTAAACATAAAAATTTTTTTAAAGTAACACAAGATGACAAAAACGAGCAATTTACATGAAAAACTTTTAAAATTTTAGAACCATACATATGTAAGTTTACATACTCAGAAATGATCTTGAAACAAAGAGTGAAACACAATGGTAGTGAGAACAGCAAGCGATGAAATAAAGTCATTAAGTGTAACAGAGACTAGTAGACTGCCAGTAAAGTGATCCTAGTTTGTTTCAGCTTTTGTTATGATCTCTGTTGTAAGCATTTACTGATTATAACACATGTATTAATCTTTATCTATTCAAAAAATTTACACAACTGGCGTAATATTTTCCCTTTGATATAAGGGGTCCATCCACGATTTCCAGAAACCAATCACTTTCCGTAGAAAGATAATTGGCCTACTCAATGCTTCAATTCTAGGCTTCTTAAAAATTACATTTTTCGTTTATGGATATATTGAAAAAAAATTATAAATAAATAAATCAAAAGAACAAATTTCTTCCATATTCTCCTTACTTATTAGTCTTTGCACTAGGAAGGCACTTGCAGAATAAAGTAGTCCCATCCACATTGTAGATGTTATTAGGAACATACCCTTCTAAAAGGCCTGGCAGAAAAGTGGCCTGAAAGTCTTCAGTCGACTGATTACACGCAGATCGATCTACAGATTTTTTTTCCCCCGCTGCTTTTTTAAAAGCTATTTCATGATGCTTTTTAACACACTCTAACCAGCTATTGTTAGCTGAAAAGTTCTGTACTCCCACTTTTGTAGCAGTCTTTAGAATTATCTTTCAACAATAGTCCATCTATGGGAATATTTTTATCGAGAGTTTATCTAATCCATTCTAAAAGTTACTTTTCAACATCAGCAAATTCAGAAATTCAACTCCTTTTAATATGTCCATGTCCCTCAAAGTACAAGTACTGAGATTTTATGGAATCTTTGGATTTTAAGATCTTATAAAAGATGGATTCTGGTAAACCAAACTCACTTTGTATTTCATTTTGGGATTACTCGCTTTCGAATGCGTTCACAAATTTATCACTTAATGTCAACACTTTTGACAACAATGAAAGACACATGTTTCTGAAAAGAAAGCGGTAAAAAAACTGATTGTTATTTCGTTTTTCTAAATTGAACTAATGATTTGCGGATCAGTTTTATGAAATTTTGTCATAAATAATAAATACGTTAGACTCTCACTCATAGTGTTATATAGCAAGAGACAATAGCAATTATAGAAATCCAGGCATGAAAAACGACTCTCTAATATAAAGATTTCTGTTTTTCATTTATAGAGGTTTTAGGAGGACCCAGCATTACTCTCTTTTTTAGAGTTTCCTCGCTTATCGAATTCTTGCTCACGCAGGTTTGAGAGTGTATTTTTATACAAATATTCATTTATCGACATCATTCATACTATCTGAATCATTCCAGGCCTAAGATGGTTGTGGCTGAGAAATATTACAGAGATATTTAGCTAAAGTAAATGCTGATAATGTTGAAAACTCAAGTTTTGCTCGTGCTCAAATAAACAAGAACTAAAATTCAGTGTTAATAAATGCAATTTGAAGTTTTGCCTCTGCGCATCTCTTTTGGTAAGGATATATGATTTGAATAAACTTAATTTCTAAAACAATGAAAAATAACAGTTGGTACCGACATCCACTTCGGCTCATGGTGCCATTCAAAATCTTGCTTCAAGGAATGCTGAGGTAAGATACATAGTAGTAATGAGTTCTATTGTTTTAAACATGTTTCACCCCGTCGTGCGCCAGTCTCAAATGTTTTAAACTAATTCGGCTTGTATGTGTTTCATGTAGAGTCAACTTCTACGACATGCTTCGTGTAAATTGGATATGTTGGGACTTTTGACTCAATCTTTTTTGGCAAAATATGTAAACCTTGTCCTACGATCATCTGTGTACATCTAGTTAGAACACACCGTATGTCCCTTGATTGGTGAATATATCGTCCATAAAAAAAGCACACCATTGAATGTGACTTGCATTACAAAATTTATATCAACAAACAGACATACCACCTATAGGGTTTATTTGCTGACACAGTTTTTTGTTTACTGGGAGCTATACTGATGGCAAATATTGAAATGGCTTAGTTGAAATAAAATACACTTCATATACCGTTAATACGTCCATAGAAATACTATTAGAGACGGGCCGCTAACTACGAAGCTATTTGCATATTTGTTATATGGACAGGCGAGGGTATACAGATGACGGTACAAGTGAATGAACAAATTGATTTTGGAAGAAAAAGATGGAAAGGAAAGTCACTTTTTATAAATATTCTTCACTTCCACAGTTGATCGATTAACGGCATTCAAGGTATCCTGGAATGGAAGTGCAATTTAATGTGTGGCGAGAGAGAGGATTACGTCATTTATTACAACCATTTTTTCATATTTCTTAACGACAAATCATCTACAAATATATTTAATGTACAGATGGAGATAATGTAGAGCGCACCATTTCAATCTGTAATAATGTGTCATGAGTGTATTACAACAAACATTTCTTTTAAAAGGGAAATGTGTCAGCCCACATATCCTTTCATTCCGACAATGTGGTAATCTTGCATAATTAACGACGCGATCATGAACTTGACTTACTTTAATGTCTTCTTGGCGATGTGACCATGAAGTTGAATTTAGTAACTATCCTTTCTTATACAAAAGAATAAAGGATAAAATAACAAGTAACCACTTCCAAGGTCAAGTTCATCGAACAAATTAGATTAATGTAGTGACCTTCAATAAAAATAAAATTCTAATTGAATCACTAAATAAAATTTCATGACACGTTAATTATATTTATTAAACGGAAATTATCTGCATAAACAAAATAAAAGTTTGTCTGTTCTCAGAGTAACAAAAATCTATCCCTGTACAAATTAAATCGTATAAACTTGCCTTTACATCCAACAAAGGCTAGATTAGCATACTGTAGACATAACTGGTCTTTTACAATCCACAGTGGCATTTATTAAGCAAACCTGAATATAAAAAAAATTAATTTAAACGGTTGTTCAAGAGATTTAGCTCAACGAGAAGAAGGTTTCTCAGGTTTCTCATAAAGATATACTAACATACAGCATTCATCTTCCATCTTTCAAAGGGTTACCTTTAGCGGCACAACTAAAATGCTGAGGATATTAGTGAGCAGATCAAATCTGTAATGCAATATTTCAAATACACAATCTTTGCATCTGCCAAATACAAAGAAGTTGAAGGAAAAGCAATTGTTAAACCACAACAGGTCAGGTGGAACACAATGGCTGAGTGCCTAAATTTTTTTTGGAAAATTGACATATCATGCCAGACATATGTTTGACACAATATGCCAGTTTAACATATGTCCACTTAAACAATGCAACTGATATAGTATGTCAGTTTCGTTAAAAGTTATTGACATGGCATTTAAGCAACAAGAGCAGGTCCTCTACAGAAAACTGGAAAATATAGCAGTTACACTTGACATCTCTCAGAAAACAACTTGTTGGTTGAAGAAGTGACTGAAGCATGGGTAGAGCTTCAGTCACTTCTTCAGTTCTTCAGAGCTAGTTCGAGAGTGTTCGTTTATTACAGATTATGCCACTTGTAAATCATATAAGAGATTATAGGCATAATCTCTTCAAACAAGGCAGATATTCATTTGAAAACAACCCGTGCTCAGGACGACTGATCGAGGCCGCCTCCTCGGACATTAAAAAAGGTGAAATTTTTGAATTGGGAGATGCCCAATTAAAGAAGAAGCAGTTGAAAGAAACGGTTGGAGTATCATCTACAACATTTTGAAAATTCTTCATGACTATATTGGTATGTAAAAAGTCAGCGCAAGATGAGGTCCGAGAATGCACACGCTGCTGCAAAAGCAACAATGTGTCGAACGTTCACATGACTTTTTGGATCCCTGTAGAGACGATAAGAATGAAATTTTAAGCCGAATTATTTCAGGTGACGAAACTTGGGTTCATCATTACGAACCTAATTTATGCGGTAACATAAAAAGGGTAGCCCACACCCTAAGTAGTTCAAGTGTTGCAATCGGCCAGATAACTCACGGCAACGGTTTTCTGGAACAACAAGGGTATCATGCTTCTTGACTTCAAAGGTGAGGATGTTTCTCTAGTCCACTGGTGTAGCTTAAAGAAATATTGAAGAAGAAAACGCGAGAGAAATTAGAGAAAGGTGTGCTGTTTTTGCACGACGATGCATCTGTACACAAGAGCTATGTTGCGATGGCTGCCCTTTGATAGTGCACCTTTCACTTATTGCAACGCCCACCTTATGGTGCAGACTTGGCCCCCTATGACTATTATTTATTCCCAAAAATGAAAGTGGAGACAAGTCGTAAAAAATTTAGCAACTATGAAGGATGCAATTTCAAGTTATTTTCAAAACAAAGAAAAAACATTTTTTTTAAGGTATAAAAAAATTAATCGACAGACCTAAGAAATGTATTAGGGTATAAAGGGGAATATATTTGAAAAGGAAAAATAACGCCACTTTTTTTGGCCTTTCTCCCATACCAATCTGCGAACTTTTTCACATCCCCTCATATTTTCTTTTAAGCTTATGTCAATTTTAAGGATTCATTCCCAAAAAAAGTACTTCATCTCCGCCCATCCATCTCGTAAGAACAGTTTCATGAAATGTGTTTAACAGTTGAAAACTACCGAAATTTAAATTCGTATAAAAAAAATTACGCATGATTCCAGTAATCAATTTGTTCATAAATCCTATTAATGTAGTATTTACATACTTCATAATTGTGTAATAGCCTTATCTTAAGGTTCGTTGAACCATGAACCATTTGGGGTCGGCGGCGTGGCACTTACTTCTCCCATCTGTATCTGCTTGAGTACCACGGCAGTGAAACTGTTAAACTTACCTGTACTCGCATATCTCCTTAGACACTACTTTAATACTGAGGTTTACTGTAACTTTTACAAACATTATTCACTCAGTAAGCTCTCATTAAAAACGGTTTTAGCATTTCAACTACACAAAAATAATCTTTATAAATGAAAAATTTTAAAGTTAACGTCTTCTTTTAACACTTGCTTTCTTTATGAGTACAGCCTTCTAAGAATGTCACAGGTACAAGTGTAAACATTGTAAAATATTGTTATTAGCAACTTATACTAAATTCATTCATTATATCAGTTTTGTAACAATAAGCAGTACTTAGATACTAGGGGCTGTTTCGAAAGCCTTTGATGTCTAACGGCCAGTGCTAACTTTAATGACATATTACCAGTTATGACTAGCAGTAATATTATAAAGAATCAGAAGTTATAAGTCCTATTTAAATTATTTATAAATGTTGATGATTTTGTGTTCTAAAAAGTGTCCAATTTTGCTAATTTTACCATTTTTCAACCTTTAAATATTCTCTCGTAGGATCAATATAAAAATACCAGATAGCTGGCTATAGCAGAAATGCTTAAACTTTTTGATCAGTCCATCAATCAGTCAGTCATTCATCTGACAATACTTACTCTTGGCTTAACAAGACCAAGAGTATGTATCACCCCCTTTAAAAACTCATGAAGCAAGAATACATGATTTATGGTTAGTACAAACAACACTAGGTAATTAGACAAACTTAGAAAACTTAATTAAAATAAAAATGGTTGGTGGATTTCAATAAATCAGAGCGAAAACAAAAAGATTAATGCATACAACACAATAAATATTTAATTTCATGTTTTAATCTAATTATTGTGTGGACCAATGAATTTATTCCCCCCCTTTTGTTTCTGTTCGCACAATCACTCTTGTGTTGTTTTATTTGATTTTGAAAATTAACAAATGAAATCATTCAAATAATCTTAGCTCACCTTTCTGACTGGTTTCAGTAATTTCTACCTTGACTTCAGTGTACAGCACTTGGTCGTTCTCAATTTTACAGCGGCCCCTCTCATCGTCTTCATTGTGAACTTCTTCTTGTTTAATTGTTACCTGGAAACCGATCTACATTTTAAATATACACACTCAGTTGGCACCAAGTAATGTAAAATAAAGGCTCTTAAATAAGACGACAAATTAAGTACACACTTCAATTGACATTTTTCTTCACTTCAATTAACAACTACCACTGTAGAAGGAAGTCGCTCATCAAATCTATCTGAAAAACCTTGTGACGAAGGCTGTGGAAAAGAAAGCTGTGGGGAGATTTTCAGGTCGCACTGCATTGAATTGCACTAATCAACCAACTTCATGAAGTTATTTCCTTGGCTACAGAAAATACTCGTTGCCTATATGCCCAAGTAAAATGTATAGTTTCAGTGACTGTATGATACTATATCTATGTAATGCAAAAAACTTTGAATTTAACACATCACCAAATTTTTTATTACAACAGCCGATTTCATGTATGGTTAATGGTATTAGATATAAAATACAGTGGATAAGTAGAGTTTCAAATAATATCTATGTACTATGCTCTGACGCCAAATTGACCACTAATTTCTTTGAAAAACAATAATAAAACATCAGTTCCTGCAATTGTCATTTACTTTTTTTTAATTCTTTATCCTCTACTTAAACTCGGACAAAAATGGAGGTGGCGTGTATGGGCCTACTTTCAAGCCAACTGATTGCACCATTTTCTATAAAAAAAAATTAATTATAAAGTATAATAACAATTTGTACTGTTGAATCCGTAATTTTGTTTTCGAATATAAAACTAATAAATTCGAAAAATTCAATAAATCGAACGATTTGCTAGATATTGTAATTTGTATCAAAAAAAATTAGTTCCAGAAGAGCCATTATTGAAGTCAATTGTACCTGGTCAGTTCCGTAGTGCGAGTTGATGTGTGGGAGTACAGTGGGTCTAACATCAGCATCATTTTCTTCTAGCTCTCCTTTTATATAAACCGCATTGAGAGGCTCCAAGCTGCCGTCATCGACCTTTGTAACAACCGGTGGTTGTGTGGCTTGAAAACATTGTTGCTTGTCCATATCTGTGGAAGATGTTCAGAATTATTTTCCTGTTATATCAGTCTAATTGGACGGAATATAGCTTGATTTAAAGTAAGATACGAAAATGACAATGTATCATATTGCAATGCACTTTAGTTTATTCATCTTATTAAATGACAATGCAAAAATTAATTGGGGTTATTAAAAATGTGAATTACACTTCAATATGATGGACATGTAGTCTCAATGTAAAATTTCAAGTAAGTGATAACATATTGCATGTTTATCTTCAATAATGAAGTAATGAATTACATAATTCTCTTGGTACAAAATTGGAAACAGGAAAAGATAAGAAACTGACTATATTTTGTAACAAGTATAGTGTTCATTCTATAAAGTTTCAAATATACCTAATTGTAAATTTATGCAATATACAGCTTGCTTAACTATAACAATATACTCGTTCTTTTGTAACTCACTAATAAAATAGCAATGTTGCTCTTGATTTTTAGTTTTCATTTTCATGCTCGTGTAAAGCAATTTCATTTAATATATTTTGTTTCTGCACAAATGTTTTCCTCCTTTGTTACCGACATCAATTGAGATTTGGTTCTTTATTACTACCAGCATTAATTGCACAAAACCCTCATCCACAATCAATGTTTTTAGTAAGTGCTTTATCTTACCTTTCACTTTCATACGTCTTCCGGAAATGAGTTTTAATTAAATTTAAATTAAATTTGGTTTAAAAAATTTGTTTTAGCGGGAGACATAAAAAATTACATCTCTAAAACTTTCTGCACACAGATTGTCAAACTTGCAAGAGAAGTAAAATATTTCCTTATTGTCTGCAGATTTGCTATTGTAGGTTTGGGTATATGCAGCTTAAGATTACAAATAAATTTATTTACTAAAAATCAACCACAATAGCACAGTGCACCAACGCTGTGCGTGCACAAATGCACGCGTACAGGTGAGTTTCAATGAGCCAATATTGTAAAAATTGCTAGATTTCCGACTGTCTTGCTAATGTTATGGAAGCTGTGAAATAATCAGAAAGATCAGCATCACAAGATGGAGAAAAAATTACACAGAGATAGATACTCGTACAGTGGGAACAGTTTGCATAGAGAACTAGAACAACTGACATCTCTTTACAAATTAAAACAACTTAAAGAAAATAAAGAGCTATTTGTTATTCTTTTACCAAAAAGGCTCTCCGCTGTTTCGCATATTAGAACAACATTATAAAGATATATCGATTTTCATTTCACTGTGTCTATTCTAAATTAATTTAGCTACATTCTTGTACATGGATTTAACTATGTCATAAATATGAAGCCTTTGGTATTAGGTCAAAGTTGCCGAATTTTTACAGCATTCCGCGTGCGAATTTTCCATACTAATTTCTATGAAAATAAAAACGATTACTATATCCGGCGCTCACACATATTTTGAATTCAGTACCGTTTGCGCTTGCAAACAGTGAGGACGTGAGATCCGGTCGCTCTTCATCAACTTGTGCCATAGATTTATAACGCGTACACGGCTTGTACAGAGTGTAAGTTTTATGTTGTATATTACAACAAAATGCAAATTAAGCATAAATAATTGTAACATAATATTTCTATGATACATTTGATTGCATGATATGATACATTTGATTCTATGATACATTTGATTCTCCGATTCTATGATACATTTAAAATGCATAATATTTTGTGTCGCTTTGTAAATAAGTGGATAAATTTGTTGTTATTTTGTATATTTTCAGATAATAATGGGAAAACATAACCATTTTTACTCCCAATTTCTTACAGACCTTCGGTATTGGGAACAAAAGTGGAAAAAAAAATTACGCATCCTAAACGAAAGTTTTGTAGAAATTTTGTAGTAGGCGTAATATAGAATTATTAAATATACTCGTATTTTAGAAGTATTAAATCGATATTTGGCTTTTACTGAGTATTACAGATTACTCAGTATTTATATTATGGAGATACATTTTATAATTTCATTGCATACGTAAAAATTAAGAATTTAAAGGTTTAAATTTTTAGATCCATCTGTAAGTGCAATATTGTATTTTATTGAAAATGTAATGATTCCCTTTTAGTATTTTATCAAAATTTTAAAAACAAATTACTTGTTACTCTGTGTTCGTCTGTCTGTATTTTACGGCCATTTATCGTGTGAACGCTGATTTGGAAAGCTGGTATAAAATTTGATATGGTTATAGCTTCTAGTAGACGCAGATATAAAACATAAAAACTACAATTCGGGTTGATTTGTAGAGTGAGGGGGCAAATGAAGGGTCAAAAATTGTTTTTATCGTGCTCATTATGCGGGATATAAAATGAAAGTCGGTAAAATAGGAGTTCAAAAATATTAATAGTTTTGATGGGGTTCAAATATATTAATATTTTTTTAAAAGCAATTTTTTTTAAAAGTCATAGAAATTATTATTCCAGGACTAGAAAATTATTCTAACTATCTCTAATTTTGCAATTTTTTATTAGTTTGTTATTATTGACAATGGGTTGTAAATTCGTGCGATGCATTTTACTTTATCATTAAAAGAAAATAATCGTCGTAATTGTCGCAGGAACCATGCTATAGATGAAATTCAAAATAATTTTGCAGGAGGTAATGTTGAAAGAGAAAGGACTAGGGCAAAGGACTATTTACTAGGGCAGAAAATGTACGTCTAATATAATACTTCCGAGTTAATTTAAAATGTTTGCGTGTTACATTTCCCCCGTAAATAATTAAGCCTATTGATTTCATATGATAGTTCCAGGTCTAGTCAGCGCATAGCGAATCCAATGATAATCTTGTGTGTTAATTTACAAATATATATATATATATATATATATATATATATATATATATATATATATATTTATTTATATATATTTATATATATATATATATAAATAAATATACATACATATGTGCATATGTCTGTGTGTGTGTGTGCATGTGCTGTTTCCGGATTTGATATTTTGGCAGTAAATCCGACTCTGTAAAGTGTATATTGTAATTCGATAGCCTTGAAATTCGTAACATTTAAAGCCAACTAATTTAAAAATTGTTAATTGAGCTATTGATTGCACACCTAGAGTTTAAATGTTGAAACCGATTTGATATACGTGTGGTACGTAATTATAAAAAAGTAAAGATTTATCACTTTATATTGGGTAAAATTAAAAAAATTACTGAAATAATCTTATAATAAATTATTACATATTAAGACGCTTGTTATCCGACTGGTTCACGAAACATCGTAATGGGGACATTATATAGACTTTTTCATTTTTAATGATTTTTTAAAATATTTTTATTATAAACCTTTACAGGTTTTACTTTTTTCTTATTTACGGACAAATTTTTAAATGTTCTTTCATACGTAGTTTTATTATTTTAGCATTACACCGTATTGTATAACATTAATTTATATTAGATGTCTCTAAGGCTTCGTTTGCGTGTAATTAGGAATTTTTTTTTCTCTTATATGTTGCTCATGGGTACATAATATTAGCACAAGAATTCGTTAAATTAATCACTCCTTTAAAATATTTTCAATGTATAAAATTCGCTATGTTATAATTTTATTGTATCAATAACTTTTATGCCGCTATATGTCTACAATATACAGCAGGAATACATCAATAAGTACACGACAAAACTGGTCAATTTTAGTTTTTTCATGTTTAATGCCTAAATATTATCATTTGCAAAGAAAAAAAGTATTTTAAATTTTTTTTATCATAATTTGCACAAAATTTTTTTACAGATTTTATTTTTATCTTAGTCTATGCTTGCCATACTAATTTACAAAAAGATTATACATAAAAAATAGTTACACAAAATGTGTGCAACATTTTTTCATTTTGGAATTCCCCAAATTCAGTCAAAAACCAACCTAAACCATATCCAAGGTTAAATCGTATTCCCTATCAAGAGATTTACAAAGACATTATAACGGAGAAATCATGCTCAAATTTACTCTAATAATTAGTCTACAAAGCGTGTCAATCGATCCCATTGTGCGGAGCGTGTTCGTGTAACGCACACTACTAAGAGTCACACAGCACCGCCGGCGCCGGTGCGCACGCGTATGTAGTAGTGGAAAACGAAATACTTCATTGCATACATCCGACACTTAACAAACAACAATGATCAAATAGGGTTGTAAATCAATTTCTATTATATCAGAACTCAATTTTTGAGTGATTTAATGGGCTTTTTGAAAAATAAGGTGGTTAAATAATCAAAACAATAAAGAATCTATAAAAATTATGAACCTTCGCTAAGTTTGAAAATTCACCTGGACCTTGCGACTCACATAAATAATCAATCAAACAATGCTTCTGTCTATTGTGTGTCATCATCATGCTCGTATTCCTGGAATATTTATAAGACAAAGAACATTTTCTAGGCACAATTTTTCAGCCTATTAGCTTTTCAAAAATCTCTGTGACTATAGCTTCTTTCTTGGGACGGCATTGTAATTTAAAATATGTAAATTAAATAATTAACATACTTAAAATAAAACTTTCCTAACACAAAAAACACAACTTGAATAAACCAACGAACATACTTTATTAAAACCTACGAGTAAAGAACATACTCCTAGACTAAAATAATTAAATACGTCCGAACGAGCTATTAAATTATGGGCTCAAACAGAGTACGTTCGGTTTAATTAAATCATGCGAGCGATACACGAACCGCGCTCAGTAAACTATTGAATGACGCAGTGGTCAACACAGTTCGTCAGATATTATTCGGTTTAATCTCAACTAGGTTTGAATTGGTTGCGAAGTCAAGTCGTTACATCTCTAATTCATACTATACCTTCATTACTAGTAGTACATTTCGGAACATACACAACGACAAAGGATGTGCAGAGAACGAACTTATTCCTCAAGTCTGGATTCGTAGGTTTATCATAAAGTCTATTCTCAAAACTAAACTTCTTTAATACAGATCCACAGAAAATAAAAACAAAGTAACAACTTATGTCTGCTATTTACTTCTTTGACAGTTCAAAAACGTCAAATCAATAGACATTTTGATATTTTTTAAGTTGTAGACTTGGATACTGAGTATCGTCTTTCTAGTTAAATCGACAGTAAAAAAATTAAATTCGTAAGTAAATAAAAGGAGAAGTTACAAACACGAAATACTTTTAAATTTATATTTAGTTTAAGTATTAATAAATTTTCGAAAACGAATTCTTACTGTGAAAATCTGTGTACTGGCACTAAAAAACATTAACTGTATCAAATAAATATTTATACATGTTGATTATAATTTAAGTAATTCATTACTTCACTATACCGTAAATAAATACATAAACACACACACACTTACATATGTATGTGTGTGTGTGTGTATATATATATATATATATATATATATATATATATATATATATATATATATATATATATATATATAATCATATCGAAACTGCACGATTATGATTATTTTAACAAATCACTCCATTGTTTGGAGTTAACAAACATTACAGAATTAAACCACAAAAAACAAAGTAATTGTTATTATTTTTTCATGAAAAAAAGGTTTCTGCAGTTAATAACAATATTCATCTGAATAAATATTTATGGTACAAAGGTGGACTGATGCGACAGTTTGTAAAAAATGAACATTCATCGACTCGTAAATAAAAAGTGACCCACCGCGACATGGTGATACGATCGGCGCCCGTAATATGAGCTGTATTATTTGCGATCGATTCAGTCAAATGAACGGATCATAAGAACATGATCACTTTCGATATAATTTACGAATGATTGCAATCATGAAATTCGATTGCCTCGCCCATGCCTAGTCTAAATTGATAATCTTTCTATATACTTCCAATATATTAAAAAGTGTACATAAAAATACGGTCTGATAAGAGGGCCAATCAATATTTCAGTGTTCTTTAATACTTCGTTTTTGATCAATATTAACTAACGGCGGCTATTATTGCATATCAGCTGGAAAACTTTTAACTTGGAACTTATATACATATATATATATATATATATATATATATATATATATATATATATATATATATATAAGTGTGTGTGTGTGTGTGTATAATTATATATCATAGAGTGAAGAATATATTTTAATATTGTAATCCATATGTGCGAATAGCAGGCACAAACAATAATTTTAATATCAAATGTTAATAAACAGACTTTTGGAATGCAAACTCGTTTTGTAAAATTCAATAATACTTATCCTAAATACAAGTTTAAAAACGTGTTACGTTCATAATTTCTTATTTTATACTATTTTATTTTATTCGGAATGAATATATATGAAGCAATACCACAGCCAACAAAGACGAAGACTAGTTTCCAAGTCCACGTATTGAAAAAATGGTCAAACTGTCTAATCTGACATTTTCGAAAAGAAGTAAACAGACAACCCAACTAAGTTTTCTGACGGTTAATTTATATTTATTTTCTATGGGTTGAAGTTTCAAGTTATTACAAAATCAAAATAATTATGTATTAATAAATTTAGCTTTTGGAGTAGAACTTGCGTGGTGATATAAAGTTTGCTACAAATAACCTTTATTGCAAATTTTCTGTCAGTCCTGAGATTCAAACTTGAGAAGTAAATTTTTTTTTGTACATCGGTTGTTAATGTGTGTGTATTCTGAAAAGAAATAAGAATGATAAAATTATAGTATGTGATGTAAATTGATAATTTTAGAACTGATATATTGTAGCAAATATCGATATAAATCGTATAGTTTTAGTGCCAATACTAATTTTCCGAATGCGTACGACGTATTTACCTTTAGTGGGTCCAATGATATAACGTTCTGCTAATTAACAATATTGAACACTGGTGTTTAAATTGACTTACAATTTGTGTTAACAGAATCCTTTTTTATACACATTTTAACCTAAGAATATGTTTTACACTTCATTTTTTGTTTGATGATTTTTATGGCTTTCATTGTGATCTCAATAAATAGAATTTTTTCCAGCTTCCTTTAATTGCTGTTCACTGTGATTCCTCCATAGCTTCCTTTAAATTAGCAAAGCAATCTGGCATGCAGCAATTTTTTCAAAGTTTATTTTTATTTCTTTCAACAGACTGAGAACACTCTCAGTGTGTACTCATGCATTTGTGGATATTTATGTTCGTGGGCATGCGCGTATATGTTCTTGTGTCAGGCCCATTATTGTCGCCTCTTGTTAGTAAATTTTTTTGCAGTTATAAACGGGAAAACACTAAGTCTGCTAAAGACGAGGGATTGCTGTACAAGTTTGAGAGTCTATTTCAAGAGAATTTTAGGAGTGCAATTTTGTTGTCTCATCACCCCAAAACAAATTTTTTAAACTTCTATCTAAATTTAAGTTGACCCGTTTCTGGAAGATATTATGTAAGAATAATTATATTTATACTGTTTTTCATTTAACTTAAAATACTAAGTAAAAATGTGGTTTGTGCGAGAGGCAGAAAAATTTCCATGTTGAAGCAGAAACATAATTATATGAAATGAAATGGATTTACACGAGCATTAAAATGAAGAAAAAAATACTATTACAATTACAATTTTACTAGCGAGTTACAAAAAAATAAATATGACATGATAGTTAAACAAACTGCATATTGCATAAATATACAATTAGGTTTATTTTGAAACTACATTGAATGAAAACTTTATATGTAACAAAACATATACTTTAGCCTGACTTTCTTTACTGCTAATTTCATACGAAGTAAATTATATGGTACATCGCTTTAGTATTGGACAAAACTATGTAACATATTAACATTTTCTGTACGTGAAATTTTACACTGGGACTACGTATTCAGCATATTAAAGTTCACTTCACAATTGTAAGAAATACATCTTAATTAAAATACAATTAATTTTTGCATTGTCATTTAATATGTTAAATAAACTAGAGCACATTGCGTTATGATATATGGTCATTTTCTTATGTCATGTCAAATCCAGTGGTTATTTCCTCAGATTAGACTGAACAATAATTCTGAATGCCTTCCACAGATATGAACACACAGCAATGTCTTCAAGGCAGGCAACCATCAGTTGTTACGAATGTAGCTGAAGACAATTTGCAACAGATCAATGCGGTTTATTATAAAGAAGAGACAATTGATATTGGACCCACTGTATTCCAGCACCTGGATTCGCAGTACAGATCTGGCGAGGTACGGGTACATAGACTGTCTATGCTGAATCTAATTTTTATTTTTTTTCTTGCAAATTAGAATATTTAATTTATTGGTTCCATGTATTTTTGTAGCCGACTGTGCAACACCAGAGTTAAGAATTTAACAATACCATTTGTTACTATTTCTTATAATTTATTTCTTCATCAAGTGACAAAATCAGTTGGTTTGTGTAGGATCAAGAATTTAAAAAAAAAATTATGGTAATAGCCGCTTTATGGCACTAGCAATGATAAATGCACAAAATGGTGTTTTATGATTGTTTTCCAGATAAATTAACAGCCAATTTGCCAGAGCAGCACCGTGCTTAGACTTTGTTAGTAAATATGTGTATTTTATGCCAAATACAAAAGTGCTTCAAAGTTTGTACGTTATCGCTTAATTATTTATTTCACTTAACATAAAAGAAATTGCTGCAATAAAAGAATTGTTGAAGCGTTACATCTAATGTTTCTTGATTTACGTAAAGGAAACATCGTACTGTCACTAAAACTTCACATTTTACTTAGACACTTTGGCAACGAGCAGATTCACTAGTGGTGTGTTGCGTAAATAACGCTTGATACATAATTGCAGTTTATAGTACTGTTTTTCTGTAGAGTAGGTAAGGTTGTCAGCATCTGCATAACTTTTTAAACTCTTAAAATATTTTTCATCTTTGCAAAGACATTCATTAATGTTTTGATTTGCTTTATAGATGTCTAATAGCGAAATTGTGATGTAATTTGTTCAAAATATTGAAAACTAGCAAAACTTGTAACACAGGAAGTCAGGTGTTTAAAAAGTACCAATCAGTTCTATCATATGTCTAATATAATACTCCAAATGTTACTGAATTTATTACTGAATTTATAAAATCAAATCAGTTTGTTACCTGCAATCAAATACAAGAACAATGTAATAAAATAAATCACACAATACAAAATTAAAATACAAATCTTGAACTGTCAAAGCAATAATATCACCATAGCAACAATAGTAACAAGACTGTCATCTACCTATTACACACCTGTAGCTTATATACTTTTAGCATCAAACTTACAGTGGTTGTAAGAATATTCAACCTTAGTGCTATGAAATCTTTCGCAAAAATCTCGAACATTTGTCACCAAAAGGTATATTTATTTTGCACTTAACATAAACTAATTAAAATTTTAGTGCAATTTAGTAACAATTGTGAACTAAAATAACAATATACAATTTTTGCGACAATGCTATTATTATAGAAAACTCTTACAATATTCTAATATTTAAACACAATATCCTCAATCACCTCAGAACTAATTAGAATTTTTAAAATCTGCATATCAAAACGAAGCATGTTTGATCTTCTCGCGATTTCTGATTCGTGATTTCTGAGAGCGGTGCATGGGTTCTTGGTAATTCTGGCATTTTCGTTCCAGGAAAAGTAATTAATCGACCTCATGACGCAAGGCCTGAATAAATATTATGGAGGAGACCATACTCCTTGGCCTCTTTAATAATGTTCCTTCAAACGTAACAGTCAAGCAGCTTCCTTCCATAGCGTCGGATGTTTTGCATGTTTCCTCCTCTTGTTTGTGTGCACCCAACACATTGGCACCATCATTTCATATTAGTTGGTGCCAATGTGTTGAGTGCACACATTTTAAATATTGACGTGTTTCCAGACAAACATCAAACAAGAAGATGAAGCTCACAATGAAGATGATGAGGGAGGCCTCTGTAAAACTGAAAATGATCAAGTTCTGTACAGTCAAGTTGAGAAAGAGTTTACTGCCGACAGTCAGACAAGTAAGCTAATATTGTCTGATTTATTTTTTGTAACTCTCCTAATTAAGAAGTGGGGATGAAGAAAAATGTCCAGCGTACCCCATTGTGCACTGTGCCATTAGGGAGGCCTTTTAAAATTAAGTTTAAGTTCCACTTACTACTTTTCATTTTCTAGCTTTGTCTGCAAATTATTAAGCTTCTAATTGGCATGCAAATGTCACCAGCTTCTGATTTTTTAACCATGTGTTTGAAAGAAGTCATTATTTCTGTTAAGTCGGATCAACAATTTTAAAAGCTATGGTAACGCACGAAAAACCTGCTTCATGCATTTTTTTATTATTGAATGTGTAATTTTCAATTGTATAGGTTTTACAAACTAATCCCTTTGCAAGTAATTTTCACTTAACATGATTTTCTCAGCATCGCATCGACTGTATTGAACAGTATTTTACTGTACACAAACAGTAATACCATATTCAATGCGGTTGATAGTATGCCTTTTATAATGTTAACATGTGAATTGGTTTTTTTGTGATCATTAATTGTGGTATATATCTTTTGAAATATATATCTTTTGAAGGTAATTGCATAGTTTTGCTTTTAGAAATTTTTTAGACATTTCGTGACTGATAATAGTGAGCATGGAAAAGTTTTACGTACAAAATAACAAAATCTGTTAGGAGATGATAATGCAGGGAATGATAACGGAATAAAGAATTGTGATGAAGAAAATGACATTTCTAATTCTGGCAGGGAAATTGTAGCGCTCACAAAAAAGTTGTACGGAATCTCTGCACAGCTGTCTCCAGAAGGAGAATTTGAAAATTGTGATATGACATGAAAAGAGGTGAAAACAGATATATATAGATTCAGTCACTTTTTACTTCACAAAAGTGAATGTTTTACAAAATATTACACTCGTAAGAAATACTAGGTATGTAAGTAAATAACTTATATACACAGTAACGTGTCAATATCTTTTACGTATTCAATTGAGTATATACAATGGCTTTATTGCCTCTAGGACAATCTTCTTCAGCCAATCATAATTTGAGAGTAGTGTTTGTAGCTTTAAAAGTATAACAAACACAAATAAAATTCTTATGCTTGAATACAGTGATTTTAATTCCATAAAGGCTGAAAGGAAAAGAGACAGGAAGTAGAAAAGGACAAGTGCGTTATAGATAAAACGCTTGATGTGAAGTTGTGTCTTGCAGGCAAGGGACCGTGCATCTCTCAGTGACATTCGCTCAGGGTCCTTGTAACTTTTATCAATAAGTCTGCTCTATACAGACTGTTATTAAATATATATAACCAACTGGTTGTTATAGGTTGCCTATTATATAACCAACTTATATATAACCAACTGGCTGTTATAGATTGTTATAGGTTTATGAGTATAAAATAAGATGATTATAGTTAAGGAAGTTCTGCAACACAATGTTTTTAGAATATAAAAAATGGAACCAACTAGTTTGTAATTGACTTATTGTTTTTGTACTGTGTGGACCGTTTCATTCAATGGATACACTAAGAGAAGCAGCCGACCCACCCTTTCTTGGATTTTTTTCCATAAAATTTTGAAGACAATCTCAAGAGAAAGTGCACGATGATGTAAGTCTTCAAGGACAAATGGCAAGCAGCATCGCTCCACCGTTGCACCACCATCAATGTATAGTACAACATCTAGCATTTTCCATTTGCATTACGTACATCATTATAATTCTTAAATGGATAATATGATAACATATATTCACCCAAATATAATTATTTATGGAAACAACAATTTAAATTAAAATCACCAATTACAAAGGCATTAGAATTGAAACGTTCACAGATATCAATGAAAGAATATACAATATTCAAATATTGTATAAAGAATATTTTAGCTAATAGACACCTCAGTCTACATTTGATCGCCGTCGATCTCATATTAGAAGGGCGCACAATCACGAAGGGCTTGCGTGTGACTAACAGGACACCAAAGCCATGCGTAGCCTAGTCGTGAAGCAGCACTGTATAACAATAATGCCTGTCCAGAATTCCGGCCTTGTGTATGGACTCGTACAGCCATCTTTCTCTCCCTGCAATTATAACAAATTGTTCAGCCGGGGCACTCGAGTATAACTCCCTTATCTTTTCGTTAATCCGGGCAAAAGGTGGCTCATATTTTAACTAATGCCTGGATGAATCATGTTATTATATGTAATTCGTATTGATGATGTTTATCTGTGTACTGAATAATATTAAAATAAGTACGCTGAAACTTGCTTCGATATGACGTAGTAAAGATCTTTATTTGATGTCCACAAGTTATAACCCATGAGTTCTAACAATGTCGTGTTTTTAATGGGTTGTGCGATATTTTATGTACATTTTACGTATAATTCAATTACTTTCTTTGATATTTCTTTTCTATAAAAATTCAAGAAAAAATATATTTGCTCTAACATAATTTATATATAATTGCTAAGTTAAATTTAAAGAGTTGATACAAAATTAAAAATAAAATGACCCATCACGTTGTGCATAATTTCTGAAAAGAATATAAATTTTAAAAGCACACGGGAAAAGTGAATTAAGACATAAAATGTTCTTAATCGTACAGTTATTGTCAACGCTTATTACCATTGGCAACACGAGTGACAGTTGAAACCTCTTACAACAAAATACTAATAAATTCCAAATTTAGTCAAAAATAAAATTATTAACATTTTTAAAATTTATCTGATTTGTGATATTCCAACAGTGACATGGTTAGATATTTTTTAATAATCCATCACGCGTCTGACCACAATCCAATTTAAATTTATAAGAGAAGTTTCGTAAAAAATAAGCTAATGTCGTTATTTTTTGAGATATGGTCTCTGTTTGTTTTTGAAACACGACGTATTGATTATTTTATACATATTAAATTTTCTTTATTTAGCTTACTTTTAACTTTGACTGCCATGCTTATTTTTCAATTTTCTTAATCCTTTGAACATAAGTGAATTTCATCATCTGCTTTGGTGTCCAGGAATCAATTTAGTCTTTTATTGCTGAGAATAGAAATCTCACTGTGCAATGTTGGAGCTGTATGGTAGATGGCCCACAACTTTAATCTCCCGATATAGTTAGGAGATCGGTCGTTCCTCTATTTCAGTGCACAGAGGCATGGTTGTGATGAAGGAGGAATCTGTTGCGAGGGTGTTCCGCTCAAACGATTCCCAAAACAATGGTCAACAAATATCAAATATGCAAGTAATGAGTGACTACTTTACTTCTTTTACGAATTTGAGAGACTATTTGAAAAGAATTTTAAGAGTGCAGTTTTTTTTACCTCCCCCAAACAAATTTAAGTAGAACTCATTTCTGGAAGATATTATATGTGAATAATTATATTTACGTTTTTCACTTAAAGTAAATGACTGAATAAAAATGTGGTTTGTGGAACATTGTTGCAATAAATTTAATTGCTACGGCATTAGAGAACCAAATCTCAGTTGATATGGGCAACGAAGTATAATTATGTTTTTGCTCAAGTCAATGCAGAAATATAATTACATCAAATGAAGCAGATTTACATTGAGATGGAAAAAACAATTGCAAACTTGAAATTTTACTAACGGGTTACAAAATAATAAATGTCATGTGATCGTCAAATGAAACTTACACTTTACTGTATCTTTCTTTATTGCTAACCTTATATCAAATAAATTATATGATTCATGACTTTAGTATTGAACCAAAACATGTACCATATTAACACTTTTTTGTTCTTGAAATTTTAACTCTCGGAAATATAATAAAACCTACACCGCTCCCCTACAATAAACTCACTAACACAAGCAGTGGGAAAACCCACACAAACCCAGCTTCTGCTATTGTGTATGAAACATATAAATACTGTTGGATATTCCTAAGAGTTATTCTTTGCTAATATCCCACCTGAAGATGTTGTAATACAACGAAACCTAGGTCGTGGTAAAGAACTTAAAGAAAGTAGAAATAATACTACATCACATAGTTTCATTTAATTGTGAATAATAAATTTCTACAAAATTAACGACAAATATATTCAATAAGGAATGAATAAACGGAAGTGTATTTCATCATGATGTATGACCTATTATTTCCTTAGAAGAAACAACTAAAGAATAATTCAGAATGCTTCCCACAGATATGAACAGTCAGCAATATCTACAAGCCATGCAACCGCCAGTTTTTATAAATGTAGCTGCAGATAATTTGAACCACGTCAATGCGGTCTATCTTAAAGAAGAGCCAGAAGACAATGATATTGATATTGGGCCCACTGTACTTCAGCATATGGACTCGTACTACAGAACCGGCCAGGTACATTCGACCTCAATAATGATTATCTATGTTGAGACAAATGTTTATTTGGTGTAAATTACAATCCTTAACTAATTGCTTGATTGATTTACTTCTGTAAATTTTTTTATCACCGTATGCGATGTGAAAGTTAAGTTTAAAGCCTGAGTGCTGAATAGAAAATTTATGCAGAAGTGAAATTCGAGACAGCTGCTCTGCCAGAATGTAATTACAAATTTATTACAGAAATTACTTCAATGGAAACTATCTACAGCCGTACATTTTTGAAAAGATTATGAAGTTTTCTAAATGTTGAAATAATTTTTCTTATTTGTCAGAATGCTTTTATTACCAAAAACTTAGATTGGTAATATTCTAACATTTCTAGCTAATTCCTCAATCATCGCAAAACTAATTTTGGTGTTAAAAATCTACATATCAAAACGAAGCATGTTTGATGTTCTTACATGACTACTGACGGTGGAGCATATCCTCATAGTAATTCTGGCATTTTCATTCCATAATAAATAATTATTCGGCTTCATGACACTGCGCCTGAAGAAACATTAGGGATGAGACTAAAGTTCTTGGCCTTCTCAAAAATGTTTCTTCAAACATAATATTCAAGCAACTTCCTCTATAGCCTCGGGCGTTTTGCAAGTTTTCTGTGAAAATGTCAATTGGTGCACATACTCAGATTCTCTTCCAATATATTGAGTGTACACATTTAAAATGTTGATTGGTTTCCAGACAAACATTAAACAAGGAGATGAAGTTCATAATAAAGACGACAAGAGAGACCTCTGTAAAATTGATAATGGTCGAGTACTGTGCAGTCAAGTTAAGCTGGAGTTTACTGAAGACAGTCAGAAAGGTAAGTTAGTGTTGTCTGAATTTTTTTTTTATTAATTTACAAATTGAAATATACACAAACAATAATGAGGGAATAATAAATTAGTATGTTTTAGTGCATTCGTCATTTACCTTCGTGTTTTTGCTCTATATTGTCCAAATTATTTTCTTCTGCAGGTAAACAATTTTTATTTTTGTTAAAATAAATTTTTATTAAGTGGAAAAATAAATGTGTATAAAATTCTCAGCTATTAGTAATTTCTGTTAGAGTTGTTGATATCAATACAATTTGTAATGTTCACATTACAAATGATATTGTATCGATTTATTAAAGATGTTTATTCTACATGAATCATTTGTTGAACATCTACTTGACACATGGGTAACTGAGAAATTATTATAAATATTGTACATATTACAAATGGATCACCAATCAAGAGCTTCTTAATCATTTCAAGAGCATATTATAAAAGAACACTATGCTTTATAGTCTGTAGACATGTGATTCATATCTTCTTTGCTTTAGTGATTACAGAATCTGACAGTAGCCAATTTAGATGTAACAAGTGTCTCAAGATATCCCGGTCCAAAGTGGCGTTACTGGCGCATCAAAAGCAGGTACATGCCACAGATTGGCTCAGATGTGAGGTGTGTAACAAGGAATTCAAGAGCAAAAAGTATTTGGAGAATCACATCCGCAACACTCATAATGGCCAAAAGTATGAGTGTGATGTCTGTAAGAAAATGTATAAATCAAACCGAATGCTGCGGAAGCACATTTTGAACCTTCATCGTAACAATCTCACAGGTGGGTATGGTCGGCCACTAATCTTTTAATTGTATAGTATTTCCTTTGTAAAGACCTAAGTATTGATATTATACTGCACAATGCTCTCCACGATCCCGTTTAATAAGATTTCCATAGTACACTGTTATTTATGGGGCAATGAGCTGTAACGAAAAACCATTGAAGAGATTTAGGATAATAATTTTAGAAAAGTCATCAATACATTCAAAATTGTTTTTTTTAATTTGCTGATTCGTTTTATTAAGAACTGTGAATTTCGTAGGGTACATCTATGTTCAACATAATTTTTTTTTGTTAGTTTTAGGTTATTACCGTCAAATATATAATCTTTACAATTTAAATTATGCATGTGTCCATTTGTCTTGATTTTTTTCTCATAAATTTTTACAGTTTTATTCCTTTATTAAAATTCTACAAATATGTGCTAAAGATGAAGATCTTAGTTTACCGATATACGGCTTAAGAACCCAATATTGGCCAAATTACGAATTCATACAGATGATCTGAGCGCCCGATATTGGGCACGAAGTTAAATTTTGCACGCTCCGAATGATTTTAAGCAATAAATGTGAATAAAATAAGCCTGTGTATTGTAATCTCTGTTATAAGTTGTTAAGTAAATATAGTATCATATTAATCTTGGTACTGGGATTTGTTTGGGTAGAATGGTGAAAATAAATAATTTAAATTAGTTGTCCATTGTTTTGTGAAATCTTCGTAAGAAGTAGAATAATAATCATGGTTAGTTTCTGCAACATGTAAGAGCATATTATTATACATCAAAATAATCTATATTTGTTGCAGATTGTGATTATTTACTTCGTTTTTTTTAAATATTTAACATTTCATTCCATTTGCACACTTTGGATTCATACATATTCGAGGATGCAGTAGTATTAATTTCTGAAATAATTATAATTACGATATAACATATTCACAGGGGAAAGTAATTTTTTCTATATAGGTAGAACGGTGTATTGTGCATTTCGTGACTAGGCAATGTGGTGGATGAAGTTCATGCACACCGTAAATTATCCGGCTGAACACTGTGAGAGAGGTAATCAGTTGAGTTATCTTTCCTTTTCGCACGTAGCTGAGCCTACTCTATTCCGAAAGTTGAGTTTCTATCTTGCATACCGGGGTGCAGATGGTTTGTCTGTTGTAGGATTGACGTGGTGCCAGTGGTCGCTCGCTAGTGACTTGTTTGCGATAGCTAGTAGGTGAGTTGGACTTCTATTAGCCACCTGTCGACCTGTTGAACTGTTTCACCTTCTGTAATCACTGAGTCATAATCATTTACATCTGTTAGTTAGGCTTATATTACGGCGAGACAAGTGGTGGCGAGATTTAATTGCAGGCATGTAAGTAAGAGTTTTGCTGTTACTTTGCACTCTTACTCTGATACAATGATACTTTTTCTTAGCCAATGTTGTCTGCTATAGCTGGTTCAACGATCTTAGCGAACAACACTGTTCTGTTGGTAATGTTTGTTGCCTATACCTACTTCAAATATTTGTGTACGTGTAGTCGGTTTGGTAATCGGTGTTGATAATGGTGTTGTTTCCTTTGCTGAAGCTCTCTCACTAGTAGATCTGTTAATGACCATGATACTATTTCCCTTAAATCCGGCTCGAAAGATCACAATGTGTGGAATGACAGGCAGTAGTCCGAGCCCTACACTTCACTATTGTTGGATTGGAGGATTCGACATTCGCCAGACCTCTGTCACTGTCGACTATAAAGTCTGTAGAGAGCTCGCTGGGTCGATTACCAATGAATACTCCTCATTGGTGTGAGACAATTTCTTTACTAATTACAATAATGCTGTCAAAATTGAATATTACTTAAACTACACCGAACTGCGAAGAAAACTCGAAGTTGAAATGAGTTCCGAAGTGAACTGCGAAATATACTCGAAGTTGAACTGTACTGTACTAAGGTAATGATCTTTGATGCTTTTTTTGTAATGTTGTGACCTGTTTTATAAGCTGTCATATGATCCATTTGTGCGGCCATCGGTTGACTCTCCAGAAGTTATAAAATCACAGCCACCCGATCGTCGCATTAGTTATTGCGGTTGTCCAGAACAAATTGAGTATATACAATGCCTCTGGAATAATTTCTTCCACTCAATCATAATCTGAGGGTAGTGTTTACAGTAGAAAACTATAACAGAAATAAATGAAAATCTTATGCTTGGATGTAGTGATTTTGAATGATGCAAAGGGCTGGAAGGAAAAGGGACGGGAAAAAGATAGGAGGTGGAAAAATAAGCTCTTGAATCCCCGGGGTAGTAAACTTAAGAACTGAAGTTGAATGTAATATTTTTGTTGGTTGAACTCATGAAAATAATCGAACGAAATTTGTCTATTATTAAATTTGTCTTGA
Organism: Druceiella hillmani; assembly: GCA_039881145.1. NCBI lineage: Eukaryota > Metazoa > Arthropoda > Insecta > Lepidoptera > Hepialidae > Druceiella > Druceiella hillmani. The sequence goes on along the minus strand of JAYKKI010000019.1, from coordinate 16,669,477 downwards.
CACGCACAATTTTAAAATTGGTGTCAATTTGTGAAAACAAATGATAATTCACATCTCATTTTCATAATTTGAATGAATTTCTTTATTATAGTTATTACAAATGGTCACTTCTAAGTACATTGAGGGTTCGCCGCATATTTGAAAATGAATCCAAAGATTAAGTATATGGCATTGCACTCAATATGACGCAACATAGCAAACAATATATTCGGCTTTAAATCTTGAGTGATACGAACAGCATTTCACAGAAAGGAAAATATAGTATGTTGGTAATTCAATGTTTTTCATGTCTTTCTTCATGGAGATTCTGTTCATGGTAATGGAACATTTAAACGTAATTTAATTGAAAAAAGTTCCAAATAAACCTTGCTTGATATAGAAAAATAAATTATTTCTCACTAATAAAAACCCCAAATCAAAGAATGTTGTTGTATATTTTCGCCTTATATTTTCGGACTGTTCAGAAAAAAATTGTTTACCAATAAATTAACATCTGTGTGCAACATAAAATACATACTAAATAAATAAATTAAGGTTTTATTATTTCTAAATAGTTACAGATTCTCGCTTAGGTTACTATAAATGCGACAAGTGTTTAAAGAAGTACCTTCATAAACAGGCACTAATGCAACATCACAGAACGGTACATGGAACAGGTTCACTTACGTGTGACGAGTGTAACAAGGAATTCAAGTGCATGGCCTATTTACTGAATCACTGGCGCTACGCTCACAGCAGACAGAAATTTGAGTGTGATATCTGTAAGAAAACATACAAAACCAAACGATTACTGCGTGAGCACATTTTGAACCTTCATCTCCGTAAGCCTGAAGGTACGTATAGTGGCGTATTTAGGGGGGGATGTACCCCCCACTTTGTTGATAGGATAAGAAAATATTTTTTAGCATAATTATAAAGTTCATACTTTTGACAATCTATGTATAAAATTGCATGTTAAAAGGAGACTGCCGAAAATGCAACCAGTGTTACAGGAACAATTTTTAAAAAAACTGTTTTTTTTTACAATATAAGAAAGCAAACAATTTAGTGAGTCACAATCATAAAAGGAAAAAAATTAAATACAGTTTGTTGCCAAAAAATTAAGTTATCTTCATAAACATATATACATTACATAAATTGTGTTTTTAATATATAAAGAATTGTTAAAAGAAACAAAAATACCGATAAAAATTTAATGAAATATGTAATAAAAATCTTAGAAACAATTATATACAACAACAATACCGATTATTTCTTTTAATTTGTAGCCATTGCCTACGTTAATTAAATATAAACTGCATTGACAGGGAATTTAAGTACAAGCCTTATTTACCAATCCACATAGCCAAAGTACACAATAAGCAAAAGTACGAGTGTGACGTCTGTAGCAAAATTTGTAAATCTAGATTCATAAAAATTTTTTGCAGACTCATTGTCAAAGTTCTGAAAGTGTGCTTAATTATTTTTGGTTATAACATATGACTTTATATTGTGAGTTTTAATGTGCTTATATTTATATTATTCTTTTTAATTTTGAACATTCCCTATATCCAGTTAATTTTAATAATTGCATAGAATATACACATTTTATTGTATATTTTGTTAAATGTTTTCCATATTCATTTATATTTTATTTTTGATTCGCAACAAGTAGATATCTAGTAGAATATTGCACAACTAACGCTTGATGTATAATTGAAATTTATAAAACAAACGAGATTTTGGAAACTGTAGCAAAACTCTTAATACAGGCAAAAACAGACAAAGTTAGTTAGCTCTAGAACAAAATTTATTCTAGAGCTATAAAAGATCGCAGAGTGGAAAGGAAGAGTGTAAAAAACATGATTTGTTTTTCCTTTTCAATATTGAATATATTTAATTCTGATACATTTTCTAGATATTTCAGTTAACTGGTTTACAACCTCAAAAAAGAATATTTTGTCTTTGTTTTCAAAATAGGCTGAAATCGCATACGTCAATGATGAAATCGCATACATCATGATGAAATGCCAATGATGAAGAGGTTAACGTCTTCATCATTGGCAAATTTCTTTTCACGAAGCTCCGTTTTCATTTTTCGCAAAAAATTATAATTGCAAGAAGCCTACACTGGAGTGTAGGGTGAATGGTTTAACGTTTAGAAGCCACTGTTGTGAAGGCCAGTCATTGCAAAATGACCCATGTGTACAGGCGCATGATCGTATAGAGGAGGCGCAAATATGCCAATATTCCTCGCCTTATATTGTTTTCGTATATTTAAAATTAAATATACGAAAACAACACAAATTTTATTGTAGAAATAAAAAAAAACAGCAAGAAAACAGACACATTATTCTATGTAATATTAAATTAAAATATGTAACTAAATACTTACTGCATCACACTTCTTAACCAATTCATCGCTTACTTTTCTGTTTTTATTCTATTTTGGTCAAAATTCATTTTTTTCCTAGAGGCGAACAATTTTTATTTTTGTTAAAACTTTTTAAATTGTTTGGTTGCCCATTGTTGCTTGCCTTGGTCATCAATCATGTACATTGTGCTTTGTGAAAAGGTTAAAAACTCAAGGGTTAAATACTCTTGAGTTTCTAATATATATATTAAAACTTGTGCTGTCAGATGTACGGATATAGTGCGTGGCTGACGTACTAATTGACTGATCAATAAGTTAAAGTATTTCTGCTATATTAGAATATACACTTTAAAATAAAGTATCGGACGTGAGACGAAATGAAAGCAATTTTTACAGACAAAATTAAAATTTGAAATGTTTATTGCATCTAGAACAACTCTTCCAGTCAATTAAAATCTGAGAGTAGTGTTTATGGCATAAAAACTATAACATAATGGATTTCTTTCACTTGAACATAGTGAGTTTTAATGAAATAAAGAACGGAAAGGGAAGAATTAGGACAAGGGATGGAAGGTGGAAAAGGACAAGTGTATTATAGTTAAAATGTTTACAAAATGCCGAAACATAATTTTTGAAAATATTTGCAGACAAGGAATTAGGCGTCTGTTTGTGAGGTTCACTCCGGTTCCTTGTAACTGTTATAGTGAATATTTGCTACGGGCAATCAGACAGCAATAATTGCAGCCCGTGCATCGGTTAAGTGTATATAGAACTATTAGAATATTAAATAGAAGGGTGAACAGAGAAATTTCACCATGATCACAAATCTCCACCTATTTGAGTCATGAGTGAAACTCTGTAATAAGAATAGATTGTCTGATGTCAAATACGTACCAGTACTTGGGCTTTGTAAATGTCCTAATTTTATGAGAAGGACTTTATTCACCTTATTGTAGTACACATTATCATTATCAAGAATGACACCAGTGCAAGGAACTTGGATGTCGCTAACAGAAAGCTCACAGTGCCCCTGAAATAAGTACTGTTGGTTTGTTACCTGTAAAGGTTAGTGCAAAATATTTGTTTTTAAGAAATGAATAAAATTATCACATATGATTTTTAACCTATTAATATTGGCGAAATATGGAAAGTACCAGTGAAGGAAACTATTTAAGGGCTACTTTAAATAGTCACTATTATAACAGAGTTTCATGTCTGAAATACGCATTAAAATTATTGGCCAGGTTATTAATTGTAGAGTTGCTACAATTTTTCGTAATCCTTCTAGAAAGTGATTATGTGAACCCTGGGTTGTGATCGACTGAGATTGTTCTCGTAGCAGTAAATAAGCTGTATACGTCTGTATACAGCCAATTTACTGTTGTCGAATTGATATAGCAAGTCATATTTTCTGGGTTCCTTGTGTCAATAAATTGAAAAAAAAGACGATTGTAGTCAATAAATTTCTTTGTATCCCATCCCATTCTCAAGATGCTCTATTTCAATGTTAAACAAAGGGTTGGGCATCCAGCAGTGCACGCACACTAGGCACCAAGCGACGTCATCCAAAAAATACGATGCACTACAGCAAACCACTTATTCGGATATAAATAAAGAATGAAAAGAATATGGTTTCGCGGATAGAAAAATCAATTGTAATGTTAATTCAATGGTTTTCATAAGTCTTTTACATGGAGTATATTGATTAATGAAATGTTAAATGTAATTATAGTTGAAAAATTAAGTAGCATAAAAATTTGTTACTGAAAAATATATTATTTCTCAGTAGTAAGGGTCCAAATTATAAAATGTTGCAAATTATAATTTTTATTTTATATTTCCTGGAGTATTCTAAAAAACATGTGGCTATAGGCAGCATGCAAGATGCTATCAGTTACCGTGAGTTACACTTTAAATCTAATCTCGTATTTACATCACATCTTTATATTCAATAATGTTTACTATTTTCTTTCGATATACTACTACACTGATATTGATATGTATGTCGCCAGAAGTTCCTGCTTGTTGTTTTCAAATGATCTCTGCGTTTCTTGCACAGTCCTTATTCTAAGTATTTATTTATATAAATATATACACACACACATATATGAATGTTATTGTTTATAACCTAGGTAACTACAAATGTGACAAGTGTTTGAAGATTTACCGGCATAAAGAAACACTGTCGAAGCATTACAAACAAGTACACGGAACAGGTTCACATAAGTGTAACGAGTGTAACAAGGAATTCAAGTGCGAGGCCTATTTAATGACTCATAGGCGCGATGTACACGGCAGGGAGCGGTTGGAATGTGATGTCTGTATGAAAATATGCAAATCCAAACGAATGCTTCGTAGACATGTGTTATACCGTCATCCTCCTAAGTCTGTAGGTACGTATGGCAGCTTATTTAGGGGGCTGTACGTTGATGGGATAAGAAAATAATTTTTATCAAAATTATAAAGTTCATACTTTTAATGTGTGTACAAATTGCATCATAAAAGGAGACAAAATTGTCACAGTGAAGTTTTGAAGTGACTAATCATATTGAATCATTAAAACCACTTTTCATAAAAACCTTATATATTTTAATGATTTTTATTATTAATTTATTATGTTCGTACAAGTCCATTATGGACGTGCGAGTCTATACGAATATAAAAAAATGCATTAATAAAATAAAAACATTGAAAGCATTTTTATTAAGACACAAGACATTGAAGAATGTATACTTATTTTAATTTGTACTTTGTACTGTTATTTTGTTTCGGACATTCAGACGTGAGTACAAAGTTTCGTAATTTATGTTGGGTTTGAACCAATGTCTCTTGACAATTGCTGTGTAATTGCTCATCAAAAATAATAATTTTTTGTTATACACTGCACTAATCATTCAGAGATGATGCAGTAAGTTGTTCTTCATCGTCTTCGTGTTTGCCATTTTGACTTTGACTTCATTTTGTGTTGCCGGTGCACACAATGATACATTTATCTATATTCGTAAACTCCTCTATTTCAGTGTTTGACAGATGGTATAAGCCTTTGCATTAATAGAACCAAAGGAATATTGTCTTCATTTTCATTATATTTACATGTAGCAAACAGTTGTGCTAAAGGAACATCATTACATTTAGCAAACAGTTGTGTTTAAGGAACATCATTATGTGTAGCAAACAGTTGTACTAAAGGAACGTCATTACGTGTAGCAAACAGTTGTGCTAAACAATGATATTGTGATGTGCATAGGTGCGTACTTGAAGAACATGCAAAAACTAATGAACGATGAGTGAACGATACTTTTATTTTGTCTATGTTGCACGTGTCTTTATTTTTTTTAATTTTCCTTAAAATCTTACACACACTTGTTTGCAAATTAGCCATTGCTGAAAGTGTTCTCAAGTGACGGATGTGTAATGTGAGCATTATCTCTACTAAACAAAAACAAACACGTTATATTGAGTTGTTATTATCTGTACGATTCTCCGTAAATCCTTTGGAGAAAGTATTGCTAAACGTGATATGTGTTTCTGAATGTTGTTACTTTACTTTCATTCTTAACTTACCTTTTACTTTTTAATCCTTGCAGACTGTCAACGTGGTAACCACAGATGTGACGAATGTCTCAAGACGTACCCCTGCAAGGAATCGTTGAAGAAGCATTACAAAAGAAAGCACTGAACAAATTCTTATACATATCCTGAATGCAACTGGGAATTCAAGTGCAAGATTTATTTATCGATTTATATCTGCATTGTAACCTGCATATATTTCAATCTTTTTTAAAAATAATCTATAGTTTCTATATACAATTAATTTTAATAATTGTATAGAACATTTGTTACTTGAATTCAACTTGTGCTTGATTATTTTTTTTGTTAAATAATTTTCTTTTTCATTTATATTTTATTTCTATTGGCTACAAGCTTTTAGGGAATCTGTCCCTAATAGCGTGTCGCACAACTAACACATAATACCTAATTGATATTTATAACACTCTTGTTTCATACACTGGGTAAGGTTAGCTGCATCTACAAAGGTTTTTTTAAACATGTTTAAAATATTGTGCGTCTCTGCAAAGAGTCTGTGAATTTTTGTAGATGTCTAATAGTGAAATTATGTTGTAATTTCATCGAGATATTAAAAACTGTGAAAAAACTCATATTACGAGATGTCAACAAAAAGTATCTGTCAATTCTATCATGTATCAGTACCCAAGAGACTGCTAGAAAAATCTACTTGTTACCAATACTCTATAGATCTGTCTTTTGACCTTGATTTTTTTCTGAATTAGTGTACCGCCTAAAATCTACTTTGAAATCAAATATTTAAAATGTTTTTCAAGAACTAGTGAGAGGAGGTCAAAGAGTTTATGGAATGTAAGATAAGGAAGGAAAAAACATGGTGTTATTTATCTATTCAAATCGATTTATCTATTTGAGTCGATTAAGTTATTGATTCATCATGTAAAATTCAACTTTCCGTAATTGTTGTGTATATTATTAAGAGAGTGACTGTTGATAGCTTTTGGGATGTCTTTCAACCTGAAATTGACAGATGCATAAAACACCAAGTAAATTAATATGTCAGTGTATGATGGTGCTGGTGTAATGAGTGAACCTACGGATACGATGTTCAAATTTTGGTGAAAGAAAAATATCCAGAGACATGCTCATCAAGAAAACCTTACACTGCAACAGGCTACATTTAAAATAAAACAGATCAGAAATGTTATTTTTTTTATGCAAGACCTTCCAATATTTTACATCAGTCTGCATACAGCTATATTAGATAACATTGTAAATAAAACGTTTACCTAGATGTGCTCTGCCAAGGTGGAATTTTCAGTCGTGTGGTTATCACTTTACATGAACAAAAGTCTGTTCTTGTCGAATGTTTTAAATTGTTAACAGAAAGTAAATCCAATTATTTATTAATAGATGCAAGCGATAGGCTATTCAAAAATATTGACCAACAGCAATTTTACTACAATCCAATAGCAATACCACTTTATTGAAAATAATGCCTCACGTAGAAATTCAAAGGAGGATTAAAAAGAGCATTCTCAAAAGTAGCCGAGTTGTTTCAGAAGTGCATAACATTAGTGGATGCTTCCTAACTGAAATATTTACAATAAGCAATAAAATGTCAAATTGTATTGTTCTGTCGAACCGACAATATAACGTAAAGAAGAATTGATCACCAGTCGGCAATATTAATTTTATTTTTGCAATTGAATGTTGCGATGTTTTCCTTAGTAATATTACAGACAGATTTAAAAATATTAAGTGTTTAATTGCTTCATAACTTTTTTTATGTCATCTGTTTCTTGTCTGCGCTTAGAATTTTCTGGTGGACAAATTTAAAACCAACTCTGGATACTTTCAACTTAAATAGACCTTTTGAAAACTGAATTAAATATTTTGTATTCACATAATGGTTTCCACGGGACAGCTGGATTGTTGGCTTTGCTATAATATATTACAGAAAATAAATTGAAAGAAATATTTGAAGAAACAGCAAAATTATTAAATATGTTAATTACACTTCCCGTAACAACGTAGAAACTGAACGAATCTTTTTATTCATTGAATAGAATTAACACTCTTTTACGCACCACAATTCCACAAGGGAAATCAACTTCTCCTGGTACGTGATCTACAGAAAAGCAGTTTATTCAAGATATAACAAATCTCTATGATCAAGTACTTGAAAATTTTGGTTGAATGTCATTACAAGTGAACTCGTTGTTTCGAAATTTAAGTTCTATCTTAAAGACATATTTTGCAAAATGCCGCAGCTCGAGAACTGATGGGTATTTGCTGGTCGTAAACCCTCTAGTATACATGTTGTATTGCTGCTTGTTGGTGTACAACAACTTTAAACTGCATCCATCTAATCTTAATCCTTAACACTATACCTTATGACTAAACTGAAAATATATTATTTATATCTTTTGGTAATCAATTTTATTTATTTTGTATTACTAATATTAGATAAATTTTAGTATTAATTGAATTTTAATTCAGTTTTCATCCGTTATTCGGGCTTTATCGAATTATTTTTGCAAATTTGTGTCACAGTTTATAGAAGAATATACAGGAAATTAGTACCTGTGGAAACTTAGTTTACATTGAATGTCACGATTGGAACAAAAAAATGTGACATGCTATGATTTACTAAAGTTAAAGAAGACGTTTGGCAGTGTATATTTAATTTTGGAGGAAGAGGTCAAGAAAAAAATTAATATATTTGTAGCCTATAAAACTCCATGTTTCAGCAATTATATAAGATAACATTTGGTGCGATTATTAGATGAATATTGCAAGTCTGTATATCATCTTTTTACAGCTAGATACCTCAATGTCACATAAACATCTCAGTGACACACTGAGATGTTTGTGTGCTGATATAGCTTTCCTCATATTCATGTTACTTTAGGATCACTAAAGACAGAAGCTCTTCGCAATTATCATGCGGTAGTCATAAATAATTTCTAAAATTTATTTCTTTACTTTTAGGCCAGTTAAAAGTTGATGTGAGTATCGACTTGTCTGTCCGCTGATCTCTCCTTTACCCAGACTTTTTTATATCTGTTTCTGGTTTATTATTGTTGATAATAATAAAAGATAAAGTTCAAATTTACCAATAACTTTAAATCAATATTCAGCGCAACATAATTAAAAAAGGGGTTGCTTTTCCAACAATTCTAACTCACAGCGATTATGAGCCTTGTATGACAAGATTTACACTTGCCTCGTCATGAATTTGAAAACTTTCAAACAATTTTATTAGCAGACTAAATATTACAGGAAAAATTAAAGAAACTGTGCGTTAGATTTGAAACGTATTTGTCTGTTTTAGGATTCGAACAGAATTTTTGAAGTTATACTTCTTTAGGCGCGTTATGAAAAAATTATGAGAGTGAAATTTTAAGATTTGTCACACAAAAGTTACAGTATGAAGTTGCAGCGGTTGCAGTCTCGAAACAAAAGCTATTGGCACCATCGTCGCCTCTGTTCACTGTTTTCATATTCATAGTATTTATCCACATGTTTCTAGTGTCTTCATTCACACACGTGTTTTAGTTTCATATAAGTGCGATTTAAATATGTGCTGATAAATTATATTCAGTAGTGATTTAAATTCAATATTTTGATTAATATATTTACTATTCGTAAATATTAGTGAAAAAATTGTGTTTATAGACTTTTTCAAGTGCCCCAATATAATTGAGGTTATCTATCCGTATGTTAATACATGATGCTAAAGAAGTATAACTTCTCACGCGCGTACATAAGTACACGCACCCTTTTTTTTTTCCTTTCAGATACCTGGCCAAACAAAACGCTGAGCGACTAATTTAGTAGTCACATTTGCGCCAGGATGACCAAGATAATGAAAAGATTCTAATTATTGACGGCGAAGCGGTTGCGTGATGAACAGCCTGGCCCGGGAATTACTTATGTCGCAATATTTATTTTTTAATTTGGTACCAGGAATCTGAATTTTTTTAGATAAAGAGAGCAGTCCTCTTTTAATCAAAGTTGTAATTCTGTATCGATCCTGTGATTTAAATAGTATTTGGAAGTCAATTGTAGCAGTAATTTACTCAACTCTCGACAATGGGTCGGCTACTACGTTATCTTTATTTGATATATGCTTAATATCCGTAGTAAACTGTGAGATAAAGTACAAATATCTATATTGTAGTGGAGAAAATTTATCCCCGCACATCTGAAACGCGTAAGTAATTGGCTTGTGGTCTGTATGAACTTTAAAATATCTTGCTTCTATCATATATGGGAAGTGTTTAATGGCCTCGTGAATTGAGAATAGTTCGCTATCATAGGGGCTATATTTAAGTTGAGATTAGCTCAATTTTCGAGAAAAAAACGCCATTGGTTGACAGAAATTATTCTTAAATTGCTTCAAGACAGAGTCCACAGCTACGTCCGATGCATCGCTAACGATTGCGAGATCAGCTCGACAGTCAGGGTGGGCGAGAAGTGCGACATGTCATAAACCAACTTTAGAATCATTTAAAAGCTTCCGTACTTCTGGAGTTATGTTAAGGAGCTGTGACCTTTGACAGCTCGATGAACTGATTATGCAGGGCACCTGTATGCGGGCTGCATTAGGTATGGATCTCCGATAAAAATTAAACATACCTAGGAACCATCTCAATTCCTTCTCCGTTTTTGGTTCTGGATAGTCCTTTATTGTTTGGACTTTTGACTGTAATGGTCTCGTGCCTTTCTCGGAAACATGGTAACCCAAAAATGGTACTTTAGATACACCTAATACGCATTTTGAAGTAATGAGCAGTATGCCGTGTTAGTTAAAACTATCAAAGAGCTGTTGAAGATGAGTCGCATGCAAGTCTTCATCCTTCGAGAATACGAAAATGTCATCTAGTGTCCGTAAGTGAAATCAAGACCTCATCAAAAAACTTTTGGTATATTTGGCCCGTATTGCGTAGACCGAATGTCATGAATGGAAATTCGAATAATCCAAAGAAGGTTGTAATCGCAGTCTTGAATAGGTCATTTTGATGAACTGGAATCTGGTTATGTGCCTTTACAAGGTTAATGACAAAGAAAACTTTACATCCTGAAATGTTGTGAGTAACGTCGTAGATATACAAAACCACCCAGGACAGTGACTTTTTCTCCGACTACGTTCATATTATAAGTTATATCTCATTAATTATACAATATATATACAAACTATGCAGCCAACGTTGTATGCCAATTGGATTAATAGTTTGTAAAAAAAAAATCTATTTTAGTGGTGTTCAGTAATATTAGCAAGCATGTCAATAATCTTTATAAATTTTTAACAGATTTTGTTTTTAAAATTTTCCATTTGTCAATATAATTAAACCAAAACAATTTTCAATTGGATTAAGAAATATTAAAAAATTTTAAAAAGTTTTAAATTAAAAAAAAAGAAAAATTAAAGCTTTCTTTACGTAATCAATTTACATCGATAAGAGTTTGTTAAATGATATAATTGAAAAAATATGTATAATATTTTTATTATTATTTAACAATAAGAATGATTTTAAAATTAATACTTAAAATATTTTAAAAGAAAATGATTAAATTAAAGTTAAAGCTAAAAAAAAACTAAAAGTATTTAAAGTAAGCTTTATTGTTTGTATGTTGTGTATCAGAGTTTAATAAATAAACATTCTTAATTTAAAAACACTCAGGTTTGAGAGAGTTAATTAATAAACACCATGTTTAATTAAAAAGAAATATGAGTTATAATTTAATAGTTTCTATAAAAAAATAAACTACTTTTTTATAATTAATTGTCATATTATAAATGATTTAAGGGCGTAAAATAAATTAGAAATATTTTACGTGGTAACATTGAAAAATACATATTAAATAAATAATAATAATTTAAATTAAACCTAATGTTATTAATTGTTTGTAGTTTGTTAAGTTTTAATGAGTTATTAATATTATTTACATTGAAGTAATTTTAATTAAATATTTGTTTAATATTACATTTTAATGATTATTTCGAAATATATTTGAAATAATGGTTATTATCCAAAGATTTTTAAAACGTACCATACCGTACCAAATAAAAAATTGTTATTGATACTCCATTTCATGGGGAATGCGAAAAATATATTCAGATTCAATGAAATGACTAGACGCATATTCTTACCAAATATGTATATTATTCTGTAAATTGTCATACATAAAATATTAATTTGTATGCTGGTTTTTTAAAAAAATAAATACAAAAAGTACGATACCCATTCTCCACAAATTACTTGTGAAATGTGCATTTACCTAGATTATTTCGATGTTTAAGGCTATAGTCAAGAACAGGACAAGCCATTGTTGTTTAAAACACAGCAAAAAATTACAAATTTGACTTGTATAAAATTATACGAACTTGCCTCGGGTTTGCGCTATTAATTGATTTTTGGGAAAACATTTTTTGCAGAGAAAAATATAGAATTGAATCATCTTTACTTTTAGAACTTATTTTGTTATCGTAATACTCAAAAGCTACCCCATTCACTATAAATACTTGAGGTTCAAATTAAAAATTACAGCCACCTTATGTTCCCAACAATTCACTGAGCGACTTGAAATTCAGTTATTAGCGCTTATCGAATAAGATCTGACTGCGCGAATTTAATACTTTGGGAGTAGATATTGTCAAGACTGCCACAGCGATTCAGCTTGAGGCTATCTTGAGACGCAACCGTTCAGGTTCTTTGAAGGCAGTAAAGGGGGAACAGTTACGAATACCTCGCCACAGTAAGGAGGTATAATTAAGGGTAATTTATAGACAACAAAGGGGTGCGATTAAGGGTACTTTATATACAGTAAGAGGGAGAATTAAGTTTACTTAAAACGGAAATCTTATAGCTTGAGAAAAGGTCCTTTGAATTATTCAGAAAATTATGCGAAACAAAATCGCAGGCGTAGGCAGTATTTTTTCATATGGCTACCCGACTGCGACAAACGCGAAAGAGAAGTGTTATGATCTTACAATTTTATATAGATATGTGACTGTAGATGTAATTTTCAATTAAACGATAATCTTACCTAATAAAATAATGAATAAATTCAAAACAGTTAGAAATCGTGAACGGAATTTTACACATAACACTAAGGTGACTTGCGCTGCAAAAACCGGTTCTAACGGTTGTTATATCACTGTTTCCTACTAACAGAGAACATCACTACTTTACTTTATTGCCCTGTCTCTTCCCTGTTTTCGTCTATCTAATAAAACATGTCTATGTGAACATTAGGTTTCTCCGCATTTTTGATGGGTGAACCGGTGACGGACCTTCAAAGGAATTTATTTAAAAAAAACTGATATTTTTTAATATATTCTATACTAATATTACACTTAAAATACATATATATATATATATATATATATAATGTTTACACATAAGGTTAACACCAAGCGATTGGTGTCTATGAATTCTCAAGAAATAATTCTATGTAAAAATACATGGTATCAGTATCTAAGACAGTATATTAAAACCGTAGTTTGATATTTCTGCATTCAATATCTTTCAATAGATTAAAATGAGAATGTAATAATACAGTCCGATAAGACGGCTAATCAATATTTAATTGATCTTCCATACTACGTCTTTTGTTAAATACTAGTTAACGCTGGCCACTAGTGTAAACCGGCTGCAGCGAATATTGTTTTTTTTTTCTAAAAAAGATAGCTAAATAAGTCGGTAATGCGTCACGCACGGGTCGATGACGCTGAAAGGGGTAAACTCAGTTCCCTTCAGAATCGACCAACTGACCATTTTTTTTAAACGTACCATGTGCACTTTTCCTGAGTAGTGGAAGTTTTTAACATTAGTTAATAATATAAGAGGTTATATAGTCGTAATAAGCATAATTTTAAATTTTAATTTAAATTTGCGTGTGTATATATATATATATATATATATACATATATATATATATATACATATATATATATACCTATATATATATATATATATATGTATATATATATATATATATGTATATACTAGCTACAGTCGTCAAATTTAATATTATATGTTAATAAACAGATTATTTAAAAGTGTATTGTTTTTATAAAATTTAATTATACTTAATCAAAATACATTTATAAAATCATATTAAGTTTATAATTTATTCTTTTATAGTCTTTTATTTGTTTTGGTTGGCATAGTAGATATAGACATAACCAACAGCATAGCCAAAAAAAATTGATGATCAGTCACAAATTAAAAAAAAGTCAAACTGTCTATTGTTCTGACATTTCAGAACTGTCAGAGAGAACACAAGCATTTTGACAATTCATTTATTTTATCACGTGTCATTTTATCAGGTTATAAATTATTACAGGATCAAAAATAATTTTGTAGTAAAAAAAGCTTAGTTGTTGGAGTAGAACTTTCACTGCGCAGTGTGAGACCATTTGTAACAAACTTTATGTTATGCCTTAGATTCTGACTTGAGAAGTACGTTCATTCTTTATACGTTTGTCGGTGTGTCTTCCGAAATCTACTACCAGTGCTAAAATTGTATTCCGATTGACGTAAATTATGTAATTTAATGGTACACGTATTTACTGTTAGTGGGTCGAACGATATAACGACATGCAAATTTATTATTTAACAATATAAGACACTGGTGTTTAAATTAGTTGACTTAAATTTTATGTTAAACAAATCCTTTTTTCATGCACTCTAATGTAAATATCTATTTTAAGTATAAGTCTGGTTTAGTGAAAATTCGAATTTCCCGTTTTTTTTGTCTTAACTGAGATAATATTTATAAAAAACGACGTCCTTAAAAAAATTAGATGTGATTATTTCAGTATAAGAAATTTATTTCAAATATGCACTTTCTATGGAGGACGCCTGTCAGTTGGTTGTCAAACATAAATTTCATGACCTCGCTTTACGCGATCGTTTTTGCGCATTTCATATTTCTATTTTTTGGGTTTGCTTTTTTATATCAATTCTTCTTTGTGTGTGAGAATTCTGTTTCCAGTCGACAATTTATAACTAACACTTCCTTGGAAAACTGCACTTTTTTATAGGAATTTGTTTTTATATCACTTTTCTTAATAAAATAATCGCAACCAACTCTATGTATGCGTTCTTTATTTTTTATCTATATTCTTTCATTTAAACTGAAAAAAATAGGGAAATTCACATTTTCGCTAAACCAGACTTATTCCCTACTTTATACTTTAAATTAAACTAACCCAGTACTAAACCCTCTTTGTGTGAATTAGTCTTTTGTTATGAATTGAATTTGCCCTCTCGTTATGAATTTGTTTTTACAGATCTTATCATTTCTAAAAATTTTCAAATTCTTTCAATATCATTAGCAAACACTCGAGAGGGATAAAGCGTCACTAGAAAAATGGGAAAAGAACCAAAAACAAAATAGCATCTTCAGAATGCGAGAGAGTCTGCAAATGTACTGTTTGAAATTGATGGACAAAATAGTCAACAACAAAAGACTCTGAAGTTAATTCCCGTTAGCCGAGTCCAGACTGGGTCAACCTCCTCATGGCAGCCTCACAAGGCAAACCCTCGCTCGGTGTAGCTGTACCTCATCCGAGTTAAGCACAACGGGGGGCCCAGCCGAGCTTTGCAGTGTCGGTTTTCAAACATGCTCAAACGTGCCTTAGTTTGTTTGCCGAGTGTACTCCGGACGGCTGCGTGTGGTGTAAGTGAGATGAATAAAAATCTTTTACAAAGTCAATTAAAAATTCAATGACTGCTTGACAAACATTGTGGACAATCTTTGATATGGACTGTTCCGATATGCAAAAAAAGTTACTGCAAACTAGTGTATGAGTCTCCACTTGGTAAAAATTTTAAAGTTATTGGTAATCTTTTCTGTACAGTTATGGCTTCACAGTAATTTGTATCATTGTTTCATATATTGCTGTTCAGTAGTGAACATAGTCTCTCAAATTAATCTCAGTACTTCATCTGTTCAAAATTTTTTCCAACTCCGTCGTTAAATAGTTATTTGTATAGCCAATACTGATATTTAAATCTCTTTTATATATTTTTCTATTCTAATACTGTTTACCTTTTTGGTTTTGAAAATATCTAAGTAAAATAAAAGCAACAGCTGCCATGGCTGTCCGCCACACGTGCGATACCATTTCAAGAGAACGCTCAATTGACTCCCTTTCTTGAGGCAATACAAAAAATATGGCTTGGCTTTTCAGCCTCACGTTTGCTAAATTTGGACTAAGGTTGCCTGGCATGACATCTGACTGAGGCGAAACTCTTGATGCTGCCGCGCAATGCGGTTTGCCCGGTCTCGACCCGGCTCTTCAGTTAGATGCTGAGACTGCTGGATCCTTGACAAGTGCTGTAGAAAACAATGTTGGACACTTAATAAAAATAGTGGGAAACAACGAACTGGATTAAAATGGAAGGTTGAATAAAACTCAATCCAAAATAAATATGCAAAACTGTTGATGACGAAAATCATATCATTTGACTTTATGAAATGTCACAAAAAAACTAGATTGCCACTTAAAACTCTATCTAAAATTAATATACAAAACTATCTATGATGAAAAGCATACAGTTAAGTCTCAGTCAGTCAGATGTTGCCACAACTAAACCTTCAGAATTTACTGCATCTATTATCTTCAATGCATAACTCAATGCGTTATCAATTAATTACAACAAGAGCTCTGTTTCTTGTCTTATCAATTCACCTGTTACATTATTGATGATTAGACGAGCACGTAAAACTATACTTAATAGTTTTATTTGCCCATACGCTTATTTTTATGAACTAAAATTTTCTAAAGCAATTTCGAAAAACAATCCTTTGCTCACATGTGGCTCTGTTTGGGACAGAATGCAATTCCAGACTGATTTAACTTCAGTCGCCAAAGTACATCCTGGAATTGTAGAGACTACCAGGTATCTTGATAATGATTGTAATGCAATTATTTGCTATAATTGTAAGCAAATTTACTCGATAAACAAAGTATGCCGACAATGCCACTCATAATGGTTTCACATATCTACAAATACCGCAACTTTCACCCAAGTTAAATTTTTCTTCTCCAAGATTTGTTTTTATATTATAGATAACAAACTATTAATACGATTTTGAATGTAAATTTTTTCTTGATAGTGGTAGAATATTTACTTGTAAACTTTTGCGACAAAGTCAAAATAAACAAATTTTTAAGGAAATAAGTGAAATGGGCTTTTGCAATGTCAGTTATGTACTTCCATGAATGGGTTCCTTTTGAAAAAAATATTGAAAAAGTAACTGCTTTATATTTTTTTATACTTCCTTTTGAAGCTCTTTGTAAAGTACTTTCAATTGTTGTATTTTTCTACCATAAAGGTACCACTGAAAGTTCTTTGAGCTGGCCACTTGTAATAATAATAATAAAAAAGAAATTTAAATTTGGAAAATCACACTCTATGGTAATTCATTGTGGTATTTTGCTTGAATTGAAATTTTTACGGCTTTCGTTGTGGTCTCAATAAATATTTTTACCAGCTTCCTTTGATTGTTGACCACTGTAATTCTTCCATAGCTTACTTTTCATTAACAAAGCAATCTGACATACAGCAATGTCTTCAAATTTTATTTTTATTTCTTTCAACAGACTAAGCGAGCTCGTGCCTTTATGGATGCTTGTATACATGGGCATGCGTGTGTATGTACTTGTTTAAGTGCCATTATGGTCGACTTTCAGTAAAAAAATATTTTTACATTCTCAAATGCCAAGTACTAAATCTGCCAATGACGAGGGACACTGTACTTTTCTTACATATGTAATTTTTTTATGTCTTAACCCCAAAACAAATTTTCGATATTTTAACCTAAATTTAGGTAGACCCATTTGTGTATTTACCACGTTTTCCAGTTAAGTTTTTCAGTTGTTAAAATAAATTATGATATACAATTATAGAAAAAAATTCAGGTCGGTAATATTCTAATATTTAAAGCTGATTTCACAGTGTTCTCAATCACCTCAAAACTAATTTGACTTTAAAAATGTACATACCAAAACAAAACAAGTCAATCTTCTTATGTGACTACGATAGCTTCATAGTAATACTGGCATTTTCATTTTATAAGACTGGCGACCATCATTGGCAAAGCTTTTGGCCTCCTTCATAATGTTTCTTCACACATAACAATCAAGTACCTTTCTTCTATAACGTTGGATGTTATGCATGTTTGCTGTGTGAAAATGTCAATTGCTGCACATGCTTGGATCTTCCTCTCGTTTGGCAGCCCTCATTTCACATTAGTCGGTGTCAATATATTGAGTGTACACATTTAAAATTTTGATGTGTTTATTTACAAACTCTAAACAAGTAGAAGTTAACAATGAAGACAATGGAGGAAGGTCTCTGTAAAGTTGAGAATGATAAAGTACTGTGCAATTAAATTAATGTAAGGCTTACGGCAGACAGAAAGGTAAGCTAATATTATCTTAATTATTTTATGTATTAATTTACACCACAAACAACATTGAGGAATTGAATACATTAGCATGTATTAATGCATTTCTCACTCATCCTTGTGTTTTTGCTCTATTTCATCTAAATTATTATTTTTTTTTTAATTAAGTTTTATTTTAGTTAAAACTTGTATGTTCCAGTACCGGCTATCTTAAATTTTTTAATAAGTGAAGAAACAAATATCTTCCATAAAATTCTCAACTATCTGTAATTTCTTTCATAGATTAATAATAATGACATTTGTGATGTTCAGAAATGAATATTTTGCAGACTTTCTAAAAATGTATATCCTACAGGATTAATTTGTTGACTTATTAATCAGTACATGGGGAACTGAGGAATTATTATAAATATTGTAAATTTTATAAACGATACAATGAAAACAAATTCTATTTACAGAACTTCTATTTGATGCTCTTATGAAATGCTGTTCTCATTTCTCGAGTAGCTCGAAATGGTTACCTCTTGAGACATATCTACTTCCTTTGTTAAGTAAGAGCTCTTTAGACAGTGCAAGAAAATATTATAATAGTACACGTATTCTACATTATTACATTATTCTTTCTGTACACACGTAATTCATATCTGTTTTGTTTTAGTGGTTACAGAATCTAACCGTAACTAATTTAGGTGTGACGTGTGTTTCAAGACATTGCAGTTCAAAGCGACGTTAAGGAAGCCTCACAAGCGAGTACACACAACAGATTGGCTCAAATGTGAGGTGTGCAGCAAGGAATTCAAGGGCAAAATCTATTTGAAATATGATTTTGCCCTTGAATTCCTTGTTGCACAAATCACAAACCTATGTGAATCACATCCGCAAAGTTCACAGAAGCCAAGAGTATGAGTGTGACATCTGTAAGAAAATATATAAATCAAAGCACATGTGGGAGAAGCACGTTTTGAACCTTCGTCACAACAGTCTCACAGGAGGGTATATCCTTATATTTTCTTTGTAGGGCGCTTAGTTTTGATATAATGTTATATGGTAATATCCTGCTTTCAGTAATTTGGATTTATTAGTACATGGTTATTTATGGAGTGATGAACCAAAACAAAAAGCCATTCGAGAGATTTTGGACATTTTTTTTAGAAATCTGAAAAATATGTTCAAGACAGTATTTTTTTTTGTATTTGCTGACTTTTTTATTAATACGGCAGATTTAGGTAGGGTATGTCTATGTTTAAAATAATTTTATTTCGTCTTTGGTGATTTTTTAGGGTACTACAGTGAAACATAAAATCTTCATAATTTAAAATATATGTGTGTCTGTCCTTCATAATTTTTACAGTTACCTATGTGCATTGAATTTTATAAATATGTGCTTCAGACAATGATCTAAATTATTATATAGCAAACATTTTTTTCACTTCTTATGTGAAGATGCTTGGCAATGGTGTGGTGTGAAAAAAGTTTCTTTTTTATAAATAAATTATTATTTTGTTCACGTCTCAATTTTTTGAAATTAGTAATTAATTTGTGGAAAAAAGAATTGTTTATGTCGATTGCTTATTTTTTTTATTATTTATATTATATACGAATTATATTTAGTTACGTCTTAAATTATTGAAAGTGAAATAGTTATTTTTAGGTACATTTTTCAACTTAAAAAAAGTAAGTTAGTAGAGAGAGACGGAGCTCTTTAAAACACATCAGACTTTGTTCCATTGTAAAAACAATGCCGGCTAACTTACATTTAATTAAAAAAAGTAAAGGTTTAAATTTGTTTTGGTTTCATAGTTTCTACATGTCGTGTGTATTAACTAAGTTATTAAGTAAGTTTGATTATTGGGTAGCCATATGGTATTAAAAATATTAAATAACTATAATGAAATTAAGATTGAATTAAATATTTAGAAAATTTTGGTAGATCTTTTATTACTATTTATATATATATATATATATATATATATATATATATATAATTATTTTCTTTACCTAATTATGACAAAAGTTACAATAAGTATACAATTACCTATTAAATATACTTTTATTTCATCGTTGGTTAAATCAAGTCATTGGCATAGCGATGAAGTACTAGAATTAAAACTCGGAAGTACTGGTTTCGAATCTAGGAATGATTTTTTATTTACTAAAATAAAGCAAACAATTCAAAAAGATGACAAATAGTTATGAATATTTTTTCAATTTTCTGAAAAAGTCTGGTTTTAAATTTTATTTTAATATCAATTTATTTTTCCGTTAATGAATAATGTCTTCCTTTGTCCGACATTTACTCCTGGACACCATATATATATATATATATATATATATATATACATATATATATATATATATATATATATATATATATATATATATATATTTATATATAATATGTTCTCTGTAAAACGGTTACCGTGGCTTATCCATAAAAGATAGATAAATGAAGAATTCTCTTTAGGACATTTTACCTAAAATTCCTCGAGACCAATGACATTTTCTCCCACTAGGTACATTGACGTCTTTAACTGTATATCAAAATTTATGTAATAACGATACCTATAGGATATCATATTGCGAAAATTGTTTGTCAATCAGACTAGAAGTTTTTGGGTGAATCCCTAAGTGATCTGCAAACAAACAAAGCTTTCCTCTTTTTTATATCAGTGTGGTTATCACTATCAGTGTAACATGCTGACATTAACGAAAAGTTTTTAGGTTAATTACCTCAATGTAATTAATTTACTTATGAAACCACTTCAAATTAAGTACTGAATTTTTTTTAAATTCTCTATGTAGTCTAGGGTACCATTGGAAAGGGTCACTTGTAAAGGTCTAAACAATATTTTTCTCATAACTTAAGGTATTGTATATTCGGATATATACTGAAAAATATGCAATAAAAATATCTTCCCTCTTATTTTTATTTAAGTTTGGAAATAAATTTCTTCCGTTGACATGTTAAGAAATATACACCAGAGAGTACGCAGTAACATCCATATATGTGTATTGTCTATCCTTGTGTATTAATTTTTTTATGTTCATCTCTACATCATAGTTCTCTTCATGTCATCCACAAACTATTAGAGATCCAGCGCTCCAAGCTTCCAGATTATAATCTACCTGAACTGCGTTAAAGTGAAGCAATCGTGAAGAATGTCTATGTAGTCACTTGAGAATTCAAATACGTTTTTGTAATAATTATCTTTTAGAATACTGTAATTGTAAAATCTCAGATACATGTTTCATGAAATGTTAGTTATTTTAAGGTTTTAGTAAAATTTATGAATATGATAATACTTTTATATTTCTATATGATATAAATAAACCTTTCAAAAATTTTTGGATAAATGATTTAATTTAAATTGAACCTAATATTATTAATTGCTTATAGTTTGTTAAATTTTAAAGAGCTATTAATGTTAGTTGCATTAAATTTAATTTAAACTGTTTGTTTATTATTGAATTGTAAAAGTTATCCCGTAGAATATTTGAAGTAATGGTTACACCATAACCTTTATATTATTATTATAATTTTTCCAGCATAATATTCCAATATATTATGATTATTTTATTCAGATTTTTAAAACAAGAAATTTTTAAACAGTTTTTTATTAAAAAAAGGGAGTAATGAATCTAAAAATATTACATAACATTTTTCAATGTATTTTAAGAGATTTAAACATTTTCACTTATACCCCATTTGATGGCGTACACAAAAAAATCTGTCTAAAGTATCCACAAATTGACTAAACGCATACGCTTACAAAATATGTATAATTACAAAATATTTCAAATGATATAATTAGTGTATTATATGTAGACAAGACAGAAGATGAAATTATGAGGTTTCTAGTTTCGTATGAAACTGTAAAAAGAGCAATGACTTAATGTTTATTGCTATGAAATTGCAGTCGATTATACTAAGCACAATTAATTTCATAAACAAAATTATCGATAAGAAGATTTAACATCAGCGTAAACAACAAATAAATGTCTGTACACAAAAACTTGGTAAATTATGATATTTTAACATAAACCTTTATATTACTGTCACTTAAACCTATTAAACTTTAAATTGTCATATATGAAATAATAATTTGTGTAAGGCTTTTAAAAAAATATATAAAATGTTTGATATCCACTCTTTAAAAATTACATGTAAAATGGGCATTTACCTGGATTATTTCCATGTATAATGCGCAATCTAGAACAGAATAAGTCTTTATTGTTCCAAACAGAATTATTTTAAATGATTCAATGTTCTAAACAGAGTTATTTTAAATTATATATTCCAAATCACTACAAAACAGCGAATGCAATTTTCTGTGTGAAAATAAGGATGCTTGCGCTGCAAAAATTATTCTAACGGTTTTTATTTTGCTATCCCTTTCTAACACATGACATCACTACTAGAAATTGTTGTGCTTCTTATCGCTTTTCATTTACCTAGTATAATAAGTATATGCGAATATATAAGTTTTCATGCCATCTTTTGATGGGTTCAATTGAATTAAATTAATCCGAACGAATTTTTAAAATTTGAATCGCTGTCGTGTGTAAAATACTATAAATTATCACCCAACTTGATATTAAGTATTTTTAATATTTTCTATATTAATATTACACTTTATATACTAATATGAAAACATGAAATTGATGCTAAGCCATTGAGCATCTGTGAATTCCCATTTAATAACTACGTCTAAAAATACCTCATATTCGAGTTTGAAGCAGTACATAGAAACAGTACATTGGCCTTTTTTACGTTCAATTTATTTCAATATACATCCTACAAGTAAAAATTAGTATTTAATGATATAGTCCGATAAGATGGCCAACCAATATTTCAGTTTACTGTCACATTACGTCTTATTAAGTTGCAGCTGCAGAAAATACTGATTTTAAACTTTTTTTATTAAATCTTGATCATATAAATAAAATTATAAACTCTTTTTATTAAATGTTTTATTTAATCTGATTAAGATTAAAATTTTTTTTCCTTTGATCTGATTAAAAATGATATTTCGTTGAACTTAAAAATGAATAGCAAGTTAATAAGTATCGTCAAACTTGAATTTGCCATCAATATTTATTGTCAAGTAATTTTAATATTAAATGATAATATTAATTTTCTTGCTATTAAACGTACAATCGATAATTTTGATATCTTAATAAGCAGACTTTTCGAATATGAATTCATTTTATAAAATTCCATAATACTATAAATCCAAATTTAAAACATATAAGCTATATAATTTCGTCTTTTACTGTTTAGTTTGTGATCTGTGGTTACAGTGTTTAATTTTTTTACTGCAAATGTAGATTATAAATTAACAGCATCTGAAAAAAAAACGATGGTTAGTTTCTAAGGCCTTAAATTAAAAAAAAGGCAGCTGTCTGTCGACTGTCGATCTGACATTCCTCAACTGTCAAAGAAGTAAACCAACAAACCAAGTTAGTTTTTCGCGGTTCATATGTTTTTACTTTCTGCGGGTTGTGGTTCCAAGTTATAATGAAATCATAAATAATTCTTGAGTAAGAAACTTTGTTCAGAGTTGAGAAGTATTTTCGTTCTCTATATAATATTTATCAGCGTGTGGGTTCCGAAATCTACTACCAGTACTAAAATTGTATTCCGAGTGACATAAATTGCGTAATTTACTGATATTAGTTTTCCAAATGTGTACAACGTGTTTGATGATGTTACGCTTTGCGAATTTATTATTTAACAATTTTGGACACTGGTGTTTAAATTAGTGGATTTACATTTTGTGTTAAACAAAACCTTTTGAAGTGAAAACTTCTTTAGCATCGTTGTGATTTGAAAGTCGATGAAACGAAAAAGCGACAGTAAAAAGAGACAGACACATAAATTCATCAGATTTAACGTGGGAGAAAATGAGATAGGCGACAGTAAAAAGAGACAGACACATAAATTCATAAGATTTAACGTGGGAGAAAATGAGATAGGAAGCATTATACAGTGTTTCTTATGTTCGTGGTTCTCTTTGTGCTCTGCTTCGTACCCCCTCCACTCGTGTTTACCGAGGAATAGCGAGAGTTTGCTTGGGTCTACGTGTGTTAATACGTGTTTATGCGGTCTCAGCGTTGTATGTGTGTTAATACATGTCTATGCGCGCATGCGTAGTACAAAGCTTGAGAAAAGGCATCACACAACCTTGGTGTTTTCTATATGTGTACGTATTATACGTTTGTAGAATTTTTTCATTTTTATAATAAAATTCTTCATCATTTTTATAATAAAATTCTTCAAACATGCCGAAAACGAATGCAGAATATTGTCGCGATTATCGAAAAAAAAAAAGGGAAAACAAGATTAAAAAGACAGCAAAAAGTTCAACGGAACGTGTTCGTGAATTTCGTGCACGCCGAAAAGCGTCATTGAATGTGGAAAATGACAGTTCTATTACGCATAATGATGATTTTACTGTTCAAAATAGTGAAAGTGATCATAGTAAGTACTCAAATATTTTTATCACAACTAAAGCCTACAATTATCCTCTTCCCGAAATTTTACATTCGTCTCATTATCTTGAAGCCAAAATTTTTGAAGGTTTCGCTTCTACCATGTGTGAATTGCACACATGATTTTTTTTTCCGTACATACTTTAACGTAAGTATCTATTTTATACTTTATATTAAACTAACTCCATTCTAAAAAATTTTTTAAAAACCGGTTTATGAATTTGTTTTTATTCTTAAATTTTCAAATTTCTTTCAATATCATTAGCAAACATTCACTAAAGAAATCGGAAACGAGTCAAAAGGGAAAAAAACTTCTTCAGAATGCTAGGATCAGGGTTGCTAAAATTTGCACTAAGGCTGTCTTGTATTTGCACTAAGGCTGTCTTGTAACACAGGTGAAAGCCTGCGGATGCCACGGTTCGGCTGTCTCGGCCTGGCTATTTTTACTTAGATAACTAAATTTTACTTAGAAAACAAAATTCTCAATAGAAAAGCAGAAAGCAATGATTTAAAAAAAAATGAATTGAATAAAACTCGATCTGAAATAAATATACAAAATTATCAGTCAGTCTGGCCGTATCAAATGTCACAAGAAAACCAGATTGCCACTTAAAACTCTGTATAAAATTATTAGACAAAACAATCTACGATGAAAATCATGCCGTTAAGTCCAAGTCAGTTAGATGTTGGCATAACTATACTTTCAGCGTGTAGTGTGGCTATTGTCATCAATGAATCACTCTGTATGTTATTGATTAAGAATAGCAAGAGATCTCTTTCTTGTCTTATCAATTCCCCGTTATAACATTGATAATTAAACCAGAATTACTTAATGCTTCTATACATTATGATAAAAGCATATTTATTTTTATAAATTTAAATTTTTCTAAATAGTTACAAAGACAATGCCTTTGCTTACGTGTGCTCTGTAGGTCACAAAATACGGTTCCTGAATGATTTAAATTCAGCCACCAAAGCCCATCCTGAATATTAGACACTACTATGTGTCTGATAATAATTTTAACATAATTATTTGCTATCCTTATAATCAAATTTATTCCATAAACAAAATATACCAACAACGCCACTTATAATGGTTTCATATATCTGCAAATGTTACAATTTTCACCCAAGTTAGATTTTTCTTCTGCGGGATTTGTTTTTATGGTATTGATTTCAAACTATTAATAAAATTTTGAATAAAAATTTTTTTTGTTGTTTGTTGTTGCGTATTTTCATGATAACTTTTGCGCCAAAGTAAAAATAAACAAATTTTTAAGGAAATAAGTGAAACAGACCCTTGTTCCTTTGATAACAAACAGTAGATTTTTAGGTTTGCTGGTAAATTTGCAAAAATAAGTTTTTTGAATTAAATCAACTCCATATTTTAAATCAATATCCACAACTGAATTTTAGAAAGATGTTGTATAGCCAATATATTAACATCGTAATATAGTAATCCCTTGCTATTCATAGGGGTTAAGTTCCTTAAAATTAGTGTAAATGTTGAAACTATATATAGAGAGACACTCAACGGAAAGAAATATCTAGGTTCAGAGAAGTTTCAAATAATAAGGAGAAACGCCATTGGTTTTTATAGTTTTTTTGTTACAAAGTTACAAATGAACTTTGGTAAACAACAAAAATATAATTAACTGACGTACATAATGGAAAAAATATGAATATATTTATGTAATTTAAATACCTCCATAAACTGGTTCCTTCTGACAAAAAAAATTGAAATAAGAAATTGCTTTTTATTTTTCTGTACTTTTTTGAATTACTTTGTGAAGCGTTAATCAATTGTTCTGCTTTTCTACTGCGAACATAGCACTGACAGTTCTTAGAGCTGGCCAATTGTAATACAGGTAATAAAAAAATAAATAGAAATTTCAAAAATCGAGCTCTTTGGTAATCCATTGTTTTACTTTGCTTAAATTTGTCATGGTGGCAATTTGAAAATTATATATCACATCAAGATGAATTTAATACGAGAAAAATTTTATTTAGTGATTTTTTTGACTTACATTGTAATCCCAATAAATGTTATTTCCAGCTTCCTAATTTGTTGGCTACTGTATTTCTTCCATAGCTTCCTTTACATTAGCAAAGCAATCTGATCGTAGCAATTTTTCGGAAGTTTATGTTTGTTTCAATAGACACGTGTGTGCATTTGTAGACATTTGGATATGCAGGCATGCATGTCTATGTTCTTGTGTCAGTGCCATTATACTCGACTTTCATTAAATAATTTTTTTTCACAGTCATAAATGGCAAAAAATAAATCTGTCAACAAAGAGGCATTGCTGTACTTTTCATACAAGTTTGTTTTGAAGAGAATTTTAGGAGTGTAAATTTGTTACGTCTCACATTCCCTTTCGGAGGGCCCAAACAAATTTTTTAAACTTTAATGTAAATTTAAGTAAAACCCATTTCTGGAAGATATTATAAGGGAATAATTGTTTACCACGTTTTACAGTTAAGTTAAAATACTAAGTAAAAAAGTGGTTTGTGCGAGAAGCAAAAAAACCGTCACGTTGACGCAAAAACATAATTATATCAAATAAAGTATGTTTACACGAGTATTAAAATTAAAAAAAAAATGATTTCAATTACAATTTTACTAGTGAGTTACAAAAAAAAAAAATATATATATAAAAGAATAAATATCGTACGATAGTTAAACAAACTGCATATTGCATAAATATATAGTTAGGTTTGTTTTGAAACTTCATTGAATATGTCTTCCTTTAATGCTAATCTGATACCAAGTAAATTATATATCATTTCAGTATTATACAAAAACATGTAATGAGTTAACACTTTTCTCTACACAAAATTTTAAACCGTAACCACATATGCAGCATATCAAAATTTACTTCACATTTGTAAGAAATACACTTTATATAAAATACAATTAATTTTTGCATTGTTATTTAATATAGCAAATAAACTGGAGCACATCGCATTATGATACATGGTCACTTTCTTATTTCTCTTCAAATCCAATTGTTATTCTCAGATTACATTGAAATAACTGAAAAATAATTCTGAATGCCTACCGCAGATATGGACACGCAGGAATGTCTTCAAGCCACACAACCCCTGGTTGTTATGAATGTAGCTGTAGACAATTTGAACCAGACCAATGCGGTTTATTGTAAAGAAGAACCAGAAGACAATGATATGGATATTGGACCCACTGTACTCCAGCACACAGACTCGCACTACAGAACCGGCCAGGTACAGGTACAGTGACTGTCTATGCTGAGGCCAATTTTTTTTTGCAAATTACAATTTATAGCTAATTTGATTTGTTAGTTCTATGACTATTTGTGGCTCCAGATGAAATGTCAGAGTTAAAAGTTAAACAATACAATTTGTTTCTACTTCTTATAATCTATTTCTTTGTTGAGTCACAAAACCAGTTGGTCTGAAAGCAATCTCACACATGCCTCTTCCATTTTTATCCTAAAATATGATAATAGCGGCTCGATGGCATTAGCAATGATAAATGCAAAAACTTGGGTTTTTCTAAATCTATGCACTATACTAAAAGCCAATTGGTGGTGGCCAATTTGGCTTCTAGCATAATGCATAGATTTCGTTAGAAACTATACGTACTACTGTATTTTATATCAAATACAAAGAAGCTTAAAAGTTGTACATTTTCACATATTTTTTTTATTTAACTTAGAATGAACTGCTGTAATAAATTTTTTTTTCATTCAGTACTCACACAGCACTCTGCTTATGTACTTTCAGTACCAAACCTACCAGTGACTTCAGGAATGTTCAATATAGTTGTTATGAAATGAAATCTTTGTCGAAAATCTCGAAGATTCAAGAACTATCATTTGTTACCAAAAATAAATTTTTGCCTTATGTGTAATTTCTACGCAAATGGATGTGAATTTTAGTGCAACCAATGTGAATTTTAGTACCAATTGTAAAAAAAGTAGTGATATACAATTTTTGAAACAATGCTTTAATTATAGAATACTCAGTCTGTTAATATTCTAATATTTAAAGCTGGTTTCATAATAATCTCAACCACGCGAAAATTAAATCGGATTTTAAAAATTCTGCATATCAAAGTGAAACATGTTTTTATTTTCTTACGCGACTACTGACAGCTTCATAGTAATTCTATCAGTTTCATTCCAGAATAAATAATCTGCTGACCTTATCGTTTGCAAAATTCTTGGCCACCTTCAAATTGTTTCTTCACACATAACGGTGAAGTAACTTCCTTCTATAGTATCAGATTCTTTGCAAGATCGCTGTGAAAATATCAATTGGTTGACAACCATAATTTCACGTTAGTTGGTGTCAATATATTGAGTGTTCACATTTCAATAAAATGTTGATCGGTTTCCAGACAAACACTAAACAAGAAGTTGAAGTTAACAATGAACACGATGAGGGAGGCCTCTATAAAGTCGAGAAATACCAAGTACTGTGCAGTCAAGTTAAGACAGAGTTTACTGCAGACAGTCGGAAAGGTAAGCTTATATAGTCTCAATTATTTTATTTATTAATTTGCAATGCAAACAACAGCGATGCAATAAATGAAATAGTACGTACTAAAGCATTCAACGGTCACCTAGTGTTTATGTTGTATTTCGTTTAAATTGTTTTCTTCTGCAGTAAACAATTGTTATTTTTGTTGTAATTTGTGTTTTCTTTTACTGGTCTTTTATATTTTTAATAAGTGGGTAAAAGAATGTTGTGCATAAAATTCACAGCTATCTGTAATTTCTTTCAGTGTTTGATATCAATAACATTTCTAATGTTCACATTGGAAATGCATATCTTTTTCATTTATTAAGAATATTCATTGCATTTGAATTATTTCTTTTCATTGGAGAACTGCCAAATTATTATGAACAATGTAAACGTTGTAAATGGATTAATTGAAACTAATTCTCTTGAGAGGACTGCTACTTGGTGCCCATTTGAAATGCTGTACCAGTTACTAGTGCAGTATGAATTGGTACTCACAGAGACATCTACCTCCTCAGATAACCCCTCTAGGGCCCGGGCACTAATTAGTGAATTGACGCAGTAGACTCCGAACAGGTGAAATTCGTGACAGGGCGACCAAAATTTAAATATCAATTAATTGCAGAAATAACTTCAATTGAGCAAACATACATCTTAAAAACTTACATCTTAAAATTTGCTATATGTTTAAATAATTTTTTTATTTATCAATGTTTAAAGATATCAGAAAATGTTATCTAATTTTCATAAAACCAATTTCTGACTCGATTTTCAAATATTTGACAATATGTCTTTAAATATGGCAGATAAAAAATTAATTATTCTTTTAAAATAATTTTAAAAATTTTATGACTAAAAGCAAGATGTCGAATCGATGTGTTATTGGTCGCGTACGGAAAAAAAGTGGCTACTGTGTAACTAGTTATCTTTTTAATTTTCAACTTTGTTAAATTTGGTATGAAATTCTAAAAAGGGCATAATTTTCGTGAAAATAAAATTGTAAATTATTGAAGAAGAAGCATGGAAATTTTTCTCTTCATATTTTACCATAGTACTCTCTAAAATTGGGTGAAATTGTATTTGTCACAATGTGTACTTCCATTTATACATATGTAAATTGACTTGACGTTTGTAATATTACAAGTTAATTTTGCATTGTCATTTAATGGAATTAATAAACTGGAGTGTATTGCATCATGATGTATGACCTATTATTTCCTCAGATTACACTGAAACAACTGAACAATAATTCGGAATGCTTTCCACAGATATGAACAGTCAGCAATGTTCTCAAGCCATGCAACCACCAGTCGTTACAAATGTAGCTGCAGACAATTTGAACCAGGTTAATGGTGTTTATATTAAAGAAGAAGACAATGATATTGATATCGGACCTACTGTACTCCAGCATATGGATTCGCACTACAGAACGAGCCAGGTACAATCAACCTCAGTAATGATTGTCTATGAAGAGACAAATGTTTATTTAGTACACATTACAATTTTTAGCTAATTGTTTGATTTCTTTAGTTTTGTGAATTTTTTAGCTCCATATGTGATGTGAAAGTTAAGAATTGAGCAGTACAATTTGTTACAATTTTTTATAATTTACTTCTTTAACCTGTCTAAGGTCCAGGTACTAATGAGAAAATTTATGCAAAAGGTCCTGAATCAATGAAATTTGAGACAGCTGTACCGCCAATATTTGATTACCAACTAAATGAGGAAATTACTTTAATTATGTACAACCATACATTTTTGAAAACTTTGTAAAATTTCCTAAGTGTTAAAATTATTTTATTTTATTTACAAGTACATAAAGAGATTAAAAAACTGATATCAAATTTTTAAAAGACACATTTCTCACCCTATTTCTAGTTCTTTGGCAATATTTTGTAAACTATGGCACATAAAAAACTAATTTTTCATTAAAAACAATCTAAAATAAATAGAGATTTGTTGAGAAGGTATGTTCAACGCCATCAATCCTTTTTTTTTAAGAACATAGCTTGGTTTGGACTAGTTATGATGGTATATCGAATGATGGTGCCAAGGTTATGGCGGGAAAGATATCTGCATTAATGACCGGGATTAAAAATACTCACACACACAATGTATACTTTTGGACTTTCTGAATATTCAACATAATTACTATCGAAAGAAATCTTTGATAGAATTGGAGAAATATCATTCGTCACCAAAAAATACAATTTACATTTATTTTCAATATAAACTAATTTGAATTTTAGTGTAATTTTATAAAAACTGTAAACAAAAATAACAATATACAGTCTTGTAAGAATGCTTTTATTATCAAAAACTTAGTCTGGCGATATTCTAATATTTGAAAACCTTCAAATGGAAATGAAGCATGCTTGATCTTATTACATGACTACTGACAATGGGGCATGGCTTCATAGTGATTCTGGCATTTTCATTCCATAATAAATAATTTGTTGACCTCACGACATAACGCCTGAATAAACATTATGCAGGAGACTAAACTTCTTGGCCTTCTCAATAATGTTCCTTCAAACATAATAGTAAAGCAACTTCCTCTATACTCTTGGACGTTTTGCAAGTTTCCTGTGAAAATCTCAA
Source organism: Druceiella hillmani (assembly GCA_039881145.1). NCBI lineage: Eukaryota > Metazoa > Arthropoda > Insecta > Lepidoptera > Hepialidae > Druceiella > Druceiella hillmani. The sequence goes on along the minus strand of JAYKKI010000019.1, from coordinate 16,637,568 downwards.
TTGGTGCACATACTTAGATTCTCCTCCAATATATGATAGAGTGTACACATTTAAAATGTTGATTGGTTTCCAGACAAACATAAAACAAGGAGATGAAGTTCATAATAAAGATGACAAGGGAGATTCCTGTAAAATTGATAATGGTCGAGTATTGTGTAGTCAAGTTAAGCTAGAGTTTACTGAAGACAGTCAGAAAGGTAAGCTAGTATTATCCGAAGTTTATTATTTATTAATTTACAAAATGAAATGTACACAAACAATAGCGAAGATATAATAAATTAGTATTTCGTGTTTTTGCTCTATTTCGTCCAAATTATTTTCTTCTGCAGGTAAACAATTTTTATTTTTGTTAAAACTTACATTTTTGTTAAGTGGAAAAACAAATGTTGTGCATAAAATTCATAGCTATCTGTAATTTCTTTCATAGTTGATATCAATACCATTGTGATGTTTACATTAGAAATGATATTGACTCAACTCATGGGTAACTGATACATTATTATAAACAATTTAAATATTACAAATAGATCAATTGAAACAGGTTCTCTTGACAGAACTGTAATTTTATGCCCTTATGAAACGCTGTTATCATTTCTAGTGTAGTTTGAAATAGTGCCCATCGAAGCCTTGAAGCAAGAGCTCCTTAATCAGTTCAAGAGAATATTATAATAGAACACTACGTTGTACAATCTGTGACACGTGGTTCGTATCTTCTTTGCTTTATTGGTTACAGAATCTGACCATAGCCAATTTAGATGTGACAAGTGTCTCAAGATATTCCAGTCCAAAGTGGCATTATTGGCGCACCAAAAGCAAGTACATGCGACAAATTGGCACAGATGTGAGGTGTGTAACAAAGAATTCAAAGGCAAAAAGTATTTAGAGAACCACATACGCAACATTCACAGTGGCCAAAATTATGAGTGTGATGTCTGTAAGAAAGTATATAAATCAAACCAAATGCTGCGGAAGCACATTTTGCGCCTTCATCGTAACAATCTCACAGGTGGGTATGGCCAGTCATTAATGTTTTAGTTATCATATATTTCCTTTGTAAAGACCTTAGTATTGATATTACATTATATAGTATTATCCTGCTTTCCACAATCCTGTTTAATAAGGTTTCATTAGTACATGGTTATTTATGGGGCAATGAACCAAAACACTAGTTGTTTCCAAGTGCCACCCGTGAACAGGTTCCCAGGTGGAACGAAACGACAGCTGATCATTGTCTCATTGGCTTTCTCTGCTGTTGCCTTGTCAATTACCTATCACAATTTTTATAAGTGGTTTTCTTACTGATCCATGTAGATCTACCAGTTTCTGTTTTGTGACCTCTCTCAGACCTCTCGCCACCAGTTGGCTCACCAGGAGTGATAAACCCACAGCCACCCAATCGCCGCATTGGTTATTGTGATTGTCTGGAACAAATTGAGTATGTACAATGGCTTTATTGCCTCTCGAACTATTTTTTCCAATCAATCACAACCTGAGAGTAGTGTTTACGGTATAAAACTGTAACAAACATAAACTAAATTCTTATGCTTGGAAGTAGTGATTTTTAATGACGTAAAGAACTCAAAGGAAAAGAGACGGGAAAGGGATAGGAGGTGGAAAAATAAGTTGTTGCATCCCTGGGTTATTGTTGACTTCAAGAGTTTGCCTTGTAATAATAAGTCCTGTTATATAGAGCTATATATAGCTGCTATATGGACTGTTATTAAATTGATATAGCAGATTGGATTTTATGAGTTTCTGAGTATAAAAGAAGAATTTATAAACAATAAAATTTTGTAACACTAAAAGTTTTTAGAACATAAAAAATGGAACCCACAACAAAATGGAACAAATCTTTGTAACACTGAAAATTTTTAGAATATAAAAAACAATAATTAAATTACAAACCAAGTTTGTAATTCCACTCCACTAATAATTATTGTTTTTCAAAACAGTCTTCCTCAATGCCTCAATGCTGAGAATGTATAGAAATTGTGTGGTGTAAGTTCGGAGTTGTATAGCAGATGACTCATAACTTCTACACTCGATGTAATCAAATATTCTGTCATTTATCTGGCAGAATACACAGAGGCATTTTTGTAATAAAAAACGATTCTACTGCGAGGTTGTTATTGTCAAACTTTTCCCAAGACAATGATCAAGTAATTACTGGTATACCAGTCTTCTGACTCCTTTATTTTTCAGAACAATCGTAGCATAATACTCATCCATCAATAACTCATCCATCTGCAGAAATAGCCAGCTATCTTTTTCACAGCACTTCATCCCTTCTTCACCTTTGTAGGCAAGTCTTCAGAAGGTACACTTATTGCGCAGACTGCCTCTTGGTTTTGAGTTCGTAAGAGTTTATCCGGCTTTCTTCACCCATGACGATGTTGAATACAGTATTTGAGTGACCTCCGTAGAACTTTTCTAACATTTCAGGACACTATTCAATGCGATGGTCGTTTTAAGTTTGGGTCTAATCGTGTTTCATGTATCCATCTAGCTCAAAGCTTTCTGAAGTCTAAATATTCATGCAAAAGTTTCTGTACTTTACTCTTAATAATACCTAAACTTGCTCAAATCTGCTAATAGATTACTGTCTTTTAAGTCTTTGTCACGAGCCACCCAGCATTGATGCTATCTTCAGTTGTCACTCTTTAGAGACATTCCTTATGCAAATCATCACTGAGATTGGTACAACGATGTTTGAACTCATTACACCAATTGGAAACAATAGAATACAAACTGAAGTTGAATGTAACTTTTTGTTGGTTGAGATCACAACAAAAGTCATAAAAATTGTCGAACGAAAATTTTTTAATTTCTTTAATATCGTTGTTAAAAATGGTCACTTCTAAGAACATTGAGTGTTCGCCTCGTATTTCAAATTGAATCCAAAAATTAAGTATGTGATAGTACATCCAATATGATGCAACAAAGCAAACATCTTATCAGCTTTAAGGCTTCTGTGATTCGAATATTATTTCACAGAAAGGAAAATATATTATACTGGGAATTCAATGTTTTCCTTAAGTCTTTTTTTCATAGATGTGTATTTTTTACATAGTTATTTGTTTACGATAATGGAACCCTTAAATGTAATTTAATTGAGAAAAGCTGCAAATAAAACTTTTTGATATCGAAAAATAAATTATTCTCACAAATAACCCCAAATCAAAGAATGTTGCTGTATATTATAGTGTTATATTTTCGAGGCTACTAAGAAAAAAATTTTGTTTTACCAATCAATAAACATCTGTGTGCAACATTAAATACATACTAAATAAATTGTGGTTTTATTATTTCTAAATTGTTACAGGTTCTAGCCTAGATTACTATAAATGCGACAAGTGTTCGAAGAAGTACCTTCATAAACAGTTACTTATGCAACATTACGAAAGAGTACATGGAAAAGGTACACGTACATGTAACGAGTGTAACAAGGAATTCAAGTGCAAGACCTATTTACTGTATCACAGGCGCTACGCTCACAGCCAAAAGCAGTTTGAGTGTGATATCTGTAAGAAAACATACAAAATCAAGCGATTGCTGCGTGAGCACATCTTGAGCCTTCATCTCCGTAAGCCTGAAGGTACGTATAGTGGTTTATTTAGGGGGGGTACACACATTGATGGGATACGAAAATATTTTTAGTATATTTTTAAAGTTCATACTGCTGTATAAAATTGCATGTTAAAAGGAGACTGGCGAAAATGAGCCCGACATTAGAAAAATAGAATTTTTAAGAAAGCTGGTTTTTTTAAAAAGCCAACAATTCAGCTACCGATAGTCGTGGGAGAGAAAAAATAAAATACAGTTTGTTGCCATAATGCTAAACAAAAGAAGATATCTTCATAAACGTATATGCATTGCATATATTTTATTTTTAATACATAAACAATAAGCTATTTGATAACATCGAAAATATAACACAATTTATGGTCATTCTATTAGATTAATTAAGTATATTTCTCTTAATTTGCAAAAAAATAAGTTTATGTTTTGTAAAAAAAGATGCAAAGAAATTACAATATTTTTTGAAATACAATCAGCGCTGCACCGATTGCAGTTGGTAAACTTGGTTTTCTTTCTGGTGTTATCTAAATCTTGGTTCTTTTGATTACATATTCCTTGAAGTTTCTTCACCATTTTTCATTCATCTACACATTGTCAAAATGGAGAGGAATTTTGTGCGAGCTGATAAAAGCAACCCATCTAAAATATACACGCTTATTGTTGCACTTTTCTTTAAAAACACTGTCGATTTCTGCTGCAGAACTCAAAAATGCAATTATATTGGTTACAGAAATAACTAACGGTATTTGGAAAATGTTTATAAAATTTCATTTTTTGAACAAAATACTAGTAAGAAATATCGTATACTAGTAAGAAATAATACTAGTAAGAAATAATAGTATGGAAATATCTTCAAATTTGTATATTCCTTGCCTATTCTTCACTAAATTCACAATAAACTTATCGTTAGATGTTTATTTCTTTGCGTTATTATTTGCATTATTATATGTAAACAACACTTAAATTTTCTAATGTTATTAAATCTAACAAATAAATAAATATTTATCGGTTGCTACCAACGATATTGAACTAAAGTAGCAGTAATATAGGTCAATACGTCTTAATTAAATTTTCTTAGAGAAATTTAAATTCTACAAAACTGTAATATTTACGTATGTACTAAAATATTTGTTAATTTATTATGTATATGCGATACAACAAACTGAGTAATGGAAACGTCTAATAGTGTTTCATCTTAAAGTTTAATGTCTAAAGTTTAAACCAAAATAAGATTTAATATGATACTTTAATGTATAATAACTGACAATGATTTATTCCGAATGATGGTAGAAACAAGTTTTACGCAAATCCCTTTATGAGTTACAGGATACATTGAGATATTATAGTTATTCCTGTATCTTTTTTAAATTATAGTTAATAATATACTTGAAATTTCTCTTTTGTTTTTAAACATTCCGCATGAATGATAGACATACATTCAAATATTCATTTGTTATTTTGATAAATAAATATCTTTTTTGTATATTCCAAGTTTTCTAATTTATTCTAGCATTTATACACCTGCTAGATTTAAATTAACCTGAACATAAAAATTATATGAAGAAAAGTTAAAAGTAAACAATATTTTACTATTTAGTGTTGTGTAAATAAGGCAAAAAACTTAAATTTTTTCCATATAACATAACATAGTAAAGACTAGTTCCTGGAATTGTATGCAAGCATACGTCATAAATTTCGAACTTTGATCTTTTGAAGTGCTAATAACATTGCGATACAGAATTGCACCCAAATCTTTACGGAGGTGTTCTGTAGTTTGCACCTTTGTCAACCACTCTCCACTGTATCGAGCTAAAGCAATATAACAGATTAGCGGATATTTTTAATTGTCATTAAGAAAATTAAATTCTAACGATTTGTAATTTGATACAAGGAAGTAATGATGTGTACACATGGTTATCATTTTGAAAATTGAAATTAATAATAGAGGATGAAAGAGTAAGTTTAAATAAAAAACAGAATTTAACTAAATATAACACCAAAGGGTTCTAAGTTTCCAAGACAAGGTATGGTTGCCAGGTTCTCAAGACAAGGTATGGTTCGTATTGAGCAAATTGATTTTAGTTTTAATTGCAAAAATTTTGTTGTGTGATTTTAACCTTCAAAAATTCCAGGGAAGTTAAACTATTGAAGACTTTATAAGTTTAATAAATAACTTGTTTGGTACGTAAATTCCAGACGTACAGGTGCTTTTCTATGTAAGGTGCTGTTGACAAATATGAAGACAAAATATTTATTTGTTCGTAAAAGGGATGCTCACATTTATCTACAATATCTTAATTGCACTGTACTCTTTAATGAACCAAGGAAATTAGGATTCATAAAGTTATTTGTTAAAATATTTAACTTACAGCCTGGACAGCAGTACATATTTATTAAATAATTGACTGTTTGTCGATTTCTTATTAAGATGCTTTGTTAAAAATATTAAAAAATTAATGTACTTCTCAATTAGGGATTTAATTCTAACGGTTACAAGACTGCTTGAAGAAAAATCTTTATGCCAATAGAAAGCAGTGCAATCAAATATCTTCGTGGATACAACACGATACAAAGCCTTGAATATATTTTTTTCTTTTTTTCATTAATCACACATGTTGTTCAAGCGCCTCCCAAGGGGGGCATAGAGAGATGTCAAGGGGGCGGAAAGCGTTTGCATTTTAGAAAGAAAAACAAAACTTTTGTTGAGAAATCAATTTGAGCGTGTAAAATTATTGTGTCTCACTGTTAAAAGGTAAGTTTGTGTATTTACAAACTTCAGTTACCATTTTTATTTAATTTACTAAATCAAAGGGGGGGGGCATGAAAATAGTCCGGGGAGTCTCAACAAAAAAAAGGTTGGGAAACCCTGCTTTAGATTTATCATTAATAATTTTGTTTATTTTTTTAATCTATCTTATGAAATTAATGAAAAACATATCAGTCGCTTATTTTAATATCATTATTATACTGTAGAGTTATTATGTAGATTAAACTGCTTTACAGTGTGAAACTTTTATCTCATTAAGGTGACAGTTTTCAAATGTATTCATGGTATTGATAATGACATCAAGTATCCTACACTACTGACGTGTACCGGTGCAACAACGCCGCCATTAACATTTTCCTTTAAAACCCGACAATGTATTCAAATTAACTTATTGATTATAGAAAATTCTGCAGTTGGTTACACTTTTTGGTTAGCTTTTATTTTTGCTTGGAATGGCACAAAAGTACTAATGATCAATGAACAACGAAGCTATACTACTTATAGCATTCAATCTATGCCTAAAGTATACGTCAGCATGCAGAGTAAAATATATAACACGGGGATTATAATAGCAGCACACAGGTCACGCCGCCTACCTACCATATCTAGTTACGAGTATTTTATATGCTCTGTGATAAATATGGCAATGAATATTGGCTAATTCCTCACTAGTTCCTGGCATTTGTATATGAAACTCGGCTAGAGATGCTATAAAAGCCGATACTTCAAATTTATATTTGCAGACTGTACTCTTATGTACACTTGAAATGTCCCCATTGACCTATTGCATAGATCCCTTTGCATAAAAACGTAAAACAAACAGAAGTTGTTCCTATTGAGTTTAATTCCTGAAGCAGGTTTTTTGAAACATCTTGTTTAGTTGGGTTTCAATATAAGTTACTAAATAATGCTCAAACGACAAGCTAATGGTCGCCCTGTGGTCGAAATTTGAATTTTCATAATTCATTAAATATTTAAGTTTGAACGTTATTAGGGTTCTTTTGTCAAAGAATATACCTCATAATTATTGCATATAATTTTTTAAAATTTTGTTCTCTTATTTCCCTACAATGCCTATGAAAATTAAAATTTAATGTTAGTAACAGTTTAAAAAAAACAATTATTTTTTGATGCAGTTCATTGTCAGTTTTAGTTTTTTCATGTTATTATTGAAAGAAATAAACACTAATAAAAATGAGATTTGACATTCAGAGAAGTACAAGTTTTTATCAACATTGTTTAATCTCGCACTCCTCCATATGCACAATGTGCATAAGAAGGGGAACAAAGTTTCTCTTCGCATATTAATATGTAGATATTCACAAAACTTGCTTTGCAATACAGTTACCAATCTACTTTGTAACAATTCATTTAGGATATTGACAGAATCTTTAGACATTCTGTAACAAAGGAAAAATTAAGAATTTCTCAACGAATAGTGATTTCTGTAGATATTAAACTTTTTACAGTTTGTATTATATAATTCACAATTAGTTCAACATCTGAAGAAAAATCTGATAAACTTGCACTCGAAGATCTTAGATATATTTTCAATTCAATGCTCATAACTTACAAAAATTTTGACAGAAATCGAGTAACTCTTACAATTATAGCAACAGCAACTTACATGAGTCGTAAAGATTAGCGTCAAAAGTTAGAGAAGTAGTAAAGTAACAAAATTGAAGCAACAATTTTGACCGCAACTTTTACTTTGTTACATTACTTTAGCTGTTATCGTCTATAAAGAAATGGGCCGTAAGTAGATTATGGTTTTATTATATTTTAATTGTTACAGATTCTCACCTAGGTAACTACAAATGCGACAAATGTTCGAGGATGTACCTGAATAAAAGCACATTAATGCAACATTACAATCAAGTGCATGGAACGGATTCACATAAATGTGACGAGTGTAACAAGGAATTTAAGTGCGAGGCCTATTTATTGAGTCACAAGCGTAATGTTCACGGCAGACTGCAGTTGGAGTGTGAAATCTGTAAGAAAATATTCAATTCCACAGATAAACTGCGTATGCACATGTCGAGATGTCATGCCTGTAAGCCTGAAGGTAAGTACATATGTAATGTTTCTTTAGTATATTTATGACGTTCTTATTTTTAAGGATATATGTTTTGTACATTGCGTGTTGAAAAGAGGCCAATGAATATTGGCCATGCTTATATAAATAGAAATTAATTTTAAAAAAAGAGATATTTTTTAAAATATAGAAAGCAAAAATTCATTGATTGACAATCAAGAACAAGTAAAAAGTGAAATACAATTTGTAACCATAATAGAAATTATTTAATAAACGCATGTATATTGTGTTTTTTATATATCAAGAATAGAATAGAAAAGTTAAAAATAATGGTATATATTGGATAATCAATAACAATTGTTTTTTTTGCAGTCATTTGTGAATGATATTTCGAGTGATTACGTCTTTGTGAACCGTTCATTTGATTGATATGGTTAAAAATTGTACAGCTCGTATATTGGGCACACACTATTTTGCTGCAGTCGGTTACTGGTCACCATACATTTATGAGAAGATGTATGTTTGTTTTTTAAAGACCGCCACGTGGGCTCACTTTTTTACCACATGTGTTTGAATGAACAATGTTGATTTGTTACTAATTAGATATAATTTTGAAACCATCTTTATTACGTCATTCATTAAAACTTCTTGTGGCTTCCTTCTGTAGCCCTTTTTCAACATAAATTAAAAGATCTCAAACAAAGGCAAGAATCTATCGAGTCGCTATCCCTGAACCCGAATCTCAAAGTGCTGCAAGCAGCTTTTAGGGTTAATTATTTAAATGCCAAGCATGCAAGACCACACATCATCGGTGAAAACCTCATACTGCCAGCAGCGAAAGAGATAGTGTAATCATCATCAGACATGTCAGAAAATTTTAAAACCCTATAAATTCAACATTTTACAAAGCTATTACTTTGCCATACAACTCGACAAATCCACAGACGTATCCAACGCCAAGTTTGACTTTTAGAATATGTTCGCTACATTCATTTCAAAAACATTCGTGAAGAGTTTCTGTTTTATCAGGCCCTTCTGGTTCGCACCGCTGGGAAGAATACCTTTCATTTATTCGACAGTTTTGTTGAAGAAAACAAATTGGATTGACTGTATGTGTGAGTATGTGCACTGCCTGATGATGCTGGAGCATATAGATACAAAAAGAAAAAAATTAGTTCCACTGGAAATTAAATTTAAATGAATATTGGTTTAATAATATTAACAAAATCATTTTGACAATTAAATGAAACTACGTGATATAGTATTATTTCTACTTTCTTAAGTTTTTTTACCACGACCTAGGTTTCATTGTATTACATTTTCAGGTGGGCAATTAGCAAAGATACAACGAAACCTAAGTCGTGGTAAAGAACTAAAAGAAAGTAGAAATAATACTACATCATGTAGTTTCATTTAATTGTGAATAATGAATTTCTACAAAATTAATGCACAAATATATTCAATATTCAAAAGTTATTTTGATAAATTTTCAACTTTGAAAGAGATCAAGGAAATAATTAATAAACATACAGCCTGTATTGCCTCGCATGTCTCGAGAATTATATAAAATAAAGCTTGGTGGGACAATAAGATGAATGTACAAGTCTGTGTTTAACCTTCCTGCGGCTGGATACCTCGATGTGACATTGAGATGTTCGTATGCTGATATAGCTTTCCTCATATTCATCTTAGTTTGCGGTCACTTTAGACAGAAGCTCTTCGTAATTCTCTTGTAATAGATTTTAACCATTTTTAAAATAAACTGGTTCAGTTTTTTAGGTGGGTTATATCATTGATACAAGAATAAACTTGTCTATCCACTAATCACTCCTCTACCCAGATTCTTCTCTCTTTTTCTTCTTTGTTTCTAGGTATTGATAATAATAAAGGTTTAAATCCAAATATGTCAATAACATTGATTTTTTTGTTGTATTTGCAGGCCAATCTTTTACATGTGACTACTGCCAGAAGATATTTTCAAAAAAAGATTCATTACAACGACATATAAAAAGTGTACACGGAAAACTCGTTCACCAATGTCTGAAATGCCATAAATGTTTCAAATGTCGGACTTACCTTCATCAACACGAAATGTTGATCCACGGTAATGCACAGAAGTGTGCACAAGTTAAATGTGTTGGAAAGTTTTTATTACTAGTTGGCTAACAGAAGATATGAAAATGATCCATAATTCAGATATATAATAATAAGTTACGCGAGACGTATGATTCATGTCTTGCCGCTGGTGAGAAGGATGCGGCGGCAGTGACAAACGTTCACCATACAACGTGAGGAGTCAGCTGATGGGAAAGTAGAGTTAGACCCAATTGTGTTGCAACACAAGAATGGTTATTATCGATTCTGTAAGGAAGAACCACTAGAAGATTGATACTGATTGTTTTTTTATGAACTGGTCGGGATATAAAAAGCAAGGCTTTCAATTTTGCCAATACCCCAGGGATTTCAGCTGTGAACCATTAGACTGTTTTGCTTGTGTGGAGTGTGTCAGTGTTAAGCTGATACATTACATGTTTTCTTGTACTACTTGGACGTTGTTGTATGTCTGTATTTACGTTTGGAACAATTTATATTTGACAGTAACCCCACTTGTTGGAATCATCCTGATGGCATAAAAATTGATTTGCTTGCATTGATTTTACGATAGAACAAAATTAAATTTTTCAAACTGTATTTGCAAGCTGTAGAAAATTAGCAAAAATGACACACTCATAATGATTTTACATATTGTGAGTGTATGATTTTTGGGATGGATACATCAAAAGGAAGGAAAGGAACATTTATACGATTCATGTATCCATCCATCCGTCTTTCACTTGGATTCACTTGGCCGCAAAATAATGGCTTTGTATTTTTTTTTGAGTTTAATAAAGTCGAAATAAATTACTAATTGCGTATATTATTACTTTTGCTATGAATTATTTTCCATTAAATTTTAATAAAAAACTTGGTGTTTTACGGGTTGTGTACTGTTGAGTGATGGTTACTCTGAAAAAGAAGAGTCACAAACTACATAAGATCTGAAAAATGGTATAATTGTTTTTCTCAAAAATTTGGCATAAGAAAATAACATTTTGCATAAATCTGTATATTTAGCAATGGTGACAACCTAAAAATATTTGTCCACAAATTTTAAACTGGCAAGTTTTCTATTAAAAAAACTATAAGAATTAAAAGCATAACTTAAAAAAAGAAATACTTAAAAATAAATATAAGAAAATTTACATTTAGTCGCACGGGATATTAATTTTAAGGATGAGTCATAAGGTGCCTAAAATAATCTTTTTTAGGGTTTCATGAAACATAGTTGCAGCGATATTGCTGAAGATATCTACATAAATTATGTTTGTCATTTATATTTAAAACTGCCAGGGTTAACAGAATGAAAATAGCAGGATACTTGAATAGAAGAATACTAAAGCAATGATTCTAAACCTCAGATTTTTTATATTTACAATATCTTTTTCACGTATGGATATTTACAATATATTTTTCACATATAACCAATTAATCAAAATGCTACGTACCCTTAAATATTCATATGTGCCCCAATGTGAACAGAACCCTTCTTGTGCAAGTACTAGTCGCTTATAACAGGTTTGTTTTTTCTGTTACGATTTGTTTACATTCTTGCTGACTTGCAAATAGTTTTTACTTCAACCCACCTCAGTGTGTCTGTTTATATTGCACGTACCTGTATGGAGAATAAGTTACATCACAGTGAAAGTTCTATCGAAATTCATTCAAATAAGTAAACAGACATAAATTTTTGAAACTAATTTTAGGTATCCTTTCATTGCAGTAAGTTCATAGTATCAGTTGGTATAGATTTTTTCTATAGAATAAAGGGTGGTGAGGCCACTGTGCACTTTGGAAGTGAATTTTCTTTATAAATATTCTGAAAATATCAAGAAGAAAGAAGAAGGGAAAATTTATTGATGGGAAATATGTTATTACCAACCCGACTGCACTTACTTTAAATTATTTGCTTAAGGTTTTTTGATATATATTTTTTCGTTAGTTATGGAAGTCTTGCTGTTTATTCGTAGACAATATCCGTTCTTAGACAATGTCCGTTCTTTTAACGGTGTATTTCAGATGATATCATTCGGAGCAAAACTAATTACAGATGGCATTTATACCAACATTTAAAGTGCAAGGCCAAGTTTGTCATCTTATTGGACCTTTGCTTCCCCAAGATGAGCCAAAATTTCTCCAGATTTATTTTGTATTCAATTATGATTACAATAAACAGACCAAAATCAGGAATCAAAACTTTCCTCAACTTAATATCGATCTCATATTTCGATTGCAGATTATGTTGCATCAGGTCAATGTACACGTCGGTAGATTCAAAGCCGCATTAGAGCTCATTTCACAGGGATGAAACAATGATTACAAAATAATCATTAGCGCTAATAGACGCCCTGTAGCAGAAGATTGTGGAAGGCACTATGCCCCCGCCACAGATGAAGTTGCAGTGGTCTCAGTTGATCAGGATTCACCTGGGTCACCATGCCAAAAATAATTACAATTTTGATGTCTACTAAGTTGATCCATCTACGAGGGTACCAAATTATAATAAAAAATATCAGCACTACAATTTTATTCATACCAGATGCAAATAAGGCGAAATCATTTTGTTTATTTGTTTAGCAAATTTATAGGGGACACGTGGACAAAAATAGAAACTGAACTATTAGTTTACATACCACTAACCAGGTACGTTTACGCGCTGAAGATTACGTGCATCTACGAGACGCAATGCAAGAAGATGTAAATGTGGAGAACGTGGTACAATTAGTTACCCCGCCGTCAAGTTTTACCGGAGGTCCACGTCACATGCAAGAACGTACGCAAAACGCCTTCCGCTATATTCGGAAATACGGTCGACCAAAATACTGTTATACTTGCTGTCACAACCGACCCAATGTGGAACGAAATTACACCAGAACTTCTCACCGGCCATGCGTCTTATGATGGGCGTGATATTATAACCAAAGTATTCCGCCTTAAGCTAAAGCTGATGATCAACATAATACTAAAAATAATTTTTCGGTTCAACTTTTTATAATATATCTACCGTTGAGTAGCAAAAACGGTGCTTGCCACATGCTCACTTATTTATGTTGTAGACAAAATTAGACCGGATGCTGTGGATACCGTCATAAATGCTGAACTCTCTGTTCAGACGAAGAATCCTACATTATACGACATCATACAACAACAGGGTCTTCTTAACCTAGTCAATAAAAAAATGAAACTAATTTCTTTGTTCCATTTTTTTATTTAATACTTACTCTGTAATAAACTTTGGTACATTTTCAATCAGTCAGTTTTGAAATCTACTTTCGGTTCGATATTTATTCAATTTATCTTGCGTAATGGCTGATCGCAAATAGTTTTTTTATTAATTTCAATTTTTAACAGGAAGTATTAAATATATACGGAAAGAGGTTGAAACGTTGGGAAACACTGACATTAAATTACTGGACTGAATATTTTAATACAACGAGTGGAGTTGTGTCTTCATTTATAAAAAAGCAGCAATTGTAACTCATTAAATAGATCTTTCCCATCAATATCCGATCTATTTTCATGTGTTAACTTTTGTTCTAGGTTTAAACGTTGTACTTTTTGGACTCTCCAATGCCCCTATCACTGTCAATGTTTTGCAAAAATGAAAGCTTGTTGTGTTCTGTTAATAAATCGAATCTTTAATTTAATTATAAGTTCGCCGTTTCAAGGAGCAAAAGATACAACTTTACTTTAAATTTTGTGTTTGGATCTAATATGCCTATATTAACCTGCAGCCTCATAAAGAAAATGTCTTTTTCGTGGACAAGCAGTTTTGGTGAATTCAAGTTCACATTCTAAATCTTCAGCAATTAATTTTGAATGAAGTAGCAATTGTTTAAATGCACTGTCTATGGAGTATACGCCTAAATCTTTTTTGACCAGATCGATCATTTTGACAGCCTGTGAAAGAATAACGTCTGACTTTTGCAGTTTTTCTTACAGTATTAAATTTTGATAAAATGTTTTACCTATTACAAATGAACGTACGAACCTATAAGTCTTCAATTCTGACATAAATGAACTTGCCATGTTTCTTGCGTTAATGTCACACTTGTCATTGATAAAAATAGAGTAAATTTTATCCATATTAAAGCAAAGAGCTTTTAGAGCATCAACCCTACTTTCCCATCGCGCATTTGAAAAAGGATTTAAAGTCAAAGTAGGTATCTGGTTCATAATGTTATTCCAACGTGAAGTTGATGCCAAAAAAATACTTTGGTTTGAGATTACCAATGAGCTGTTAGCGGCATCATTTATTACCAAATTAGGTGTGTGAGCCGCACAGGGAAAGTAAAACGCACGAGGATTCATGTTGAATATTTCTTTTGGAGGCCTATATTTTTTCCTTTCATGTTTGCCCCTTTATCATATTCTTGGCCTCGTAAATCTTATAGGTCAATATTGCATTAGTTTAAGAAATCTAATAAATAACTTACTAACCCTTATCCAGTAATATTAGTTACAGGGAAAAAACCTAAAAAATGTTCTCAGTCCTTAGCAAATTTTGTTGACTAATTAAAATAAACAAACCTTACAATAACAGTAAGTTTTTCTTAGTGTGAGATATCAGGTGTACAATCTAGAATCAAAGAATAGCATTTAGCAGTCACCCATCACCGGCATGTCCCAGTCATTCCACAGAATAACTTTTGTATGTTATACACCAAGGTGACACCATCTTCAAAATAAGTAATTGGGATTAAGTAAATGTATAAGTAATAAATTTACAAGTTGCTTTCGTATGTAAATTTAAGAAGATTGACTATTTTAAATTCATTAAGTGTATTTATTTTGTTGTGTTGTATTTGTTCTGTTGTACAAAAAATTAACAAAAATGTCATATCGTATTAATGAATAAATGACATTTCTCTACGGTGAATATCGAGTTTAGTGAACAAAAGCTGGGTTGATTACGAAGATATAAACGGCCTACCAGATCGCCGGACCTCACTCCGATGATTTTTTTTCTTCTGGGGCTTACGAAGCATTTCGTAAATGCTGTTATATATACTTGTGATATGCTGGAAATAATGAAATGAAGAATCGAAGGTGCAATCGTTAAATTAAATGAACGCCGAAGACCTTGATTGCTATCTATACATCGATCTGGTGTCTGATAGCAAGCGGTCGTCATTTTGGATATTGTCTGTAGCACAGCTGAATTTTAAGGGTAAGTGGAATTATTAATTTCTAAGCAAAGTTACATTTTGAATATGATGACGTATAATTAACGTTTCTATTTTATTATATTCCAATTATGGGTTAATTTTTGTTCACAAAATTAATCAATGTTGATCGTAGGTAATTTCATACGATTTCGTCTAACTTACTGAAAGCATCTTTTTAAAGAAAAATTGTGCGTGTGTGCAGTTCACATGCGGTAGAAGTGAAACTTCAGTATTCAAGTGCTTACTTATTCACACAAATAAAAGCATAGTTTTATGAGCTGAAGATAGTTTTATTGATCCAAAATTTACATTTTCACATACATGTTCAGTTATAGTTAGTTATTCTAACATATTTTAAAGGGATAATATACAACACTACGATAATTAAAAATTAACGAGGGGTGTCGTAGAGCACCCAGTTGGAACGAAGCTCCTTTCGTTATATATTATGTATTAAATATACATTAGTCACATGAATAAAAATAATTCAGCATAATAAAACATTGTTAGGCGTAAGATATGGAAGATGATTGGCTTACGATTAAAACATTGACATCAATATGATTTGTGTTTCACATGAGAAACAATTCTACACACAAAAGTAAGTTATTTGAATCACGCAATTACTACAACGCCTTCCATCGAGATTTTTAGTACATTTCAATATCATAACCTAACCTAACCTAACCTAACCTAACCTAACCAAACCAAACCAAACCAAACCTAACCTAACCTAACCTAACCTAATCTAACCTAACCTAACGTAAGCTAACCTAAGCTAACATAAGCTACCCTAAGCTAACCTAAGCTAACCTAAGCCAAACTAAGCTAACCTAAGCCAACCTAAGCTAACCTAAGCTAACCTAACCTAAGCTAACCTAAGCAAAGCTAAGCTAACCTAAGCTAACCTAAGCTAAAATAAGCTAACCTAAGCTAACCTAAGCTAACCTAAGCTAACGTAAGCTAACCTAACCTAACCTAAGCATACCTAAGCTAACCTAAGCAAACCTAACCTGACCTAACCTAACCTAACCTAACCGAACCTAACCTAACCTGACCTAACCTGACCTAACCTGACCTAACCTGACCTAACCTGACCTAACCTAACCTAACCTAACCTAACTGAACCTAACCTAACCGAATCAAACCTAAGCTGACCTAAGCTGACCTATGCTGACCTAACCTAACCTAACCTAACCTAACCTAACCTAACCTAACCTAACCAACCCTAACCTAACCTAACCTAACCTAACCTAAGCTAACCTAAGCTAACCTAAGCTAACCTAAGCTAACCTAAGCTAACCTAAACTAACCTAAGCTAACCTAAGCTAACCTAAGCTAATCTAAGCTGACCTAAGCTAACCTAAGCTAAAATAAGCTAACCTAAGCTAACCTAACTTAACCTAAGCTAACCTAAGCTAACCTAAGCTAACCTAAGCTAACCTAAGCAAACCTAAGCAAACCTAAGCTAACCTAAGCTAACCAAAGCTAACTTAAGCTAACCTAACCTAAGCTAATCTAAGCTAACCTAACCTAACTTAAAATAACCTAAGCTAAGCTAAGCTAACCTAACCTAAGCTAACCTAAGCTAACCTAACCTAACCTAAGCTAACCTAAGCTAACCTAAGCTAACCTAACCTAACCTAAGCTAACCTAAGCTAACCTAAGCTAAAATAAGCTAACCTAAGCTAACCTAACCTAATCTAACTTAAGCTAACCTAAGCTAGCCTAAGCTAACCTAAACTAACCTAAGCTAACCTAAGCTAACCTAACCTAACCTAAACTAACCTAACCTAAGCTAACCTAAGCTAACCTAACCTGACCTAACCTGACCTAACCTGACCTAACCTGACCTAACCTAACCTAACCTAACCGAACCTAACCTAACCTAAGCTGACCTAAGCTGACCTATGCTGACCTAAGCTGACCTAAGCTGACCTAAGCTGACCTAAGCTGACCTAAGCTGACCTAAGCTGACCTAAGCTGATTTAAGCTGACCTAAGCTGACCTAAGCTGACCTAAGCTGACCTAAGCTGACCTAAGCTGACCTAAGCTGACCTAAGCTGACCTAAGCTGACCTAAGCTAACCTAAGCTAACATAAGCTAACATAAGCTAACCTAAGCTAACCTAAGCTAACCTAAGCTAAGCTAACCTAACCTAACCTAACCTAAGCTAATCTAAGCTAACCTAACCTAACCTAACCTAACCTAACCCAACCTAAGCTAACCTAAGCTAACCTAACCTAAGCTAACCTAAGCTAACCTAAGCTAACCTAAGCAAACCTAAGCTAACCTAACCTAACCTAAGCTAATCTAAGCTGACCTAAGCTAACCTAAGCTAAAATAAGCTAACCTAAGCTAACCTAACCTAACCTAAGCTAACCTAAGCTAACCTAAGCTAACCTAAGCAAACCTAAGCTAACCTAAGCTAACCTAAGCTAACCTAAGCAAACCTAAGCTAACCTAAGCAAACCTAAGCTAACCTAACCTTACCTAAGCTAACCTAACCTAACCTAAGCTAACCTAAGTAAACCTAAGCTAACCCAAGCTAACCCAAGCAAACCTAAGCTAACCTAAGCTAACCTAACCTAACCTAAGCTAACCTAACCTAACCTAACCTAAGCTAACCTAAGCTAACCTAAGCTAACCTAAGCTAACCTAACCGAACCTAAGCTAACCTAAGCTAACCTAAGCTAACCTAACCTAACCTAACCTAACCTAACCTAACCTAAGCTAACCTAAGCTAACCTAAGCTAACCTAAGCTAACCTAAGCTAACCTAAGCTAACCTAAGCTAACCTAAACTAACCTAACCTAACCTAACATAACCTAAAATAACCTAAGCTAACCTAAGCGAACCTAAGCTAACCTAAGCTAACCTAACCTAACCTAACCTAACCTAACCTAACCTAACCTAACCTAACCTAACCTAAGCTAACCTAAGCTAACCTAAGCTAACCTAAGCTAACCTAAGCTAATTTTAGCTAACCTAAGCTAACATAACCTAACCTAACCTAACCTGACCTAACCTGACCTAACCTAACCTAAGCTAACCTAAGCTATCCTAAGCTAACCTAAGCTAACCTAAGCTAACCTAAGCTAAAATAAGCTAACCTAAGCTAACCTAAGCTAAAATAAACTAACCTAAGCTAACCTAAGCTAACCTAAGCTAACCTAAGCAAACCTAAGCAAACCTAAGCTAACCTAAGCTAACCTAAGCTAATCTAAGCTAACCTAAGCTAACCTAAGCTAACCTAAGCTAACCTAAGCTAAAATAAGCTAAAATAAGCTAACCTAAGCTAACCTAACCTAAGCTAACCTAAGCTAACCTAACCAAACCTAAGCAAACCTAAGTTAACCTAAGCTAACCTAAGCTAATCTAAGCTGACCTAAGCTAACCTAAGCTAACCTAAGCTAAAATAAGCTAACCTAAGCTAACCTAACCTAACCTAAGCTAACCTAAGCTAACCTAAGCTAACCTAAGCAAACCTAAGCAAACCTAAGTTAACCTAAGCTAACTTAAGCTAACCTAAGCAAACCTAAGCTAACCTAAGCAAACCTAAGCTAACCTAACCGAAGCTAACCTAAGCTAACCTAACCTAACCTAAGCTAACCTAAGCTAACCCAAGCTAACCCAAGCAAACCTAAGCTAATCTAAGCTAACCTAACCTAACCTAAGCTAACCTAACCTAACCTAACCTAACCTAAGCTAACCTAAGCTAACCTAAGCTAACTTAAGCTAACCTAACCTAAGCTAACCTAAGCTAATTTAAGCTAACCCAAACTAATTTAAGCTAACCTAAGCTAACCTAAGCTAATCTAAGCTGACCTAAGCTAACATAAGCTAACCTAAGCTAAAATCAGCTAACCTAAGCTAACCTAAGTTAACCTAAGCTAACCTAAGCTAACCTAAGCTAACCTAAGCTAAGCTAATCTAAGTTAACCTAACCTAACCTAAAATAACCTAAGATAACCTAAGCTAACCTAACCTAACCTAACCTAACCTAACCTAAGCTAACCTAAGTTAACCTAACCTAACCTAAGCTAACCTAAGCTAACCTAAGCTAACCTAAGCTAACCTAAGCCAAACTAAGCTAACCTAAGCCAACCTAAGCTAACCTAAGCTAACCTAACCTAAGCTAACCTAAGCAAAGCTAAGCTAACCTAAGCTAACCTAAGCTAAAATAAGCTAACCTAAGCTAACCTAAGCTAACCTAAGCTAACGTAAGCTAACCTAACTTAACCTAAGCATACCTAAGCTAACCTAAGCAAACCTAAGCTAACCTAACGTAACCTAAGCTAACCTAACCTAACCTAAGCTAACCTAAGCTAACCTAACCTAACCTAAGCTAACCTAACATAACCTAAGCTAACCTAACCTAACCTAAGCTAACCTAAGCTAACCTAAGCTAACCTAAGCTAACCTAACCTGACCTAACCTGACCTAATCTGACCTAACCTGACCTAACCTGACCTAACCTAACCTAACCTAACCGAACCTAACCTAACCTGACCTAACCTGACCTAACCTGACCTAACCTGACCTAACCTGACCTAACCTAACCTAACCTAACCTAAGCTAACCTAAGCTAACCTAAGCTAACCTAAGCAAACCTAAGCTAACCTAACCTAACCTAAGCTAATCTAAGCTGACCTAAGCTAACCTAAGCTAAAATAAGCTAACCTAAGCTAACCTAACCTAACCTAAGCTAACCTAAGCTAACCTAAGCTAACCTAAGCTAACCTAAGCTAACCTAAGCTAACCTAAGCTAACCTAAACTAACCTAAGCTAACCTAAGCTAACCTAAGCTAATCTAAGCTGACCTAAGCTAACCTAAGCTAAAATAAGCTAACCTAAGCTAACCTAAGCTAACCTAAGCTAACCTAACCTGACCTAACCTGACCTAATCTGACCTAACCTGACCTAACCTGACCTAACCTAACCTAACCTAACCGAACCTAACCTAACCTGACCTAACCTGACCTAACCTGACCTAACCTGACCTAACCTGACCTAACCTAACCTAACCTAACCTAAGCTAACCTAAGCTAACCTAAGCTAACCTAAGCAAACCTAAGCTAACCTAACCTAACCTAAGCTAATCTAAGCTGACCTAAGCTAACCTAAGCTAAAATAAGCTAACCTAAGCTAACCTAACCTAACCTAAGCTAACCTAAGCTAACCTAAGCTAACCTAAGCTAACCTAAGCTAACCTAAGCTAACCTAAACTAACCTAAGCTAACCTAAGCTAACCTAAGCTAATCTAAGCTGACCTAAGCTAACCTAAGCTAAAATAAGCTAACCTAAGCTAACCTAACTTAACCTAAGCTAACCTAAGCTAACCTAAGCTAACCTAAGCTAACCTAAGCTAACCTAAGCTAACCTAAGCTAACCTAAGCTAACGTAAGCTAACCTAACCTAACCTAAGCATACCTAAGCTAACCTAAGCAAACCTAAGCTAACCTAACCTAACCTAAGCTAACCTAAGCTAACCTAACCTAACCTAAGCTAACCTAAGCTAACCTAACCTAACCTAAGCTAACCTAACCTAACCTAAGCTAACCTAACCTAACCTAAGCTAACCTAAGCTAACCTAAGCTAACCTAAGCTAACCTAACCTGACCTAACCTGACCTAATCTGACCTAACCTGACCTAACCTGACCTAACCTAACCTAACCTAACCTAACCGAACCTAACCTAACCGAATCTAACCTAAGCTGACCTAAGCTGACCTAAGCTGACCTAACCTAACCTAACCTAACCTAAAATAACCTAAGCTAACCTAAGCGAACCTAAGCTAACCTAAGCTAACCTAACCTAACCTAACCTAACCTAACCTAACCTAACCTAACCTAAGCTAACCTAAGCTAACCTAAGCTAACCTAAGCTAACCTAAGCTAACCTAAGCTAATTTTAG
The DNA here is from genome assembly GCA_039881145.1 of Druceiella hillmani. NCBI lineage: Eukaryota > Metazoa > Arthropoda > Insecta > Lepidoptera > Hepialidae > Druceiella > Druceiella hillmani. The sequence continues at coordinate 16,616,001 of JAYKKI010000019.1, read as the reverse complement.
CTAACCTAAGCTAACATAACCTAACCTAACCTAACCTAAGCTAACCTAAGCTAACCTAACCTAAAATAACCTAAGCTAACCTAAGCTAACCTAAGCTAACCTAAGCTAACCTAAGCTAACCTAAGCTAAAATAAGCTAACCTAAGCTAACCTAAGCTAAAATAAACTAACCTAAGCTAACCTAAGCTAACCTAAGCTAACCAAAGCTAACTTAAGCTAACCTAACCTAAGCTAACCTAAGCTAACCTAACCTAACCTAAGCTAACCTAAGCTAACCTAAGCTAAGCTAATCTAAGTTAACCTAACCTAACCTAAAATAACCTAAGATAACCTAAGCTAACCTAACCTAACCTAACCTAACCTAACCTAAGTTAACCTAACCTAACCTAAGCTAACCTAAGCTAACCTAAGCTAACCTAAGCTAACCTAAGCCAAACTAAGCTAACCTAAGCCAACCTAAGCTAACCTAAGCTAACCTAACCTAAGCTAACCTAAGCAAAGCTAAGCTAACCTAAGCTAACCTAAGCTAAAATAAGCTAACCTAAGCTAACCTAAGCTAACCTAAGCTAACGTAAGCTAACCTAACTTAACCTAAGCATACCTAAGCTAACCTAAGCAAACCTAAGCTAACCTAACGTAACCTAAGCTAACCTAACCTAACCTAAGCTAACTTAAGCTAACCTAACCTAACCTAAGCTAACCTAACATAACCTAAGCTATCCTAACCTAACCTAAGCTAACCTAAGCTAACCTAAGCTAACCTAAGCTAACCTAACCTGACCTAACCTGACCTAATCTGACCTAACCTGACCTAACCTGACCTAACCTAACCTAACCTAACCGAACCTAACCTAACCTGACCTAACCTGACCTAACCTGACCTAACCTGACCTAACCTGACCTAACCTAACCTAACCTAACCTAAGCTAACCTAAGCTAACCTAAGCTAACCTAAGCAAACCTAAGCTAACCTAACCTAACCTAAGCTAATCTAAGCTGACCTAAGCTAACCTAAGCTAAAATAAGCTAACCTAAGCTAACCTAACCTAACCTAAGCTAACCTAAGCTAACCTAAGCTAACCTAAGCTAACCTAAGCTAACCTAAGCTAACCTAAACTAACCTAAGCTAACCTAAGCTAACCTAAGCTAATCTAAGCTGACCTAAGCTAACCTAAGCTAAAATAAGCTAACCTAAGCTAACCTAACTTAACCTAAGCTAACCTAAGCTAACCTAAGCTAACCTAAGCTAACCTAAGCTAACCTAAGCTAACCTAAGCTAACCTAAGCTAACGTAAGCTAACCTAACCTAACCTAAGCATACCTAAGCTAACCTAAGCAAACCTAAGCTAACCTAACCTAACCTAAGCTAACCTAAGCTAACCTAACCTAACCTAAGCTAACCTAAGCTAACCTAACCTAACCTAAGCTAACCTAACCTAACCTAAGCTAACCTAACCTAACCTAAGCTAACCTAAGCTAACCTAAGCTAACCTAAGCTAACCTAACCTGACCTAACCTGACCTAATCTGACCTAACCTGACCTAACCTGACCTAACCTAACCTAACCTAACCTAACCGAACCTAACCTAACCGAATCTAACCTAAGCTGACCTAAGCTGACCTAAGCTGACCTAACCTAACCTAACCTAACCTAAAATAACCTAAGCTAACCTAAGCGAACCTAAGCTAACCTAAGCTAACCTAACCTAACCTAACCTAACCGAACCTAACCTAACCGAATCTAACCTAAGCTGACCTAAGCTGACCTAAGCTGACCTAACCTAACCTAACCTAACCTAAAATAACCTAAGCTAACCTAAGCGAACCTAAGCTAACCTAAGCTAACCTAACCTAACCTAACCTAACCTAACCTAACCTAACCTAACCTAACCTAACCTAACCTAAGCTAACCTAAGCTAACCTAAGCTAACCTAAGCTAACCTAAGCTAACCTAAGCTAATTTTAGCTAACCTAAGCTAACATAACCTAACCTAACCTAACCTAAGCTAACCTAAGCTAACCTAACCTAAAATAACCTAAGCTAACCTAAGCTAACCTAAGCTAACCTAAGCTAACCTAAGCTAACCTAAGCTAAAATAAGCTAACCTAAGCTAACCTAAGCTAAAATAAACTAACCTAAGCTAACCTAAGCTAACCTAAGCTAACCAAAGCTAACTTAAGCTAACCTAACCTAAGCTAACCTAAGCTAACCTAACCTAACCTAAGCTAACCTAAGCTAACCTAAGCTAAGCTAACCTAACCTAACCTAAAATAACCTAAGATAACCTAAGCTAACCTAACCTAACCTAACCTAACCTAACCTAAGCTAACCTAAGTTAACCTAACCTAACCTAAGCTAACCTAAGCTAACCTAAGCTAACCTAAGCTAACCTAAGCCAAACTAAGCTAACCTAAGCCAACCTAAGCTAACCTAAGCTAACCTAACCTAAGCTAACCTAAGCAAAGCTAAGCTAACCTAAGCTAACCTAAGCTAAAATAAGCTAACCTAAGCTAACCTAAGCTAACCTAAGCTAACGTAAGCTAACCTAACTTAACCTAAGCATACCTAAGCTAACCTAAGCAAACCTAAGCTAACCTAACGTAACCTAAGCTAACCTAACCTAACCTAAGCTAACCTAAGCTAACCTAACCTAACCTAAGCTAACCTAACATAACCTAAGCTAACCTAACCTAACCTAAGCTAACCTAAGCTAACCTAAGCTAACCTAAGCTAACCTAACCTGACCTAACCTGACCTAATCTGACCTAACCTGACCTAACCTGACCTAACCTAACCTAACCTAACCGAACCTAACCTAACCTGACCTAACCTGACCTAACCTGACCTAACCTGACCTAACCTGACCTAACCTGACCTAACCTAACCTAACCTAACCTAAGCTAACCTAAGCTAACCTAAGCTAACCTAAGCAAACCTAAGCTAACCTAACCTAACCTAAGCTAATCTAAGCTGACCTAAGCTAACCTAAGCTAAAATAAGCTAACCTAAGCTAACCTAACCTAACCTAAGCTAACCTAAGCTAACCTAAGCTAACCTAAGCTAACCTAAGCTAACCTAAGCTAACCTAAACTAACCTAAGCTAACCTAAGCTAACCTAAGCTAATCTAAGCTGACCTAAGCTAACCTAAGCTAAAATAAGCTAACCTAAGCTAACCTAACTTAACCTAAGCTAACCTAAGCTAACCTAAGCTAACCTAAGCTAACCTAAGCTAACCTAAGCTAACCTAAGCTAACCTAAGCTAACGTAAGCTAACCTAACCTAACCTAAGCATACCTAAGCTAACCTAAGCAAACCTAAGCTAACCTAACCTAACCTAAGCTAACCTAAGCTAACCTAACCTAACCTAAGCTAACCTAAGCTAACCTAACCTAACCTAAGCTAACCTAACCTAACCTAAGCTAACCTAACCTAACCTAAGCTAACCTAAGCTAACCTAAGCTAACCTAAGCTAACCTAACCTGACCTAACCTGACCTAATCTGACCTAACCTGACCTAACCTGACCTAACCTAACCTAACCTAACCTAACCGAACCTAACCTAACCGAATCTAACCTAAGCTGACCTAAGCTGACCTAAGCTGACCTAACCTAACCTAACCTAACCTAAAATAACCTAAGCTAACCTAAGCGAACCTAAGCTAACCTAAGCTAACCTAACCTAACCTAACCTAACCTAACCTAACCTAACCTAACCTAAGCTAACCTAAGCTAACCTAAGCTAACCTAAGCTAACCTAAGCTAATTTTAGCTAACCTAAGCTAACATAACCTAACCTAACCTAACCTAAGCTAACCTAAGCTAACCTAACCTAAAATAACCTAAGCTAACCTAAGCTAACCTAAGCTAACCTAAGCTAACCTAAGCTAACCTAAGCTAAAATAAGCTAACCTAAGCTAACCTAAGCTAAAATAAACTAACCTAAGCTAACCTAAGCTAACCTAAGCTAACCAAAGCTAACTTAAGCTAACCTAACCTAAGCTAACCTAAGCTAACCTAACCTAACCTAACCTAACCTAACCTAACCTAACCTAACCTAAGCTAACCTAAGCTAACCTAAGCTAACCTAAGCTAACCTAAGCTAACCTAAGCTAATTTTAGCTAACCTAAGCTAACATAACCTAACCTAACCTAACCTAAGCTAACCTAAGCTAACTTAACCTAAAATAACCTAAGCTAACCTAAGCTAACCTAAGCTAAAATAAGCTAACCTAAGCTAACCTAAGCTAAAATAAACTAACCTAAGCTAACCTAAGCTAACCTAAGCTAACCTAAGCAAACCTAAGCAAACCTAAGCTAACCTAAGCTAACCTAAGCTAATCTAAGCTAACCTAAGCTAACCTAAGCTAACCTAAGCTAACCTAAGCTAAAATAAGCTAAAATAAGCTAACCTAAGCTAACCTAACCTAAGCTAACCTAAGCTAACCTAACCAAAACTAAGCAAACCTAAGTTAACCTAAGCTAACCTAAGCTAATCTAAGCTGACCTAAGCTAACGTAAGCTAACCTAAGCTAAAATAAGCTAACCTAAGCTAACCTAACCTAACCTAAGCTAACCTAAGCTAACCTAAGCTAACCTAAGCAAACCTAAGCAAACCTAAGTTAACCTAAGCTAACTTAAGCTAACCTAAGCAAACCTAAGCTAACCTAAGCAAACCTAAGCTAACCTAACCGAAGCTAACCTAAGCTAACCTAACCTAACCTAAGCTAACCTAAGCTAACCCAAGCTAACCCAAGCAAACCTAAGCTAATCTAAGCTAACCTAACCTAACCTAAGCTAACCTAACCTAACCTAACCTAACCTAACCTAAGCTAACCTAAGCTAACCTAAGCTAACTTAAGCTAACCTAACCTAAGCTAACCTAAGCTAATTTAAGCTAACCTAAACTAATTTAAGCTAACCTAAGCTAACCTAAGCTAATCTAAGCTGACCTAAGCGAACCTAAGCTAACCTAAGCAAACCTAAGCTAACCTAAGCTAACCTAAGCTAACCTAAGCTAACCTAAGCAAACCTAAGCTAACCTAAGCAAACCTAAGCTAACCTAACCTTACCTAAGCTAACCTAACCTAACCTAAGCTAACCTAAGTAAACCTAAGCTAACCCAAGCTAACCCAAGCAAACCTAAGCTAACCTAAGCTAACCTAATCTAACCTAAGCTAACCTAACCTAACCTAACCTAAGCTAACCTAAGCTAACCTAAACTAACCTAAGCTAACCTAAGCTAACCTAACCTAACCTAACCTAACCTAAGCTAACCTAAGCTAACCTAACCTAACCTAAGCTAACCTAAGCTAACCTAAGCTAACCTAAGCTAACCTAAGCTAACCTAAGCTAACCTAAGCTAACCAAAGCTAACCTAAGCTAACCTAAGTTAACCTAAGCTAACCTAAGCTAACCTAAGCTAACCTAACCTAACCTAACCTAACCTAAGCTAACCTAAGCTAACCTAAGCTAACCTAAGCTAACCTAAGCTAACCTAAGCTAACCTAAGCTAATCTTAGCTAACCTAAGCTAACCTAAGCTAACCTAAGCTAACCTAAGCTAACCTAACCTAACCTAACCTAACCTAAGCTAACCTAACCTAACCTAAGCTAACCTAAGCTAACCTAAGCTAACCTAAGCTAACCGAAGCTAACCAAAGCTAACCTAAGTTAACCTAAGCTAACCTAAGCTAACCTAACCTAACCTAACCTAAAATAACCTAAGCTAACCTAAGCGAACCTAAGCTAACCTAAGCTAACCTAACCTAACCTAACCTAACCTAACCTAACCTAACCTAACCTAAGCTAACCTAAGCTAACCTAAGCTAACCTAAGCAAACCTAAGCTAACCTAAGCTAACCTAAGCTAACCTAAGCAAACCTAAGCTAACCTAAGCAAACCTAAGCTAACCTAACCTTACCTAAGCTAACCTAACCTAACCTAAGCTAACCTAAGTAAACCTAAGCTAACCCAAGCTAACCCAAGCAAACCTAAGCTAACCTAAGCTAACCTAATCTAACCTAAGCTAACCTAACCTAACCTAACCTAAGCTAACCTAAGCTAACCTAAGCAAACCTAAGCAAACCTAAGTTAACCTAAGCTAACTTAAGCTAACCTAAGCAAACCTAAGCTAACCTAAGCAAACCTAAGCTAACCTAACCGAAGCTAACCTAAGCTAACCTAACCTAACCTAAGCTAACCTAAGCTAACCCAAGCTAACCCAAGCAAACCTAAGCTAATCTAAGCTAACCTAACCTAACCTAAGCTAACCTAACCTAACCTAACCTAACCTAACCTAAGCTAACCTAAGCTAACCTAAGCTAACTTAAGCTAACCTAACCTAAGCTAACCTAAGCTAATTTAAGCTAACCTAAACTAATTTAAGCTAACCTAAGCTAACCTAAGCTAACCTAAGCAAACCTAAGCTAACCTAAGCAAACCTAAGCTAACCTAACCTAACCTAACCTAAGCTAACCTAAGCTAACCTAAGCTAACCTAAGCTAACCTAAGCTAACCTAACCTAACCTAACCTAACCTAAGCTAACCTAAGCTAACCTAACCTAACCTAAGCTAACCTAAGCTAACCTAAGCTAACCTAAGCTAACCTAAGCTAACCTAAGCAAACCTAAACTAATTTAAGCTAACCTAAGCTAACCTAAGCTAACCTAAGCTAATCTAAGCTGACCTAAGCTTACATAAGCTAACCTAAGCTAAAATCAGCTAACCTAAGCTAACCTAAGTTAACCTAAGCTAACCTAAGCTAACCTAAGCTAACCTAACCTAACCTAAAATAACCTAAGATAACCTAAGCTAACCTAACCTAACCTAACCTAACCTAACCTAAGCTAACCTAAGTTAACCTAACCTAACCTAAGCTAACCTAAGCTAACCTAAGCTAACCTAAGCTAACCTAAGCCAAACTAAGCTAACCTAAGCCAACCTAAGCTAACCTAAGCTAACCTAACCTAAGCTAACCTAAGCAAAGCTAAGCTAACCTAAGCTAAAATAAGCTAACCTAAGCTAACCTAAGCTAACCTAAGCTAACGTAAGCTAACCTAACCTAACCTAAGCATACCTAAGCTAACCTAAGCAAACCTAAGCTAACCTAACCTAACCTAAGCTAACCTAAGCTAACCTAACCTAACCTAAGCTAACCTAAGCTAACCTAACCTAACCTAAGCTAACCTAACCTAACCTAAGCTAACCTAACCTAACCTAAGCTAACCTAAGCTAACCTAAGCTAACCTAAGCCAAACTAAGCTAACCTAAGCCAACCTAAGCTAACCTAAGCTAACCTAACCTAAGCTAACCTAAGCAAAGCTAAGCTAACCTAAGCTAACCTAAGCTAAAATAAGCTAACCTAAGCTAACCTAACCTAACCTAAGCTAACCTAAGCTAACCTAAGCTAACCTAAGCTAACCTAAGCTAACCTAACCGAACCTAAGCTAACCTAAGCTAACTTAAGCTAACCTAACCTAAGCTAACCTAAGCTAATTTAAGCTAACCCAAACTAATTTAAGCTAACCTAAGCTAACCTAAGCTAATCTAAGCTGACCTAAGCTAACATAAGCTAACCTAAGCTAAAATCAGCTAACCTAAGCTAACCTAAGTTAACCTAAGCTAACCTAAGCTAACCTAAGCTAACCTAACCTAAGCTAATCTAAGTTAACCTAACCTAAAATAACCTAAGATAACCTAAGCTAACCTAACCTAACCTAACCTAACCTAACCTAAGCTAACCTAAGTTAACCTAACCTAACCTAAGCTAACCTAAGCTAACCTAAGCTAACCTAAGCTAACCTAAGCCAAACTAAGCTAACCTAAGCCAACCTAAGCTAACCTAAGCTAACCTAACCTAAGCTAACCTAAGCAAAGCTAAGCTAACCTAAGCTAACCTAAGCTAAAATAAGCTAACCTAAGCTAACCTAAGCTAACCTAAGCTAACGTAAGCTAACCTAAGCTAACGTAAGCTAACCTAACCTAACCTAAGCATACCTAAGCTAACCTAAGCAAACCTAAGCTAACCTAACGTAACCTAAGCTAACCTAACCTAACCTAACCTAACCTAAGCTAACCTAACCTAACCTAAGCTAACCTAACCTAACCTAAGCTAACCTAAGCTAACCTAAGCTAACCTAAGCTAACCTAACCTGACCTAACCTGACCTAATCTGACCTAACCTGACCTAACCTGACCTAACCTAACCTAACCTAACCGAACCTAACCTAACCTGACCTAACCTGACCTAACCTGACCTAACCTGACCTAACCTGACCTAACCTAACCTAACCTAACCTAAGCTAACCTAAGCTAACCTAAGCTAACCTAAGCAAACCTAAGCTAACCTAACCTAACCTAAGCTAATCTAAGCTGACCTAAGCTAACCTAAGCTAAAATAAGCTAACCTAAGCTAACCTAACCTAACCTAAGCTAACCTAAGCTAACCTAAGCTAACCTAAGCTAACCTAAGCTAACCTAAGCTAACCTAAACTAACCTAAGCTAACCTAAGCTAATCTAAGCTGACCTAAGCTAACCTAAGCTAAAATAAGCTAACCTAAGCTAACCTAACCTAACCTAAGCTAACCTAAGCTAACCTAAGCTAACCTAAGCAAACCTAAGCAAACCTAAGTTAACCTAAGCTAACTTAAGCTAACCTAAGCAAACCTAAGCTAACCTAAGCAAACCTAAGCTAACCTAACCGAAGCTAACCTAAGCTAACCTAACCTAACCTAAGCTAACCTAAGCTAACCCAAGCTAACCCAAGCAAACCTAAGCTAATCTAAGCTAACCTAACCTAACCCAAGCTAACCTAACCTAACCTAACCTAACCTAACCTAAGCTAACCTAAGCTAACCTAAGCTAACTTAAGCTAACCTAACCTAAGCTAACCTAAGGTAATTTAAGCTAACCTAAACTAATTTAAGCTAACCTAAGCTAACCTAAGCTAACCTAAGCTAATCTAAGCTGACCTAAGCGAACCTAAGCTAACCTAAGCAAACCTAAGCTAACCTAAGCTAACCTAAGCTAACCTAAGCTAACCTAAGCAAACCTAAGCTAACCTAAGCAAACCTAAGCTAACCTAACCTTACCTAAGCTAACCTAACCTAACCTAAGCTAACCTAAGTAAACCTAAGCTAGCCCAAGCTAACCCAAGCAAACCTAAGCTAACCTAAGCTAAACTAAGCTAACCTAAGCTAACCTAACCTAACCTAACCTAAGCTAACCTAAGCTAACCTAAGCTAACCTAAGCTAACCTAAGCTAACCTAAGCTAACCTAAACTAACCTAAGCTAACCTAAGCTAACCTAAGCTAATCTAAGCTGACCTAAGCTAACCTAAGCTAAAATAAGCTAACCTAAGCTAACCTAACTTAACCTAAGCTAACCTAAGCTAACCTAAGCTAACCTAAGCTAACCTAAGCAAACCTAAGCAAACCTAAGCTAACCTAAGCTAACCTAAGCTAACCAAAGCTAACTTAAGCTAACCTAACCTAAGCTAATCTAAGCTAACCTAACCTAACTTAAAATAACCTAAGCTAAGCTAAGCTAACCTAACCTAAGCTAACCTAAGCTAACCTAACCTAACCTAAGCTAACCTAAGCTAACCTAGGCTAACCTAACCTAACCTAAGCTAACCTAAGCTAACCTAAGCTAAAATAAGCTAACCTAAGCTAACCTAACCTAAGCTAACTTAAGCTAACCTAAGCTAGCCTAAGCTAACCTAAACTAACCTAAGCTAACCTAAGCTAACCTAACCTAACCTAAACTAACCTAACCTAAGCTAACCTAAGCTAACCTAACCTGACCTAACCTGACCTAACCTGACCTAACCTGACCTAACCTAACCTAACCTAACCGAACCTAACCTAACCTAAGCTGACCTAAGCTGACCTATGCTGACCTAAGCTGACCTAAGCTGACCTAAGCTGACCTAAGCTGACCTAAGCTGACCTAAGCTGACCTAAGCTGACCTAAGCTGATTTAAGCTGACCTAAGCTGACCTAAGCTGACCTAAGCTGACCTAAGCTAACCTAAGCTAACCTAAGCAAACCTAAACTAATTTAAGCTAACCTAAGCTAACCTAAGCTAACCTAAGCTAATCTAAGCTGACCTAAGCTTACATAAGCTAACCTAAGCTAAAATCAGCTAACCTAAGCTAACCTAAGTTAACCTAAGCTAACCTAAGCTAACCTAAGCTAACCTAACCTAACCTAAAATAACCTAAGATAACCTAAGCTAACCTAACCTAACCTAACCTAACCTAACCTAAGCTAACCTAAGTTAACCTAACCTAACCTAAGCTAACCTAAGCTAACCTAAGCTAACCTAAGCTAACCTAAGCCAAACTAAGCTAACCTAAGCCAACCTAAGCTAACCTAAGCTAACCTAACCTAAGCTAACCTAAGCAAAGCTAAGCTAACCTAAGCTAAAATAAGCTAACCTAAGCTAACCTAAGCTAACCTAAGCTAACGTAAGCTAACCTAACCTAACCTAAGCATACCTAAGCTAACCTAAGCAAACCTAAGCTAACCTAACCTAACCTAAGCTAACCTAAGCTAACCTAACCTAACCTAAGCTAACCTAAGCTAACCTAACCTAACCTAAGCTAACCTAACCTAACCTAAGCTAACCTAACCTAACCTAAGCTAACCTAAGCTAACCTAAGCTAACCTAAGCCAAACTAAGCTAACCTAAGCCAACCTAAGCTAACCTAAGCTAACCTAACCTAAGCTAACCTAAGCAAAGCTAAGCTAACCTAAGCTAACCTAAGCTAAAATAAGCTAACCTAAGCTAACCTAACCTAACCTAAGCTAACCTAAGCTAACCTAAGCTAACCTAAGCTAACCTAAGCTAACCTAACCGAACCTAAGCTAACCTAAGCTAACTTAAGCTAACCTAACCTAAGCTAACCTAAGCTAATTTAAGCTAACCCAAACTAATTTAAGCTAACCTAAGCTAACCTAAGCTAATCTAAGCTGACCTAAGCTAACATAAGCTAACCTAAGCTAAAATCAGCTAACCTAAGCTAACCTAAGTTAACCTAAGCTAACCTAAGCTAACCTAAGCTAACCTAACCTAAGCTAATCTAAGTTAACCTAACCTAAAATAACCTAAGATAACCTAAGCTAACCTAACCTAACCTAACCTAACCTAACCTAAGCTAACCTAAGTTAACCTAACCTAACCTAAGCTAACCTAAGCTAACCTAAGCTAACCTAAGCTAACCTAAGCCAAACTAAGCTAACCTAAGCCAACCTAAGCTAACCTAAGCTAACCTAACCTAAGCTAACCTAAGCAAAGCTAAGCTAACCTAAGCTAACCTAAGCTAAAATAAGCTAACCTAAGCTAACCTAAGCTAACCTAAGCTAACGTAAGCTAACCTAAGCTAACGTAAGCTAACCTAACCTAACCTAAGCATACCTAAGCTAACCTAAGCAAACCTAAGCTAACCTAACGTAACCTAAGCTAACCTAACCTAACCTAACCTAACCTAAGCTAACCTAACCTAACCTAAGCTAACCTAACCTAACCTAAGCTAACCTAAGCTAACCTAAGCTAACCTAAGCTAACCTAACCTGACCTGACCTGACCTAATCTGACCTAACCTGACCTAACCTGACCTAACCTAACCTAACCTAACCGAACCTAACCTAACCTGACCTAACCTGACCTAACCTGACCTAACCTGACCTAACCTGACCTAACCTAACCTAACCTAACCTAAGCTAACCTAAGCTAACCTAAGCTAACCTAAGCAAACCTAAGCTAACCTAACCTAACCTAAGCTAATCTAAGCTGACCTAAGCTAACCTAAGCTAAAATAAGCTAACCTAAGCTAACTTAACCTAACCTAAGCTAACCTAAGCTAACCTAAGCTAACCTAAGCTAACCTAAGCTAACCTAAGCTAACCTAAACTAACCTAAGCTAACCTAAGCTAATCTAAGCTGACCTAAGCTAACCTAAGCTAAAATAAGCTAACCTAAGCTAACCTAACCTAACCTAAGCTAACCTAAGCTAACCTAAGCTAACCTAAGCAAACCTAAGCAAACCTAAGTTAACCTAAGCTAACTTAAGCTAACCTAAGCAAACCTAAGCTAACCTAAGCAAACCTAAGCTAACCTAACCGAAGCTAACCTAAGCTAACCTAACCTAACCTAAGCTAACCTAAGCTAACCCAAGCTAACCCAAGCAAACCTAAGCTAATCTAACCTAACCTAACCTAACCCAAGCTAACCTAACCTAACCTAACCTAACCTAACCTAAGCTAACCTAAGCTAACCTAAGCTAACTTAAGCTAACCTAACCTAAGCTAACCTAAGGTAATTTAAGCTAACCTAAACTAATTTAAGCTAACCTAAGCTAACCTAAGCTAACCTAAGCTAATCTAAGCTGACCTAAGCGAACCTAAGCTAACCTAAGCAAACCTAAGCTAACCTAAGCTAACCTAAGCTAACCTAAGCTAACCTAAGCAAACCTAAGCTAACCTAAGCAAACCTAAGCTAACCTAACCTTACCTAAGCTAACCTAACCTAACCTAAGCTAACCTAAGTAAACCTAAGCTAGCCCAAGCTAACCCAAGCAAACCTAAGCTAACCTAAGCTAAACTAATCTAACCTAAGCTAACCTAACCTAACCTAACCTAAGCTAACCTAAGCTAACCTAAGCTAACCTAAGCTAACCTAAGCTAACCTAAGCTAACCTAAACTAACCTAAGCTAACCTAAGCTAACCTAAGCTAATCTAAGCTGACCTAAGCTAACCTAAGCTAAAATAAGCTAACCTAAGCTAACCTAACTTAACCTAAGCTAACCTAAGCTAACCTAAGCTAACCTAAGCTAACCTAAGCAAACCTAAGCAAACCTAAGCTAACCTAAGCTAACCTAAGCTAACCAAAGCTAACTTAAGCTAACCTAACCTAAGCTAATCTAAGCTAACCTAACCTAACTTAAAATAACCTAAGCTAAGCTAAGCTAACCTAACCTAAGCTAACCTAAGCTAACCTAACCTAACCTAAGCTAACCTAAGCTAACCTAGGCTAACCTAACCTAACCTAAGCTAACCTAAGCTAACCTAAGCTAAAATAAGCTAACCTAAGCTAACCTAACCTAAGCTAACTTAAGCTAACCTAAGCTAGCCTAAGCTAACCTAAACTAACCTAAGCTAACCTAAGCTAACCTAACCTAACCTAAACTAACCTAACCTAAGCTAACCTAAGCTAACCTAAGCTGACCTATGCTGACCTAAGCTGACCTAAGCTGACCTAAGCTGACCTAAGCTGACCTAAGCTGACCTAAGCTGACCTAAGCTGACCTAAGCTGATTTAAGCTGACCTAAGCTGACCTAAGCTGACCTAAGCTGACCTAAGCTGACCTAAGCTGACCTAAGCTGACCTAAGCTGACCTAAGCTAACCTAAGCTAACATAAGAAAACATAAGCAAACCTAAGCTAACCTAACCTTACCTAAGCTAACCTAACCTAACCTAAGCTAACCTAAGTAAACCTAAGCTAACCCAAGCTAACCCAAGCAAACCTAAGCTAACCTAAGCTAACCTAAGCTAACCTAAGCTAACCTAACCTAACCTAACCTAACCTAAGCTAACCTAAGCTAACCTAACCTAACCTAAGCTAACCTAAGCTAACCTAAGCTAACCTAAGCTAACCTAAGCTAACCTAAGCAAACCTAAACTAATTTAAGCTAACCTAAGCTAACCTAAGCTAACCTAAGCTAATCTAAGCTGACCTAAGCTTACATAAGCTAACCTAAGCTAAAATCAGCTAACCTAAGCTAACCTAAGTTAACCTAAGCTAACCTAAGCTAACCTAAGCTAACCTAACCTAACCTAAAATAACCTAAGATAACCTAAGCTAACCTAACCTAACCTAACCTAACCTAACCTAAGCTAACCTAAGTTAACCTAACCTAACCTAAGCTAACCTAAGCTAACCTAAGCTAACCTAAGCTAACCTAAGCCAAACTAAGCTAACCTAAGCCAACCTAAGCTAACCTAAGCTAACCTAACCTAAGCTAACCTAAGCAAAGCTAAGCTAACCTAAGCTAACCTAAGCTAAAATAAGCTAACCTAAGCTAACCTAAGCTAACCTAAGCTAACGTAAGCTAACCTAACCTAACCTAAGCATACCTAAGCTAACCTAAGCAAACCTAAGCTAACCTAACCTAACCTAAGCTAACCTAAGCTAACCTAACCTAACCTAAGCTAACCTAAGCTAACCTAACCTAACCTAAGCTAACCTAACCTAACCTAAGCTAACCTAACCTAACCTAAGCTAACCTAAGCTAACCTAAGCTAACCTAAGCCAAACTAAGCTAACCTAAGCCAACCTAAGCTAACCTAAGCTAACCTAACCTAAGCTAACCTAAGCAAAGCTAAGCTAACCTAAGCTAACCTAAGCTAAAATAAGCTAACCTAAGCTAACCTAAGCTAACCTAAGCTAACGTAAGCTAACCTAACCTAACCTAAGCATACCTAAGCTAACCTAAGCAAACCTAAGCTAACCTAACCTAACCTAAGCTAACCTAAGCTAACCTAACCTAACCTAAGCTAACCTAAGCTAACCTAACCTAACCTAAGCTAACCTAACCTAACCTAAGCTAACCTAACCTAACCTAAGCTAACCTAAGCTAACCTAAGCTAACCTAAGCCAAACTAAGCTAACCTAAGCCAACCTAAGCTAACCTAAGCTAACCTAACCTAAGCTAACCTAAGCAAAGCTAAGCTAACCTAAGCTAACCTAAGCTAAAATAAGCTAACCTAAGCTAACCTAAGCTAACCTAAGCTAACCTAAGCTAACCTAAGCTAACCTAACCTAACCTAACCTAAAATAACCTAAGCTAACCTAAGCTAACCTAAGCTAACCTAAGCAAACCTAAGCTAACCTAAGCTAACCTAAGCTAACCTAAGCAAACCTAAGCTAACCTAAGCAAACCTAAGCTAACCTAACCTTACCTAAGCTAACCTAACCTAACCTAAGCTAACCTAAGTAAACCTAAGCTAACCCAAGCTAACCCAAGCAAACCTAAGCTAACCTAAGCTAACCTAATCTAACCTAAGCTAACCTAACCTAACCTAACCTAAGCTAACCTAAGCTAACCTAAGCTAACCTAAGCTAACCTAAGCTAACCTAACCTAACCTAACCTAACCTAAGCTAACCTAAGCTAACCTAAGCTAACCTAAGCTAACCTAAGCTAACCTAAGCTAACCTAAGCTAACCTAAGCTAACCTAAGCTAACCTAACCTAACCTAACCTAACCTAAGCTAACCTAACCTAACCTAAGCTAACCTAAGCTAACCTAAGCTAACCTAAGCTAACCTAAGCTAACCAAAGCTAACCTAAGTTAACCTAAGCTAACCTAAGCTAACCTAAGCTAACCTAACCTAACCTAACCTAACCTAAAATAACCTAAGCTTACCTAAGCGAACCTAAGCTAACCTAAGCTAACCTAACCTAACCTAACCTAACCTAACCTAACCTAACCTAACCTAAGCTAACCTAAGCTAACCTAAGCTAACCTAAGCAAACCTAAGCTAACCTAAGCTAACCTAAGCTAACCTAAGCAAACCTAAGCTAACCTAAGCAAACCTAAGCTAACCTAACCTTACCTAAGCTAACCTAACCTAACCTAAGCTAACCTAAGTAAACCTAAGCTAACCCAAGCTAACCCAAGCAAACCTAAGCTAACCTAAGCTAACCTAAGCTAACCTAAGCTAACCTAACCTAACCTAACCTAACCTAAGCTAACCTAAGCTAACCTAACCTAACCTAAGCTAACCTAAGCTAACCTAAGCTAACCTAAGCTAACCTAAGCTAACCTAAGCAAACCTAAACTAATTTAAGCTAACCTAAGCTAACCTAAGCTAACCTAAGCTAATCTAAGCTGACCTAAGCTTACATAAGCTAACCTAAGCTAAAATCAGCTAACCTAAGCTAACCTAAGTTAACCTAAGCTAACCTAAGCTAACCTAAGCTAACCTAACCTAACCTAAAATAACCTAAGATAACCTAAGCTAACCTAACCTAACCTAACCTAACCTAAGCTAACCTAAGTTAACCTAACCTAACCTAAGCTAACCTAAGCTAACCTAAGCTAACCTAAGCTAACCTAAGCCAAACTAAGCTAACCTAAACCAACCTAAGCTAACCTAAGCTAACCTAACCTAAGCTAACCTAAGCAAAGCTAAGCTAACCTAAGCTAACCTAAGCTAAAATAAGCTAACCTAAGCTAACCTAAGCTAACCTAAGCTAACGTAAGCTAACCTAACCTAACCTAAGCATACCTAAGCTAACCTAAGCAAACCTAAGCTAACCTAACCTAACCTAAGCTAACCTAAGCTAACCTAACCTAACCTAAGCTAACCTAAGCTAACCTAACCTAACCTAAGCTAACCTAACCTAACCTAAGCTAACCTAACCTAACCTAAGCTAACCTAAGCTAACCTAAGCTAACCTAAGCCAAACTAAGCTAACCTAAGCCAACCTAAGCTAACCTAAGCTAACCTAACCTAAGCTAACCTAAGCAAAGCTAAGCTAACCTAAGCTAACCTAAGCTAAAATAAGCTAACCTAAGCTAACCTAAGCTAACCTAAGCTAACGTAAGCTAACCTAACCTAACCTAAGCATACCTAAGCTAACCTAAGCAAACCTAAGCTAACCTAAGCTAACCTAAGCTAACCTAAGCAAACCTAAGCTAACCTAAGCAAACCTAAGCTAACCTAACCTTACCTAAGCTAACCTAACCTAACCTAAGCTAACCTAAGTAAACCTAAGCTAACCCAAGCTAACCCAAGCAAACCTAAGCTAACCTAAGCTAACCTAATCTAACCTAAGCTAACCTAACCTAACCTAACCTAAGCTAACCTAAGCTAACCTAAGCTAACCTAAGCTAACCTAAGCTAACCTAACCTAACCTAACCTAACCTAAGCTAACCTAAGCTAACCTAACCTAACCTAAGCTAACCTAAGCTAACCTAAGCTAACCTAAGCTAACCTAAGCTAACCTAAGCAAACCTAAACTAATTTAAGCTAACCTAAGCTAACCTAAGCTAACCTAAGCTAACCTAACCTAACCTAAGCTAACCTAAGCTAACCTAAGCTAACCTAAGCAAACCTAAGCTAACCTAAGCTAACCTAAGCTAACCTAAGCAAACCTAAGCTAACCTAAGCAAACCTAAGCTAACCTAACCTTACCTAAGCTAACCTAACCTAACCTAAGCTAACCTAAGTAAACCTAAGCTAACCCAAGCTAACCCAAGCAAACCTAAGCTAACCTAAGCTAACCTAATCTACCCTAAGCTAACCTAACCTAACCTAACCTAAGCTAACCTAAGCTAACCTAAGCTAACCTAAGCTAACCTAAGCTAACCTAACCTAACCTAACCTAACCTAAGCTAACCTAAGCTAACCTAACCTAACCTAAGCTAACCTAACCTAACCTAAGCTAACCTAAGCTAACCTAAGCTAACCTAAGCAAACCTAAGCTAACCTAAGCTAACCTAAGCTAATCTAAGCTAACCTAAGCTAACCTAAGCAAACCTAAGCTAACCTAAGCAAACCTAAGCTAACCTAACCTTACCTAAGCTAACCTAACCTAACCTAAGCTAACCTAAGTAAACCTAAGCTAACCCAAGCTAACCCAAGCAAACCTAAGCTAACCTAAGCTAACCTAATCTAACCTAAGCTAACCTAACCTAACCTAACCTAAGCTAACCTAAGCTAACCTAAGCTAACCTAAGCTAACCTAAGCTAACCTAAGCTAACCTAAGCAAACCTAAGCTAACCTAAGCTAACCTAAGCTAATCTAAGCTAACCTAAGCTAACCTAAGCTAACCTAAGCTAAAATAAGCTAAAATAAGCTAACCTAAGCTAACCTAACTTAAGCTAATCTAAGCTAACCTAACCAAACCTAAGCAAACCTAAGTTAACCTAAGCTAACCTAAGCTAATCTAAGCTGACCTAAGCTAACCTAAGCTAACCTAAGCTAAAATAAGCTAACCTAAGCTAACCTAACCTAACCTAAGCTAACCTAAGCTAACCTAAGCTAACCTAAGCAAACCTAAGCAAACCTAAGTTAACCTAAGCTAACTTAAGCTAACCTAAGCAAACCTAAGCTAACCTAAGCAAACCTAAGCTAACCTAACCGAAGCTAACCTAAGCTAACCTAACCTAACCTAAGCTAACCTAAGCTAACCCAAGCTAACCCAAGCAAACCTAAGCTAATCTAAGCTAACCTAACC
The DNA here is from genome assembly GCA_039881145.1 of Druceiella hillmani. Taxonomy (NCBI): domain Eukaryota; kingdom Metazoa; phylum Arthropoda; class Insecta; order Lepidoptera; family Hepialidae; genus Druceiella; species Druceiella hillmani. The sequence continues at coordinate 16,597,750 of JAYKKI010000019.1, read as the reverse complement.
TAACCTAAGCTAACCTAACCTAACCTAACCTAACCTAACCTAAGCTAACCTAAGCTAACCTAAGCTAACTTAAGCTAACCTAACCTAAGCTAACCTAAGCTAATTTAAGCTAACCCAAACTAATTTAAGCTAACCTAAGCTAACCTAAGCTAATCTAAGCTGACCTAAGCTAACATAAGCTAACCTAAGCTAAAATCAGCTAACCTAAGCTAACCTAAGTTAACCTAAGCTAACCTAAGCTAACCTAAGCTAACCTAACCTAAGCTAATCTAAGTTAACCTAACCTAACCTAAAATAACCTAAGATAACCTAAGCTAACCTAACCTAACCTAACCTAACCTAACCTAAGCTAACCTAAGTTAACCTAACCTAACCTAAGCTAACCTAAGCCAAACTAAGCTAACCTAAGCCAACCTAAGCTAACCTAAGCTAACCTAAACTAAGCTAACCTAAGCAAAGCTAAGCTAACCTAAGCTAACCTAAGCTTAAATAAGCTAACCTAAGCTAACCTAAGCTAACCTAAGCTAACGTAAGCTAACCTAAGCTAACGTAAGCTAACCTAACCTAACCTAAGCATACCTAAGCTAACCTAAGCAAACCTAAGCTAACCTAACGTAACCTAAGCTAACCTAACCTAACCTAACCTAACCTAAGCTAACCTAACCTAACCTAAGCTAACCTAACCTAACCTAAGCTAACCTAAGCTAACCTAAGCTAACCTAAGCTAACCTAACCTGACCTAACCTGACCTAATCTGACCTAACCTGACCTAACCTGACCTAACCTAACCTAACCTAACCGAACCTAACCTAACCTGACCTAACCTGACCTAACCTGACCTAACCTGACCTAACCTGACCTAACCTAACCTAACCTAACCTAAGCTAACCTAAGCTAACCTAAGCTAACCTAAGCAAACCTAAGCTAACCTAACCTAACCTAAGGTAATCTAAGCTGACCTAAGCTAACCTAAGCTAAAATAAGCTAACCTAAGCTAACCTAACCTAACCTAAGCTAACCTAAGCTAACCTAAGCTAACCTAAGCTAACCTAAGCTAACCTAAGCTAACCTAAACTAACCTAAGCTAACCTAAGCTAATCTAAGATGACCTAAGCTAACCTAAGCTAAAATAAGCTAACCTAAGCTAACCTAACCTAACCTAAGCTAACCTAAGCTAACCTAAGCTTACCTAAGCAAACCTAAGCAAACCTAAGTTAACCTAAGCTAACTTAAGCTAACCTAAGCAAACCTAAGCTAACCTAAGCAAACCTAAGCTAACCTAACCGAAGCTAACCTAAGCTAACCTAACCTAACCTAAGCTAACCTAAGCTAACCCAAGCTAACCCAAGCAAACCTAAGCTAATCTAAGCTAACCTAACCTAACCTAAGCTAACCTAACCTAACCTAACCTAACCTAACCTAAGCTAACCTAAGCTAACCTAAGCTAACTTAAGCTAACCTAACCTAAGCTAACCTAAGGTAATTTAAGCTAACCTAAACTAATTTAAGCTAACCTAAGCTAACCTAAGCTAACCTAAGCTAATCTAAGCTGACCTAAGCGAACCTAAGCTAACCTAAGCAAACCTAAGCTAACCTAAGCTAACCTAAGCTAACCTAAGCTAACCTAAGCTAACCTAAGCAAACCTAAGCTAACCTAAGCAAACCTAAGCTAACCTAACCTTACCTAAGCTAACCTAACCTAACCTAAGCTAACCTAAGTAAACCTAAGCTAGCCCAAGCTAACCCAAGCAAACCTAAGCTAACCTAAGCTAAACTAATCTAACCTAAGCTAACCTAACCTAACCTAACCTAAGCTAACCTAAGCTAACCTAAGTTAACCTAACCTAACCTAAGCTAACCTAAGCTAACCTAAGCCAAACTAAGCTAACCTAAGCCAACCTAAGCTAACCTAAGCTAACCTAACCTAAGCTAACCTAAGCAAAGCTAAGCTAACCTAAGCTAACCTAAGCTTAAATAAGCTAACCTAAGCTAACCTAAGCTAACCTAAGCTAACGTAAGCTAACCTAAGCTAACGTAAGCTAACCTAACCTAACCTAAGCATACCTAAGCTAACCTAAGCAAACCTAAGCTAACCTAACGTAACCTAAGCTAACCTAACCTAACCTAACCTAACCTAAGCTAACCTAACCTAACCTAAGCTAACCTAACCTAACCTAAGCTAACCTAAGCTAACCTAAGCTAACCTAAGCTAACCTAACCTGACCTAACCTGACCTAATCTGACCTAACCTGACCTAACCTGACCTAACCTAACCTAACCTAACCGAACCTAACCTAACCTGACCTAACCTGACCTAACCTGACCTAACCTGACCTAACCTGACCTAACCTAACCTAACCTAACCTAAGCTAACCTAAGCTAACCTAAGCTAACCTAAGCAAACCTAAGCTAACCTAACCTAACCTAAGGTAATCTAAGCTGACCTAAGCTAACCTAAGCTAAAATAAGCTAACCTAAGCTAACCTAACCTAACCTAAGCTAACCTAAGCTAACCTAAGCTAACCTAAGCTAACCTAAGCTAACCTAAGCTAACCTAAACTAACCTAAACTAACCTAAGCTAACCTAAGCTAATCTAAGATGACCTAAGCTAACCTAAGCTAAAATAAGCTAACCTAAGCTAACCTAACCTAACCTAAGCTAACCTAAGCTAACCTAAGCTAACCTAAGCAAACCTAAGCAAACCTAAGTTAACCTAAGCTAACTTAAGCTAACCTAAGCAAACCTAAGCTAACCTAAGCAAACCTAAGCTAACCTAACCGAAGCTAACCTAAGCTAACCTAACCTAACCTAAGCTAACCTAAGCTAACCCAAGCTAACCCAAGCAAACCTAAGCTAATCTAAGCTAACCTAACCTAACCTAAGCTAACCTAACCTAACCTAACCTAACCTAACCTAAGCTAACCTAAGCTAACCTAAGCTAACTTAAGCTAACCTAACCTAAGCTAACCTAAGGTAATTTAAGCTAACCTAAACTAATTTAAGCTAACCTAAGCTAACCTAAGCTAACCTAAGCTAATCTAAGCTGACCTAAGCGAACCTAAGCTAACCTAAGCAAACCTAAGCTAACCTAAGCTAACCTAAGCTAACCTAAGCTAACCTAAGCAAACCTAAGCTAACCTAAGCAAACCTAAGCTAACCTAACCTTACCTAAGCTAACCTAACCTAACCTAAGCTAACCTAAGTAAACCTAAGCTAGCCCAAGCTAACCCAAGCAAACCTAAGCTAACCTAAGCTAAACTAATCTAACCTAAGCTAACCTAACCTAACCTAACCTAAGCTAACCTAAGCTAACCTAAGTTAACCTAACCTAACCTAAGCTAACCTAAGCTAACCTAAGCCAAACTAAGCTAACCTAAGCCAACCTAAGCTAACCTAAGCTAACCTAACCTAAGCTAACCTAAGCAAAGCTAAGCTAACCTAAGCTAACCTAAGCTTAAATAAGCTAACCTAAGCTAACCTAAGCTAACCTAAGCTAACGTAAGCTAACCTAAGCTAACGTAAGCTAACCTAACCTAACCTAAGCATACCTAAGCTAACCTAAGCAAACCTAAGCTAACCTAACGTAACCTAAGCTAACCTAACCTAACCTAACCTAACCTAAGCTAACCTAACCTAACCTAAGCTAACCTAACCTAACCTAAGCTAACCTAAGCTAACCTAAGCTAACCTAAGCTAACCTAACCTGACCTAACCTGACCTAATCTGACCTAACCTGACCTAACCTGACCTAACCTAACCTAACCTAACCGAACCTAACCTAACCTGACCTAACCTGACCTAACCTGACCTAACCTGACCTAACCTGACCTAACCTAACCTAACCTAACCTAAGCTAACCTAAGCTAACCTAAGCTAACCTAAGCAAACCTAAGCTAACCTAACCTAACCTAAGGTAATCTAAGCTGACCTAAGCTAACCTAAGCTAAAATAAGCTAACCTAAGCTAACCTAACCTAACCTAAGCTAACCTAAGCTAACCTAAGCTAACCTAAGCTAACCTAAGCTAACCTAAGCTAACCTAAACTAACCTAAACTAACCTAAGCTAACCTAAGCTAATCTAAGATGACCTAAGCTAACCTAAGCTAAAATAAGCTAACCTAAGCTAACCTAACCTAACCTAAGCTAACCTAAGCTAACCTAAGCTAACCTAAGCAAACCTAAGCAAACCTAAGTTAACCTAAGCTAACTTAAGCTAACCTAAGCAAACCTAAGCTAACCTAAGCAAACCTAAGCTAACCTAACCGAAGCTAACCTAAGCTAACCTAACCTAACCTAAGCTAACCTAAGCTAACCCAAGCTAACCCAAGCAAACCTAAGCTAATCTAAGCTAACCTAACCTAACCTAAGCTAACCTAACCTAACCTAACCTAACCTAACCTAAGCTAACCTAAGCTAACCTAAGCTAACTTAAGCTAACCTAACCTAAGCTAACCTAAGGTAATTTAAGCTAACCTAAACTAATTTAAGCTAACCTAAGCTAACCTAAGCTAACCTAAGCTAATCTAAGCTGACCTAAGCGAACCTAAGCTAACCTAAGCAAACCTAAGCTAACCTAAGCTAACCTAAGCTAACCTAAGCTAACCTAAGCAAACCTAAGCTAACCTAAGCAAACCTAAGCTAACCTAACCTTACCTAAGCTAACCTAACCTAACCTAAGCTAACCTAAGTAAACCTAAGCTAGCCCAAGCTAACCCAAGCAAACCTAAGCTAACCTAAGCTAAACTAATCTAACCTAAGCTAACCTAACCTAACCTAACCTAAGCTAACCTAAGCTAACCTAAGCTAACCTAAGCTAACCTAAGCTAACCTAAGCTAACCTAAACTAACCTAAGCTAACCTAAGCTAACCTAAGCTAATCTAAGCTGACCTAAGCTAACCTAAGCTAAAATAAGCTAACCTAAGCTAACCTAACTTAACCTAAGCTAACCTAAGCTAACCTAAGCTAACCTAAGCTAACCTAAGCAAACCTAAGCAAACCTAAGCTAACCTAAGCTAACCTAAGCTAACCAAAGCTAACTTAAGCTAACCTAACCTAAGCTAATCTAAGCTAACCTAACCTAACTTAAAATAACCTAAGCTAAGCTAAGCTAACCTAACCTAAGCTAACCTAAGCTAACCTAACCTAACCTAAGCTAACCTAAGCTAACCTAAGCTAACCTAACCTAACCTAAGCTAACCTAAGCTAACCTAAGCTAAAATAAGCTAACCTAAGCTAACCTAACCTAAGCTAACTTAAGCTAACCTAAGCTAGCCTAAGCTAACCTAAACTAACCTAAGCTAACCTAAGCTAACCTAACCTAACCTAAACTAACCTAACCTAAGCTAACCTAAGCTAACCTAACCTGACCTAACCTGACCTAACCTGACCTAACCTGACCTAACCTAACCTAACCTAACCGAACCTAACCTAACCTAAGCTGACCTAAGCTGACCTAAGCTGACCTATGCTGACCTAAGCTGACCTAAGCTGACCTAAGCTGACCTAAGCTGACCTAAGCTGACCTAAGCTGACCTAAGCTGACCTAAGCTGATTTAAGCTGACCTAAGCTAACCTAAGCTAACCTAAGCTAACCTAAGCTAACCTAAGCAAACCTAAGCTAACCTAAGCAAACCTAAGCTAACCTAACCTTACCTAAGCTAACCTAACCTAACCTAAGCTAACCTAAGTAAACCTAAGCTAGCCCAAGCTAACCCAAGCAAACCTAAGCTAACCTAAGCTAAACTAATCTAACCTAAGCTAACCTAACCTAACCTAACCTAAGCTAACCTAAGCTAACCTAAGTTAACCTAACCTAACCTAAGCTAACCTAAGCTAACCTAAGCCAAACTAAGCTAACCTAAGCCAACCTAAGCTAACCTAAGCTAACCTAACCTAAGCTAACCTAAGCAAAGCTAAGCTAACCTAAGCTAACCTAAGCTTAAATAAGCTAACCTAAGCTAACCTAAGCTAACCTAAGCTAACGTAAGCTAACCTAAGCTAACGTAAGCTAACCTAACCTAACCTAAGCATACCTAAGCTAACCTAAGCAAACCTAAGCTAACCTAACGTAACCTAAGCTAACCTAACCTAACCTAACCTAACCTAAGCTAACCTAACCTAACCTAACCTAACCTAACCTAACCTAAGCTAACCTAAGCTAACCTAAGCTAACCTAAGCTAACCTAACCTGACCTAACCTGACCTAATCTGACCTAACCTGACCTAACCTGACCTAACCTAACCTAACCTAACCGAACCTAACCTAACCTGACCTAACCTGACCTAACCTGACCTAACCTGACCTAACCTGACCTAACCTAACCTAACCTAACCTAAGCTAACCTAAGCTAACCTAAGCTAACCTAAGCAAACCTAAGCTAACCTAACCTAACCTAAGGTAATCTAAGCTGACCTAAGCTAACCTAAGCTAAAATAAGCTAACCTAAGCTAACCTAACCTAACCTAAGCTAACCTAAGCTAACCTAAGCTAACCTAAGCTAACCTAAGCTAACCTAAGCTAACCTAAACTAACCTAAACTAACCTAAGCTAACCTAAGCTAATCTAAGATGACCTAAGCTAACCTAAGCTAAAATAAGCTAACCTAAGCTAACCTAACCTAACCTAAGCTAACCTAAGCTAACCTAAGCTAACCTAAGCAAACCTAAGCAAACCTAAGTTAACCTAAGCTAACTTAAGCTAACCTAAGCAAACCTAAGCTAACCTAAGCAAACCTAAGCTAACCTAACCGAAGCTAACCTAAGCTAACCTAACCTAACCTAAGCTAACCTAAGCTAACCCAAGCTAACCCAAGCAAACCTAAGCTAATCTAAGCTAACCTAACCTAACCTAAGCTAACCTAACCTAACCTAACCTAACCTAACCTAAGCTAACCTAAGCTAACCTAAGCTAACTTAAGCTAACCTAACCTAAGCTAACCTAAGGTAATTTAAGCTAACCTAAACTAATTTAAGCTAACCTAAGCTAACCTAAGCTAACCTAAGCTAATCTAAGCTGACCTAAGCGAACCTAAGCTAACCTAAGCAAACCTAAGCTAACCTAAGCTAACCTAAGCTAACCTAAGCTAACCTAAGCAAACCTAAGCTAATCTAAGCTGACCTAAGCTAACCTAAGCTAACCTAAGCTAACCTAAGCTAACCTAAGCAAACCTAAGCAAACCTAAGCTAACCTAAGCTAACCTAAGCTAACCAAAGCTAACTTAAGCTAACCTAACCTAAGCTAATCTAAGCTAACCTAACCTAACTTAAAATAACCTAAGCTAAGCTAAGCTAACCTAACCTAAGCTAACCTAAGCTAACCTAACCTAACCTAAGCTAACCTAAGCTAACCTAAGCTAACCTAACCTAACCTAACCTAAGCTAACCTAAGCTAACCTAAGCTAACCTAAGCTAACCTAAGCTAACCTAAGCTAACCTAAACTAACCTAAGCTAACCTAAGCTAACCTAAGCTAATCTAAGCTGACCTAAGCTAACCTAAGCTAAAATAAGCTAACCTAAGCTAACCTAACTTAACCTAAGCTAACCTAAGCTAACCTAAGCTAACCTAAGCTAACCTAAGCAAACCTAAGCAAACCTAAGCTAACCTAAGCTAACCTAAGCTAACCAAAGCTAACTTAAGCTAACCTAACCTAAGCTAATCTAAGCTAACCTAACCTAACTTAAAATAACCTAAGCTAAGCTAAGCTAACCTAACCTAAGCTAACCTAAGCTAACCTAACCTAACCTAAGCTAACCTAAGCTAACCTAAGCTAACCTAACCTAACCTAAGCTAACCTAAGCTAACCTAAGCTAAAATAAGCTAACCTAAGCTAACCTAACCTAAGCTAACTTAAGCTAACCTAAGCTAGCCTAAGCTAACCTAAACTAACCTAAGCTAACCTAAGCTAACCTAACCTAACCTAAACTAACCTAACCTAAGCTAACCTAAGCTAACCTAACCTGACCTAACCTGACCTAACCTGACCTAACCTGACCTAACCTAACCTAACCTAACCGAACCTAACCTAACCTAAGCTGACCTAAGCTGACCTAAGCTGACCTATGCTGACCTAAGCTGACCTAAGCTGACCTAAGCTGACCTAAGCTGACCTAAGCTGACCTAAGCTGACCTAAGCTGACCTAAGCTGATTTAAGCTGACCTAAGCTGACCTAAGCTGACCTAAGCTGACCTAAGCTGACCTAAGCTGACCTAAGCTGACCTAAGCTGACCTAAGCTAACCTAAGCTAACATAAGCTAACATAAGCAAACCTAAGCTAACCTAACCTTACCTAAGCTAACCTAACCTAACCTAAGCTAACCTAAGTAAACCTAAGCTAACCCAAGCTAACCCAAGCAAACCTAAGCTAACCTAAGCTAACCTAACCTAACCTAAGCTAACCTAACCTAACCTAACCTAAGCTAACCTAAGCTAACCTAAGCTAACCTAAGCTAACCTAAGCTAACCTAACCTAACCTAACCTAACCTAAGCTAACCTAAGCTAACCTAACCTAACCTAAGCTAACCTAAGCTAACCTAAGCTAACCTAAGCTAACCTAAGCTAACCTAAGCAAACCTAAACTAATTTAAGCTAACCTAAGCTAACCTAAGCTAACCTAAGCTAATCTAAGCTGACCTAAGCTTACATAAGCTAACCTAAGCTAAAATCAGCTAACCTAAGCTAACCTAAGTTAACCTAAGCTAACCTAAGCTAACCTAAGCTAACCTAACCTAACCTAAAATAACCTAAGATAACCTAAGCTAACCTAACCTAACCTAACCTAACCTAACCTAAGCTAACCTAAGTTAACCTAACCTAACCTAAGCTAACCTAAGCTAACCTAAGCTAACCTAAGCTAACCTAAGCCAAACTAAGCTAACCTAAGCCAACCTAAGCTAACCTAAGCTAACCTAACCTAAGCTAACCTAAGCAAAGCTAAGCTAACCTAAGCTAACCTAAGCTAAAATAAGCTAACCTAAGCTAACCTAAGCTAACCTAAGCTAACGTAAGCTAACCTAACCTAACCTAAGCATACCTAAGCTAACCTAAGCAAACCTAAGCTAACCTAACCTAACCTAAGCTAACCTAAGCTAACCTAACCTAACCTAAGCTAACCTAAGCTAACCTAACCTAACCTAAGCTAACCTAAGCTAACCTAACCTAACCTAAGCTAACCTAACCTAACCTAAGCTAACCTAACCTAACCTAAGCTAACCTAAGCTAACCTAAGCTAACCTAAGCCAAACTAAGCTAACCTAAGCCAACCTAAGCTAACCTAAGCTAACCTAACCTAAGCTAACCTAAGCAAAGCTAAGCTAACCTAAGCTAACCTAAGCTAAAATAAGCTAACCTAAGCTAACCTAAGCTAACCTAAGCTAACCTAAGCTAACCTAAGCTAACCTAAGCTAACCTAACCTAACCTAACCTAAAATAACCTAAGCTAACCTAAGCTAACCTAAGCTAACCTAAGCAAACCTAAGCTAACCTAAGCTAACCTAAGCTAACCTAAGCAAACCTAAGCTAACCTAAGCAAACCTAAGCTAACCTAACCTTACCTAAGCTAACCTAACCTAACCTAAGCTAACCTAAGTAAACCTAAGCTAACCCAAGCTAACCCAAGCAAACCTAAGCTAACCTAAGCTAACCTAATCTAACCTAAGCTAACCTAACCTAACCTAACCTAAGCTAACCTAAGCTAACCTAAGCTAACCTAAGCTAACCTAAGCTAACCTAACCTAACCTAACCTAACCTAAGCTAACCTAAGCTAACCTAACCTAACCTAAGCTAACCTAAGCTAACCTAAGCTAACCTAAGCTAACCTAAGCTAACCTAAGCTAACCTAACCTAACCTAACCTAACCTAAGCTAACCTAACCTAACCTAAGCTAACCTAAGCTAACCTAAGCTAACCTAAGCTAACCTAAGCTAACCAAAGCTAACCTAAGTTAACCTAAGCTAACCTAAGCTAACCTAAGCTAACCTAACCTAACCTAACCTAACCTAAAATAACCTAAGCTTACCTAAGCGAACCTAAGCTAACCTAAGCTAACCTAACCTAACCTAACCTAACCTAACCTAACCTAACCTAACCTAAGCTAACCTAAGCTAACCTAAGCTAACCTAAGCAAACCTAAGCTAACCTAAGCTAACCTAAGCTAACCTAAGCAAACCTAAGCTAACCTAAGCAAACCTAAGCTAACCTAACCTTACCTAAGCTAACCTAACCTAACCTAAGCTAACCTAAGTAAACCTAAGCTAACCCAAGCTAACCCAAGCAAACCTAAGCTAACCTAAGCTAACCTAAGCTAACCTAAGCTAACCTAACCTAACCTAACCTAACCTAAGCTAACCTAAGCTAACCTAACCTAACCTAAGCTAACCTAAGCTAACCTAAGCTAACCTAAGCTAACCTAAGCTAACCTAAGCAAACCTAAACTAATTTAAGCTAACCTAAGCTAACCTAAGCTAACCTAAGCTAATCTAAGCTGACCTAAGCTTACATAAGCTAACCTAAGCTAAAATCAGCTAACCTAAGCTAACCTAAGTTAACCTAAGCTAACCTAAGCTAACCTAAGCTAACCTAACCTAACCTAAAATAACCTAAGATAACCTAAGCTAACCTAACCTAACCTAACCTAACCTAACCTAAGCTAACCTAAGTTAACCTAACCTAACCTAAGCTAACCTAAGCTAACCTAAGCTAACCTAAGCTAACCTAAGCCAAACTAAGCTAACCTAAGCCAACCTAAGCTAACCTAAGCTAACCTAACCTAAGCTAACCTAAGCAAAGCTAAGCTAACCTAAGCTAACCTAAGCTAAAATAAGCTAACCTAAGCTAACCTAAGCTAACCTAAGCTAACGTAAGCTAACCTAACCTAACCTAAGCATACCTAAGCTAACCTAAGCAAACCTAAGCTAACCTAACCTAACCTAAGCTAACCTAAGCTAACCTAACCTAACCTAAGCTAACCTAAGCTAACCTAACCTAACCTAAGCTAACCTAACCTAACCTAAGCTAACCTAACCTAACCTAAGCTAACCTAAGCTAACCTAAGCTAACCTAAGCCAAACTAAGCTAACCTAAGCCAACCTAAGCTAACCTAAGCTAACCTAACCTAAGCTAACCTAAGCAAAGCTAAGCTAACCTAAGCTAACCTAAGCTAAAATAAGCTAACCTAAGCTAACCTAAGCTAACCTAAGCTAACCTAAGCTAACCTAAGCTAACCTAAGCTAACCTAACCTAACCTAACCTAAAATAACCTAAGCTAACCTAAGCTAACCTAAGCTAACCTAAGCAAACCTAAGCTAACCTAAGCTAACCTAAGCTAACCTAAGCAAACCTAAGCTAACCTAAGCAAACCTAAGCTAACCTAACCTTACCTAAGCTAACCTAACCTAACCTAAGCTAACCTAAGTAAACCTAAGCTAACCCAAGCTAACCCAAGCAAACCTAAGCTAACCTAAGCTAACCTAATCTAACCTAAGCTAACCTAACCTAACCTAACCTAAGCTAACCTAAGCTAACCTAAGCTAACCTAAGCTAACCTAAGCTAACCTAACCTAACCTAACCTAACCTAAGCTAACCTAAGCTAACCTAACCTAACCTAAGCTAACCTAAGCTAACCTAAGCTAACCTAAGCTAACCTAAGCTAACCTAAGCAAACCTAAACTAATTTAAGCTAACCTAAGCTAACCTAAGCTAACCTAAGCTAACCTAACCTAACCTAACCTAACCTAACCTAAGCTAACCTAAGCTAACCTAAGCTAACCTAAGCTAACCTAAGCTAACCTAAGCTAATCTTAGCTAACCTAAGCTAACCTAAGCTAACCTAAGCTAACCTAAGCTAACCTAACCTAACCTAACCTAACCTAAGCTAACCTAACCTAACCTAAGCTAACCTAAGCTAACCTAAGCTAACCTAAGCTAACCAAAGCTAACCTAAGTTAACCTAAGCTAACCTAAGCTAACCTAAGCTAACCTAACCTAACCTAACCTAACCTAAAATAACCTAAGCTTACCTAAGCGAACCTAAGCTAACCTAAGCTAACCTAACCTAACCTAACCTAACCTAACCTAACCTAACCTAACCTAAGCTAACCTAAGCTAACCTAAGCTAACCTAAGCAAACCTAAGCTAACCTAAGCTAACCTAAGCTAACCTAAGCAAACCTAAGCTAACCTAAGCAAACCTAAGCTAACCTAACCTTACCTAAGCTAACCTAACCTAACCTAAGCTAACCTAAGTAAACCTAAGCTAACCCAAGCTAACCCAAGCAAACCTAAGCTAACCTAAGCTAACCTAATCTAACCTAAGCTAACCTAACCTAACCTAACCTAAGCTAACCTAAGCTAACCTAAGCTAACCTAAGCTAACCTAAGCTAACCTAACCTAACCTAACCTAACCTAAGCTAACCTAAGCTAACCTAACCTAACCTAAGCTAACCTAACCTAACCTAAGCTAACCTAAGCTAACCTAAGCTAACCTAAGCAAACCTAAGCTAACCTAAGCTAACCTAAGCTAATCTAAGCTAACCTAAGCTAACCTAAGCAAACCTAAGCTAACCTAAGCAAACCTAAGCTAACCTAACCTTACCTAAGCTAACCTAACCTAACCTAAGCTAACCTAAGTAAACCTAAGCTAACCCAAGCTAACCCAAGCAAACCTAAGCTAACCTAAGCTAACCTAATCTAACCTAAGCTAACCTAACCTAACCTAACCTAAGCTAACCTAAGCTAACCTAAGCTAACCTAAGCTAACCTAAGCTAACCTAAGCTAACCTAAGCAAACCTAAGCTAACCTAAGCTAACCTAAGCTAATCTAAGCTAACCTAAGCTAACCTAAGCTAACCTAAGCTAACCTAAGCTAAAATAAGCTAAAATAAGCTAACCTAAGCTAACCTAACCTAAGCTAACCTAAGCTAACCTAACCAAACCTAAGCAAACCTAAGTTAACCTAAGCTAACCTAAGCTAATCTAAGCTGACCTAAGCTAACCTAAGCTAACCTAAGCTAAAATAAGCTAACCTAAGCTAACCTAACCTAACCTAAGCTAACCTAAGCTAACCTAAGCTAACCTAAGCAAACCTAAGCAAACCTAAGTTAACCTAAGCTAACTTAAGCTAACCTAAGCAAACCTAAGCTAACCTAAGCAAACCTAAGCTAACCTAACCGAAGCTAACCTAAGCTAACCTAACCTAACCTAAGCTAACCTAAGCTAACCCAAGCTAACCCAAGCAAACCTAAGCTAATCTAAGCTAACCTAACCTAACCTAAGCTAACCTAACCTAACCTAACCTAACCTAACCTAAGCTAACCTAAGCTAACCTAAGCTAACTTAAGCTAACCTAACCTAAGCTAACCTAAGCTAATTTAAGCTAACCCAAACTAATTTAAGCTAACCTAAGCTAACCTAAGCTAATCTAAGCTGACCTAAGCTAACATAAGCTAACCTAAGCTAAAATCAGCTAACCTAAGCTAACCTAAGTTAACCTAAGCTAACCTAAGCTAACCTAAGCTAACCTAACCTAAGCTAATCTAAGTTAACCTAACCTAACCTAAAATAACCTAAGATAACCTAAGCTAACCTAACCTAACCTAACCTAACCTAACCTAAGCTAACCTAAGTTAACCTAACCTAACCTAAGCTAACCTAAGCTAACCTAAGCCAAACTAAGCTAACCTAAGCCAACCTAAGCTAACCTAAGCTAACCTAACCTAAGCTAACCTAAGCAAAGCTAAGCTAACCTAAGCTAACCTAAGCTTAAATAAGCTAACCTAAGCTAACCTAAGCTAACCTAAGCTAACGTAAGCTAACCTAAGCTAACGTAAGCTAACCTAACCTAACCTAAGCATACCTAAGCTAACCTAAGCAAACCTAAGCTAACCTAACGTAACCTAAGCTAACCTAACCTAACCTAACCTAACCTAAGCTAACCTAACCTAACCTAAGCTAACCTAACCTAACCTAAGCTAACCTAAGCTAACCTAAGCTAACCTAAGCTAACCTAACCTGACCTAACCTGACCTAATCTGACCTAACCTGACCTAACCTGACCTAACCTAACCTAACCTAACCGAACCTAACCTAACCTGACCTAACCTGACCTAACCTGACCTAACCTGACCTAACCTGACCTAACCTAACCTAACCTAACCTAAGCTAACCTAAGCTAACCTAAGCTAACCTAAGCAAACCTAAGCTAACCTAACCTAACCTAAGGTAATCTAAGCTGACCTAAGCTAACCTAAGCTAAAATAAGCTAACCTAAGCTAACCTAACCTAACCTAAGCTAACCTAAGCTAACCTAAGCTAACCTAAGCTAACCTAAGCTAACCTAAACTAACCTAAGCTAACCTAAGCTAACCTAAGCTAATCTAAGATGACCTAAGCTAACCTAAGCTAAAATAAGCTAACCTAAGCTAACCTAACCTAACCTAAGCTAACCTAAGCTAACCTAAGCTTACCTAAGCAAACCTAAGCAAACCTAAGTTAACCTAAGCTAACTTAAGCTAACCTAAGCAAACCTAAGCTAACCTAAGCAAACCTAAGCTAACCTAACCGAAGCTAACCTAAGCTAACCTAACCTAACCTAAGCTAACCTAAGCTAACCCAAGCTAACCCAAGCAAACCTAAGCTAATCTAAGCTAACCTAACCTAACCTAAGCTAACCTAACCTAACCTAACCTAACCTAACCTAAGCTAACCTAAGCTAACCTAAGCTAACTTAAGCTAACCTAACCTAAGCTAACCTAAGGTAATTTAAGCTAACCTAAACTAATTTAAGCTAACCTAAGCTAACCTAAGCTAACCTAAGCTAATCTAAGCTGACCTAAGCGAACCTAAGCTAACCTAAGCAAACCTAAGCTAACCTAAGCTAACCTAAGCTAACCTAAGCTAACCTAAGCAAACCTAAGCTAACCTAAGCAAACCTAAGCTAACCTAACCTTACCTAAGCTAACCTAACCTAACCTAAGCTAACCTAAGTAAACCTAAGCTAGCCCAAGCTAACCCAAGCAAACCTAAGCTAACCTAAGCTAAACTAATCTAACCTAAGCTAACCTAACCTAACCTAACCTAAGCTAACCTAAGCTAACCTAAGTTAACCTAACCTAACCTAAGCTAACCTAAGCTAACCTAAGCCAAACTAAGCTAACCTAAGCCAACCTAAGCTAACCTAAGCTAACCTAACCTAAGCTAACCTAAGCAAAGCTAAGCTAACCTAAGCTAACCTAAGCTTAAATAAGCTAACCTAAGCTAACCTAAGCTAACCTAAGCTAACGTAAGCTAACCTAAGCTAACGTAAGCTAACCTAACCTAACCTAAGCATACCTAAGCTAACCTAAGCAAACCTAAGCTAACCTAACGTAACCTAAGCTAACCTAACCTAACCTAACCTAACCTAAGCTAACCTAACCTAACCTAAGCTAACCTAACCTAACCTAAGCTAACCTAAGCTAACCTAAGCTAACCTAAGCTAACCTAACCTGACCTAACCTGACCTAATCTGACCTAACCTGACCTAACCTGACCTAACCTAACCTAACCTAACCGAACCTAACCTAACCTGACCTAACCTGACCTAACCTGACCTAACCTGACCTAACCTGACCTAACCTAACCTAACCTAACCTAAGCTAACCTAAGCTAACCTAAGCTAACCTAAGCAAACCTAAGCTAACCTAACCTAACCTAAGGTAATCTAAGCTGACCTAAGCTAACCTAAGCTAAAATAAGCTAACCTAAGCTAACCTAACCTAACCTAAGCTAACCTAAGCTAACCTAAGCTAACCTAAGCTAACCTAAGCTAACCTAAGCTAACCTAAACTAACCTAAACTAACCTAAGCTAACCTAAGCTAATCTAAGATGACCTAAGCTAACCTAAGCTAAAATAAGCTAACCTAAGCTAACCTAACCTAACCTAAGCTAACCTAAGCTAACCTAAGCTAACCTAAGCAAACCTAAGCAAACCTAAGTTAACCTAAGCTAACTTAAGCTAACCTAAGCAAACCTAAGCTAACCTAAGCAAACTTAAGCTAACCTAACCGAAGCTAACCTAAGCTAACCTAACCTAACCTAAGCTAACCTAAGCTAACCCAAGCTAACCCAAGCAAACCTAAGCTAATCTAAGCTAACCTAACCTAACCTAAGCTAACCTAACCTAACCTAACCTAACCTAACCTAAGCTAACCTAAGCTAACCTAAGCTAACTTAAGCTAACCTAACCTAAGCTAACCTAAGGTAATTTAAGCTAACCTAAACTAATTTAAGCTAACCTAAGCTAACCTAAGCTAACCTAAGCTAATCTAAGCTGACCTAAGCGAACCTAAGCTAACCTAAGCAAACCTAAGCTAACCTAAGCTAACCTAAGCTAACCTAAGCTAACCTAAGCAAACCTAAGCTAACCTAAGCAAACCTAAGCTAACCTAACCTTACCTAAGCTAACCTAACCTAACCTAAGCTAACCTAAGTAAACCTAAGCTAGCCCAAGCTAACCCAAGCAAACCTAAGCTAACCTAAGCTAAACTAATCTAACCTAAGCTAACCTAACCTAACCTAACCTAAGCTAACCTAAGCTAACCTAAGCTAACCTAAGCTAACCTAAGCTAACCTAAGCTAACCTAAACTAACCTAAGCTAACCTAAGCTAACCTAAGCTAATCTAAGCTGACCTAAGCTAACCTAAGCTAAAATAAGCTAACCTAAGCTAACCTAACTTAACCTAAGCTAACCTAAGCTAACCTAAGCTAACCTAAGCTAACCTAAGCAAACCTAAGCAAACCTAAGCTAACCTAAGCTAACCTAAGCTAACCAAAGCTAACTTAAGCTAACCTAACCTAAGCTAATCTAAGCTAACCTAACCTAACTTAAAATAACCTAAGCTAAGCTAAGCTAACCTAACCTAAGCTAACCTAAGCTAACCTAACCTAACCTAAGCTAACCTAAGCTAACCTAGGCTAACCTAACCTAACCTAAGCTAACCTAAGCTAACCTAAGCTAAAATAAGCTAACCTAAGCTAACCTAACCTAAGCTAACTTAAGCTAACCTAAGCTAGCCTAAGCTAACCTAAACTAACCTAAGCTAACCTAAGCTAACCTAACCTAACCTAAACTAACCTAACCTAAGCTAACCTAAGCTAACCTAACCTGACCTAACCTGACCTAACCTGACCTAACCTGACCTAACCTAACCTAACCTAACCGAACCTAACCTAACCTAAGCTGACCTAAGCTGACCTATGCTGACCTAAGCTGACCTAAGCTGACCTAAGCTGACCTAAGCTGACCTAAGCTGACCTAAGCTGACCTAAGCTGACCTAAGCTGATTTAAGCTGACCTAAGCTGACCTAAGCTGACCTAAGCTGACCTAAGCTAACCTAAGCTAACCTAAGCAAACCTAAACTAATTTAAGCTAACCTAAGCTAACCTAAGCTAACCTAAGCTAATCTAAGCTGACCTAAGCTTACATAAGCTAACCTAAGCTAAAATCAGCTAACCTAAGCTAACCTAAGTTAACCTAAGCTAACCTAAGCTAACCTAAGCTAACCTAACCTAACCTAAAATAACCTAAGATAACCTAAGCTAACCTAACCTAACCTAACCTAACCTAACCTAAGCTAACCTAAGTTAACCTAACCTAACCTAAGCTAACCTAAGCTAACCTAAGCTAACCTAAGCTAACCTAAGCCAAACTAAGCTAACCTAAGCCAACCTAAGCTAACCTAAGCTAACCTAACCTAAGCTAACCTAAGCAAAGCTAAGCTAACCTAAGCTAAAATAAGCTAACCTAAGCTAACCTAAGCTAACCTAAGCTAACGTAAGCTAACCTAACCTAACCTAAGCATACCTAAGCTAACCTAAGCAAACCTAAGCTAACCTAACCTAACCTAAGCTAACCTAAGCTAACCTAACCTAACCTAAGCTAACCTAAGCTAACCTAACCTAACCTAAGCTAACCTAACCTAACCTAAGCTAACCTAACCTAACCTAAGCTAACCTAAGCTAACCTAAGCTAACCTAAGCCAAACTAAGCTAACCTAAGCCAACCTAAGCTAACCTAAGCTAACCTAACCTAAGCTAACCTAAGCAAAGCTAAGCTAACCTAAGCTAACCTAAGCTAAAATAAGCTAACCTAAGCTAACCTAACCTAACCTAAGCTAACCTAAGCTAACCTAAGCTAACCTAAGCTAACCTAAGCTAACCTAACCGAACCTAAGCTAACCTAAGCTAACTTAAGCTAACCTAACCTAAGCTAACCTAAGCTAATTTAAGCTAACCCAAACTAATTTAAGCTAACCTAAGCTAACCTAAGCTAATCTAAGCTGACCTAAGCTAACATAAGCTAACCTAAGCTAAAATCAGCTAACCTAAGCTAACCTAAGTTAACCTAAGCTAACCTAAGCTAACCTAAGCTAACCTAACCTAAGCTAATCTAAGTTAACCTAACCTAAAATAACCTAAGATAACCTAAGCTAACCTAACCTAACCTAACCTAACCTAACCTAAGCTAACCTAAGTTAACCTAACCTAACCTAAGCTAACCTAAGCTAACCTAAGCTAACCTAAGCTAACCTAAGCCAAACTAAGCTAACCTAAGCCAACCTAAGCTAACCTAAGCTAACCTAACCTAAGCTAACCTAAGCAAAGCTAAGCTAACCTAAGCTAACCTAAGCTAAAATAAGCTAACCTAAGCTAACCTAAGCTAACCTAAGCTAACGTAAGCTAACCTAAGCTAACGTAAGCTAACCTAACCTAACCTAAGCATACCTAAGCTAACCTAAGCAAACCTAAGCTAACCTAACGTAACCTAAGCTAACCTAACCTAACCTAACCTAACCTAAGCTAACCTAACCTAACCTAAGCTAACCTAACCTAACCTAAGCTAACCTAAGCTAACCTAAGCTAACCTAAGCTAACCTAACCTGACCTGACCTGACCTAATCTGACCTAACCTGACCTAACCTGACCTAACCTAACCTAACCTAACCGAACCTAACCTAACCTGACCTAACCTGACCTAACCTGACCTAACCTGACCTAACCTGACCTAACCTAACCTAACCTAACCTAAGCTAACCTAAGCTAACCTAAGCTAACCTAAGCAAACCTAAGCTAACCTAACCTAACCTAAGCTAATCTAAGCTGACCTAAGCTAACCTAAGCTAAAATAAGCTAACCTAAGCTAACTTAACCTAACCTAAGCTAACCTAAGCTAACCTAAGCTAACCTAAGCTAACCTAAGCTAACCTAAGCTAACCTAAACTAACCTAAGCTAACCTAAGCTAATCTAAGCTGACCTAAGCTAACCTAAGCTAAAATAAGCTAACCTAAGCTAACCTAACCTAACCTAAGCTAACCTAAGCTAACCTAAGCTAACCTAAGCAAACCTAAGCAAACCTAAGTTAACCTAAGCTAACTTAAGCTAACCTAAGCAAACCTAAGCTAACCTAAGCAAACCTAAGCTAACCTAACCGAAGCTAACCTAAGCTAACCTAACCTAACCTAAGCTAACCTAAGCTAACCCAAGCTAACCCAAGCAAACCTAAGCTAATCTAACCTAACCTAACCTAACCCAAGCTAACCTAACCTAACCTAACCTAACCTAACCTAAGCTAACCTAAGCTAACCTAAGCTAACTTAAGCTAACCTAACCTAAGCTAACCTAAGGTAATTTAAGCTAACCTAAACTAATTTAAGCTAACCTAAGCTAACCTAAGCTAACCTAAGCTAATCTAAGCTGACCTAAGCGAACCTAAGCTAACCTAAGCAAACCTAAGCTAACCTAAGCTAACCTAAGCTAACCTAAGCTAACCTAAGCAAACCTAAGCTAACCTAAGCAAACCTAAGCTAACCTAACCTTACCTAAGCTAACCTAACCTAACCTAAGCTAACCTAAGTAAACCTAAGCTAGCCCAAGCTAACCCAAGCAAACCTAAGCTAACCTAAGCTAAACTAATCTAACCTAAGCTAACCTAACCTAACCTAACCTAAGCTAACCTAAGCTAACCTAAGCTAACCTAAGCTAACCTAAGCTAACCTAAGCTAACCTAAACTAACCTAAGCTAACCTAAGCTAACCTAAGCTAATCTAAGCTGACCTAAGCTAACCTAAGCTAAAATAAGCTAACCTAAGCTAACCTAACTTAACCTAAGCTAACCTAAGCTAACCTAAGCTAACCTAAGCTAACCTAAGCTAACCTAAGCTAACCTAAGCAAACCTAAGCAAACCTAAGTTAACCTAAGCTAACCTAAGCTAACCAAAGCTAACTTAAGCTAACCTAACCTAAGCTAATCTAAGCTAACCTAACCTAACTTAAAATAACCTAAGCTAAGCAAAGCTAACCTAACCTAAGCTAACCTAAGCTAACCTAACCTAACCTAAGCTAACCTAAGCTAACCTAAGCTAACCTAACCTAACCTAAACTAACCTAAGCTAACCTAAGCTAAAATAAGCTAACCTAAGCTAACCTAACCTAAGCTAACTTAAGCTAACCTAAGCTAGCCTAAGCTAACCTAAACTAACCTAAGCTAACCTAAGCTAACCTAAGCTAACCTAACCTAACCTAACCTAAGCTAACCTAAGCAAACCTAAGCTAACCTAAGCAAACCTAAGCTAACCTAACCTTACCTAAGCTAACCTAACCTAACCTAAGCTAACCTAAGTAAACCTAAGCTAACCCAAGCTAACCCAAGCAAACCTAAGCTAACCTAAGCTAACCTAATCTAACCTAAGCTAACCTAATCTAACCTAACCTAAGCTAACCTAAGCTAACCTAAGCTAACCTAAGCTAACCTAAGCTAACCTAACCTAACCTAACCTAACCTAAGCTAACCTAAGCTAACCTAACCTAACCTAAGCTAACCTAAGCTAACCTAAGCTAACCTAAGCTAACCTAAGCTAACCTAAGCTAACCAAAGCTAACCTAAGCTAACCTAAGTTAACCTAAGCTAACCTAAGCTAACCTAAGCTAACCTAACCTAACCTAATCTAACCTAAAATAACCTAAGCTAAGCTAAGCTAACCTAACCTAAGCTAACCTAAGCCAACCTAAGCTAACCTAAGCTAACCTAACCTAACCTAAGCTAACCTAAGCTAACTTAAGCTAACCTAAGCTAATCTAAGCTAACCTAAGCTAACCTAACCTAAGCTAGCCTAAGCTAACCTAAGTTAACCTAAGCTAACCTAAGCTAACATAACCTAACCTAACCTAACATAACCTAACCTAACCTAACCTAACCTAACCAAACCTAACCTAACCTAACCGTACCTAACCGAACCTAACCTAAGCTGACCTAAGCTAACCTAAGCTAACCTAAGCTAACCTAACCTAAGCTAGCCTAAGCTAACCTAAGTTAACCTAAGCTAACCTAACCTAACCTAACCTAACCTAACCTAACCTAACCTAACCTAACCTAACCTAAGCTAACCTAAGCTAACCTAAGCTAACCTAAGCTAACCTAAGCTAATTTTAGCTAACCTAAGCTAACATAACCTAACCTAACCTAACCTAAGCTAACCTAAGCTAACCTAACCTAAAATAACCTAAGCTAACCTAAGCTAACCTAAGCTAACCTAAGCTAACCTAACCTAACCTAACCTAACCGAACCTAACCTAACCGAATCTAACCTAAGCTGACCTAAGCTGACCTAAGCTGACCTATGCTGACCTAACCTAACCTAACCTAACCTAACCTAACCTAACCTAACCTAAGCTAACCTAAGCTAACCTAAGCTAACTTAAGCTAACCTAACCTAAGCTAACCTAAGCTAATTTAAGCTAACCTAAACTAATTTAAGCTAACCTAAGCTAACCTAAGCTAACCTAAGCTAATCTAAGCTGACCTAAGCTAACATAAGCTAACCTAAGCTAAAATCAGCTAACCTAAGCTAACCTAAGTTAACCTAAGCTAACCTAAGCTAACCTAAGCTAACCTAACCTAAGCTAATCTAAGTTAACCTAACCTAACCTAAAATAACCTAAGATAACCTAAGCTAACCTAACCTAACCTAACCTAACCTAACCTAAGCTAACCTAAGTTAACCTAACCTAACCTAAGCTAACCTAAGCTAACCTAAGCTAACCTAAGCTAGCCTAAGCTAACCTAAACTAACCTAACCTAACCTAAGCTAACCTAAGCTAACCTAAGCTAACCTAAGCTAACCTAACCTAAGCTAATCTAAGCTGACCTAACCTAACCTAAAATAACCTAAGCTAAGCTAAGCTAACCTAACCTAAGCTAACCTAAGCTAACCTAACCTAACCTAAGCTAACCTAAGCTAACTTAAGCTAACCTAAGCTAATCTAAGCTAACCTAAGCTAACCTAACCTAAGCTAGCCTAAGCTAACCTAAGTTAACCTAAGCTAACCTAAGCTAACATAACCTAACCTAACCTAACATAACCTAACCTAACCTAACCTAACCTAACCTAACCAAACCTAACCGTACCTAACCGAACCTAACCTAAGCTGACCTAAGCTAACCTAAGCTAACCTAAGCTAACCTAACCTAAGCTAGCCTAAGCTAACCTAAGTTAACCTAAGCTAACCTAAGCTAACCTAAGCTAACTTAAGCTAATCTAAGCTAACCTAACCTAACCTAACCTGACCTAAAATAACCTAAGCTAACCTAAGCTAACCTAACCTAACCTAACCTAGCCTAACCTAACCTAACCTAACCTAACCTAACCTAACCTAACCTAACCTAATCTAACCTAACCTAACCTTACCTAACCTAATCTAACCTAAAATAACCTAACCTAACCTAACCTAACCTAAGTTAACCTAAGCTAACCTAAGCTAACCTAAGCTAACCTAAGCTAATCTAAGCTAACCTTAGCTAACCTAAGCTAACCTTAGCTAACCTAAGCTAACATAAGCAAACCTAAGCTAACTCAAGCTAACCCAAGCAAACCTAAGCTAACCTAATCTAACCTAAGCTAACCTAACCTAACCTAACCTAAGCTAACCTAAGCTAACCTAAGCTAACCTAACCTGACCTAAGCTGACCTAATCTGACCTAAGCTGACCTAAGCTGACCTAAGCTGACCTAAGCTGACCTGGCCTGGCCTGGCCTGGCCTGGTCTGGCCTGGCCTGACCTGACCTGGCCTGGCCTGACCTGACCTGAGCTGAGCTGAGCTGAGCTGAGCTGAGCTGATCTGAGCTGAGCTGAGCTGAGCTGAGCTGAGCTGACCTGACCTGACCTGACCTGACCTGACCTGACCTAAGCTAACCTAACCTAACCTAACCTAAGCTAATCTAACCTAACCTAACCTAACCTAACCTAACCTAGAATGCTCGAACCAGAGCAAGTATTAGTCAGTATCTTGTTTCTTAGTCGTGACGCATTTTCGTTTCATAGAATTTCAAAGCACAACGATGCTAAAGAAGTTTCACTTCAATAATTTCAGACATTTAATTATTTACCTACCAACCATCTTAGGTACGTAATTTCTTTGAAATTCCGTAAGAGAGCAATAAACCTGCAGCTAAGTTATTTCTCAGAATATTAATAGTAATTATAGAGTATTGTTTGTTTAGCGTAAATTAACATCTTTTTTTCGTGCTCGGGTATTAAACATTTATTGGCCGCAGCTTAAATGGAACATTTGCAAATTTCGCTGTTTCGTGATTTGATTGCATAGTCTTCCATACACAATCAATCGCAGAAGAGTTTAAACAATTTAACGAATGTTTTTCGATTTCTCTTTATCGACGCTAAAGGTATCGCGTTAATCACAAAGATTACGGTTTTTCATGGGCGGCGCACTGCTGTGTCCCAGGGTTGATTCGCGGCCGTTCATCGAGCTGTACTGAACTGATATTTGTAGTTACGTAGCTAAAATGCCAGACAAGTGACCAGCAACATAGCAAAAAATATTCTAGAAAAGTAACAAGTGTGATGCAATTAATAAGTTAATTTAATATTGTTAAACCTTATCATTTTAAATATTAAAAGAAACTTTTTCTACCAATATTTTTTGGGTGACATTTTTCATAACGAATGTTTCTATACTATATATATATATTCTATAAAATTTTGACATATATAAAACTAAATTATGGTTCAGTGTGTGAAATGGTTTTCTTGTTATATTAAATATTTATAGCCTTACCGATTTTAAGCAATGCTCCTCGAAATGAACGTATTTTGTTTTAGAACATAATAATATGAATGAATTTTTTTACATTTAAATGAATAAACAAAAAAAATTACCATCATAAATAAAAATTGATGGACGTTGAGTTACTATCCCGCGATCCATGTTTTGATATTGTTTTATGCGTTTTCACCTGTATTGATCCATTTGATGTTACGCATTTGTCTGGTTTTTGATTTATATTTCTCTAAAATCACCATACAATAAAGTTGAAATAAATACGATTTAATTTTTATTAAGCTGGACTATTTTTCTATATATTTGGTAAACATATTTAGAAAAACCGTACCATTAAAATTTAAACTTATATCCAATGTTCGGCATCGAATGAGCAAATAAGGTCTGTCTTGCTATCTTTCGTCAATTAGAGATTCATATTAGAAAATTTAATTATAATGGAAGTTTTATTTTGGTGGGATATCTGTGAAACCGCAAATTTATGTTGTTCGGCTATGGTGACCAGTGAGGAACATTCCAATGCTCAAAGTGACGCGATCGTAAGCCAACATTCGTTACCTGAATGTCAACATCTATAATTTATTTTAAATAATTATTTTAAAAATAATTGTTTGTAGGACAATCCTTTGTAGAACTTAATTATAAAGTAAAATTTCTACTGTAAAATATTTCGACTTTTTAACAAGATGTTATCTGTTTTTTGTTTCGAAAATTTTTTCTAAATCTTGTTACGTGCACGATGGTGTGCTACACATGAAGGTTTCAGACCAATTAATGTTATAATGCTGTAGTTATACTCAAAACTACCAGTGGCGGCTCATGCTGAGTAGCGCTACTGCGGTGAACTCTCCATCAAAATTATTAAAAGTTAATAAGCTGTTGATTAAACTCATAAGCTGTTGTATTAAATGTTACTAACGAACAACAATATAACATGTATTTCCTCAGAAAGTGTGCACAGCGATACGCCGCTGTCAACCAAAACGTCCAGTGCTGAATTCAGTGAGTGCAAAAGGGAAGTTAACAAAATCTGAAACGTGAAACAAAAAATTCGTATGACGGAATCACTTAATCTATATTATAGACTTTAATCAGTAGCTTCATGAGAGCGATGGTGCTAAAACGAACTTCTGAGCTGTCAGTTTGTCGACGTTCATACGGTATGATTATTGGCATTGATTTGATATAAATTATTTCACATTGATTAAATTGTGTTGTATAGCTTCACATAGTGTAAAAAATGGAAGAATCCATATAATGTGCATTTTATAATAATAAACCTGTGAAAAGACGTAGATATATCTGATGTTTGGAGACGCCAAGGTAGAAACAAATTTATTTTGATAAAAATCCAAATTTTCCGTTTAAATGAAATAATATAGGTATGAAACAAAGTGTTTACAAAACGTAGAGCGATTATTTTATTAAAAAAAAGTATACGTTATATTTGGCAACCAACTGACAGCTGTCTCTTTAACTGAAACCAGTATATGTTAATTTCGGCAGCCATTTTTTCACAGGAAATCAATATTTGAAATAATTTTTTTATAATAAATTAATCGAATCCGAGGAATATTTTTTTATTCTTTCATTGACACCAAAAATTCAAAAAAATCACATTTTTCCAAACCAGACTTATACCAAAGCTTCAATTAATTGCGTTTCCGTCTTTCAAAACAAAGTGATAAAGGTTTCCTCTTTTTAAAAAACTGGAGGAATATATTTTAAATACAAATAAGCAAATAAATGGTAAGTAAGTTTTTCTCTTTTTTTTACTGCAATTCCAATGAAATTTTTTATGAGCCGCCGCTGATAACGATGGTCGTTCCTCTTTATCTGAATTGATGCACACCCTTTGTCGTTCGTCGTAATATAAACCTATTCTATTTAGTACAAAATTTAATTAAAAAATAAATTAATTTATTTCAGCGAAAACACGTCTTGAAACTTTAATTGCTTTCTTCTCAAAGCACTGTTTTTCAAATCAGTGACAGCAGTTTCTTGAAAGCTATTCAACCAATCTCTCTCTAATTTTAAACACTTCTCAAAACACATAAATATTGTCCGTGATTTTATTATTTTTTAAACAAGCGATTTAAAAAAGCCATGCTAAAGGTTAATTTCATCTTCCCCGATGCCATCTTTCTTACGTTGACTAAATTGTAATGTCATCATTTCTTGTGTAAATTTTAAATTATATTGATTTGTAGCATTTTTGTAAACATATGCAATTCAATATTACTGTCCTTAATTAATAAAATTACAGTTATTACGGTATAACCATTTAAGTTGATAAACTCGTTGGTACGGCTGCAAAAATTATACTGAAACAAGGGTCACATAAAAACATGATCATCTGCATACTACTGCATGTCCTATATTTTTTTGATACATCCAATTTATTTAATTACACTTAATAAAGCAATATTAAACTGTTATAATCGGTTTACTTCTGCCTCATGGTTCACTGAGCACATGCTGCCAATTTTTTTTCCCAAAAAGTTGTAATTTATTACTGTCTGCTTGAGAAATGAAGTTTCAGCATAAATTCATAAATAGCTATAAACAAAGCAAATCACTAGTAGTGAGAGAGGGAGATGTATAGAGTTTCCATCTCCGCAAACAGACCATTAGTAAAGTATGTTTAACTTGTTTCAGTATTCTTTATGTGCCTAGCTGTAAATTCACCTTCATGTCCTACCTTGAGATAATGACACAAAAAGGATTTCTTAGTGTCAACGCATTACAATGACACTTTAGTATTGATATTACATTATACAGTATTATCCTGCTTTCCACAATCCTGTTTAATAAGGTTTCATTAGTACATGGTTATTTATGGGGCAATAGACCAAAACACTAATTGTTTCCAAGTGCCACCCATGAACAGGTTCCCAGGTGGAACGAAACGACAGCTGATCATTGTGTCACTGGCTTTCTCTGCTGTCGCCTTGTCAATTACCTATCACAGTTCGCTTTCTGCTCCATATAGCTTAATGTCATTATCTGACCATATTTCTGTCGGGCGGCCCCATGTGGCTATCATATGGTGAATAGTCCTGATGGCCGAGTCGGTGATGAGTGAGGCGATCAGTTCTAGGTGTATGGTGCATATTGTTAGACATATAATGAAAGCTGCATATCTTTCTTGAGTCGAACACCTGACGGTGCCTGCCAGTGGACCGAAGAAATTTGTCCTCATATAGTTGAATGGCCTGTGATGGTGGACCATTTGACACTGTGGTGGCGTCGTTCTTCTTATACCTAGGCATAGGTGTACAATCATTTGTACGATTGGTCTCAGGCGGAATATCCAGTAATGTTGGCGACATTCATTTAGTGTAGTTATTCTATTCAATGTAGTTTATCCATAGCTTAGCCACATGATGGTTCCCATCGAGTATAGGAGTGCATTCGTCGCACCGATGTGGCTTCTCAACTGAATTATTTTGTCTACAAAAGGTACAGTCAATGAGCACAGATGACTGTTGCTAGATATGGCTCTGTTATTTTTCAAGTCTTCTATCTCTTCTGTAAATGACTCCTCTTGACTGGCTCAGATCAATATTGTTTCGGCTTGGTGAAAGTATTTTATAGGTACTTGATACTTTTGTAGATACTCATATGAATTGTAATACTCTCACCACCCTGCGAAGCATCTTCTCCAATTCTGAAAATCGGCTGATATCGGGAATGCTGTTTTTCAGTCACAGTGTTGCCTTCGTTTCATTGATATAGTTAGATATCTCTTTTTCGGTATTTTTGCTCTTCATGGGTTATTAATGTAATTTCTGTTCCAGTAATTTCTTGGCGTAGAAAGTTGGGCCCCGAGACTATCTGTGTTTTGCACCGAACTACAGTAAGGTATGGACGTAAGTTTTAGTGGAGCTGCTTTTGCCTTCGAAAGTATGAGTGACATGTCAGTGCAGTCTTCGCGAATGACAGCACATCAGTAGAGTGTGGTAGCGTACGCGGTCTTACTGGCATCCACGAAGACGTGAAGCTGAAGTGATGTATGAGTGAACTTAGTAACGTCTCAGCATGGTGACGTTGCGCTAGTTTTCGCGATGCCTTATCCAGTCTTTTCATTGTGCTGCAAGGTCACAGTCTATTTTTTAGTCCCATTCTGTACCCCATCACCATACCTCCTGCAGTATTTGTTTAGCTCGGATTGTGACATGTGAGGGTAGTCCAAGCGGATCGAACAGCATTATAACAATTTTCAGCTATTTGTGCTACTTAGGCATGTCGCTTAGTAGCACTGTAGACGGTACTCGTGCCACGTTCAAGTTGAATGCAAGCTTCTAGTGCAAAGTGATGTTTCAGCTATTCGCCCATGTTTTCTACTGGTGTCATGTGGTGCATGAAGTTTATGTGCACCATGAAGTACCCGGTCAAACAGTGTGTGAGAGGCAATCGGTTGAGTTATCTTTCCTTTTCATACTTTGATCACGAGTAAAATTTGCCAGTTATCTTGCCTGAGGAGTATCTTGGGTTTAATATTGTTATATCAGAGGCTGTCTTGAATGTCGAGTAAGTGTTCACAGCTGGCTATATATTTTTTGTTACTTCTTGGGCCGAGAGTTGCAGATTCTGGAAGAACCGCAAGTGGATGTTGTGTCATCGAATCGCACCCTTTATGGTAAATACAACTTGTTGTAATGTCTGAGCAGAGATCATCGTTTCCCAAATGGCTTCTATGTGTAATGAGTTAACAGAGCTTTTGGTGTCACATTGATTGGCTAAGTCGGCGTCAATAAATGTTACTGTTGATCTGCTGTTGAGTAATGTATGCTTGTTAGTCTCTCCCACTGATCTGGACACTGAAACTAGAACAATTTTTAGGTATAAGTGGTTTTCTTACTGATCCACGTAGAGCTACCAGTTTCTGTTTTATGACCTCTCTCAGACCTCTCGCCACTAGTTGGCTCACCAGGAGTGATATATTGTGATTATCTGGAACAAATTGAGTATATACAATGGCTTTATTGCCTCTGGAACTATTTTTTCCAATCAATCACAACCTGAGAGTAGTGTTTACGGTATAAAAACTGTAACAAACATAAACGAAATTCTTATGCTTGGAAGTAGTGATTTTTAATAACGTAAAGAACTGAAAGGAAAAGAGACGGGAAAGAGATAGGAGGTGGGAAAATAAGTTGTTGCATCCCTGGGTTATTGTTGACTTGAAGAGTTTGCCTTATAATAATAAGTCCTGTTATATAGAGCTATATATAGTTGCTATATGGGCTGTTATTAAATTTATATAGCAGATTGGATTTTATGAGTTTCTGAGTATAAAAGAAGAATTTATAAACAATAAAATTTTGTAACACTAAAAGTTTTTAGAACATAAAAAATGGAACCCACAACAAAAAACAAATCTTTGTAACACTGAAAATTTTTAGAATATAAAAAACAATAATTAAATTACAAACCAAGTTTGTAATTGAATTATTGTTTTTCAAAACAGTCTTCCTCAATGCCTCAATGCTGAGAATGTATAGAAATTGTGTGGTGTAATTTCGGAGTTGTATAGCAGATGACTCATAACTTCTACACTCTATGTAATCAAATATTCTGTCATTTATCTGGCAGAATGCGCAGAGGCATTTTTGTAATAAAAAAGGACTCTACTGCGAGGTTGTTATTCTCAAACTTTTCCCAAGACAATTATCAAGTAATTACTGGTATACCAGGCTTCTGACTCCTTTATTTTCAGAACAATCGTAGCATAATAACTCATCCATCTGCAGAAATAGCCAGCCATCTTTTTCACAGCACTTCATCCTTTCTTCACCTTTGTAGGCAAGTCTTCAGAAGGTACACTTATTGCACAGATTGCCTCTTGGTTTTGAGTTCGTAAGAGTTCATCCAGCTTTCTTCACCCATGACGGTGTTGAATACAGTATTTGAGTGACCTCCGTAGAACTTTTCTAACATTTCAGGACACTATTCAATGCGATGGTCATTTTAAGTTTTGGTCTAATCGTGGTGTATGTATCCATCTAGCTCAAAGCTTTCTGATATCTAAATATTCGTGCAAAAGTTTCTGTACTTTACTCGTAAAAATACCTAAACTTGCTCAAATCTGCTAATAGATTACTGTCTTTTAAATCTTTGTCACGAGCCACCCAGCATTGATGCTATCTTCAGTTGTCACTCTTTAGAGACATCCCTTAAGCAAATCATCACTGAGATTGGTACAACGATGTTTGAACTCATTACACCAATTGGAAACGATAGAATACAAACTGAAGTTGAATGTAACTTTTTGTTGGTTGAGATCACAACAAAAGTCATAAAAATTGTAGAACGAAAATTTTTTAATTTCTTTAATATCGTTGTTACAAATGGTCACTTCTAAGAACATTGAGTGTTTGCCTCGTATTTCAAATTTAATCCAAAGACTAAGTATGTGATAGTACATCCAATATGATGCAACAAAGCAAACATCTTATCAGCTTTAAAGCTTCTGTGATTCGAATATTTTTTCACAGAAAGGAAAATATATTATGCTGGTAATTCAATGTTTTTCACAAAGCTTTTTTTCATAGATGTGTATTTTTTACATAGGTATTTGTTTACGATAATGGAACACTTAAATGTAATTTAATTGAAAAAAGTTGCAAATAAAACTTTTTGATATCGAAAAATAAATTATTCTCACTAATAACAACCCCAATTCAAAGAATGTTGCTGTATATTATAGTGTTATATTTTCGAGGCTACTAAGAAAAAAAAATTGTTTTACCAATCAAAAAACATCTGTGTGCAACATTAAATACATACTAAATAAATTGTGGTTTTATTATTTCTGAATTGTTACAGGTTCTAGCCTAGATTACTATAAATGCGACAAGTGTTCGAAGAAGTACCTTCATAAACAGTTACTTATGCAACATTACGAAAGAGTACATGGAAAAGGTACACGTACGTGTAACGAGTGTAACAAGGAATTCAAGTGCAAGGCCTATTTACTGTATCACAGGCGCTACGCTCACAGCAGAAAGCAGTTTGAGTGTGATATCTGTAAGAAAACATACAAAACCAAGCGATTACTGCGTGAGCACATCTTGAGCCTTCATCTCCGTAAACCTCAAGGTACGTATAGTGGTTTATTTAGGGGGGGTACACACATTGATGGGATACGAAAATATTTTTAGTATATTTATAAAGTTCATACTGCTGTATAAAATTGCATGTTAAAAGGAGACTGGCGAAAATGAGCCCGGCATTAGAGAAATAGAATATAATTTTTAAGACAGCTGGTTTTTTTTATAAAGCCAACAATTCAGCTACCGATAGTCGTGGGAGAGAAAAATAAAATACAGTTTGTTGCCATAATGCTAAACAAAAGAAGATACCTTCATAAACGTATATGTGTTGCATATATTTTATTTTTAATACATAAACAATAAGCTATCTGATAACATCGAAAATATTACACAATTTATGGTCATACTATTAGATTAATTAAGTATATTTCTCTTAATTTGCAAAAAATAACATTAAGTTTTGTAAAAAAAAGATGCAAAGAAATTACAATATTTATTAAAATACATTCAGCGCTGCACCGATTGCAGTTCGTAAACTTGGTTTTGTTTCTGGTGTTATCTAAATCTTTGTTGTTTTGGTTACATATTCCTTGAAGTTTCCTCACCATTTTTCATATATTTTGTTTTTACTAATCTACACATTGTCAAAATGGAGAGGAATTTTGTGCGAGCTGATAAAAGCAACCTACCTAAAATATACACGCTTATTGTTGCATTTTTCTGTAAAAATAATGTTGATTTCTGCTGCAGAAACAAAAAGTTGCACTTTTCTTTAAAAACAACGTCAATTTCTGCTGCAGAACTCAAAAACGTAAAAACAACAATGTAGGTATCTTTTATGAAATATTGGTTACAGAAATAACTAAAGGTATTTAGAAAACGTTTATAAGATTTCATTTTTTGAAAAAAATACTCAGAAGAAATATCTTCAAATTTGTATATTCCTTGCCTATTCGTCACTAAATTCACAATGAACGTATCGTTAGATATTACACACTGTTAACACACACAAAGAAATAAACGACAATTAATGAAATCAAATAAATTAAAAATAAACATTTAAATGTTTATTTCTAATTATCGTCAAACAAATTAAGTATCTCTTATACCGACTTATTTCACTGTCCTTAAATCTTTAATTTATTGTCCTATTTTTTATTAAATACTTGGAACACACAAATCACATTTTGCATTTATTATACAAATAGTTTATAATATTAATTCATTATGAACTGTGAATTACATAAAAAGAAATACACAGATATTTGTAACTAAAATAATGTCTGGTCATAACTAATGTTTAGAAAAATTTATTTAAAAATCAATTTCCATGCAAAGTGTATTTCTCAAAAAACAATTTCTTGCAAAGATTTGATATGAATAAGCGAAAAGACCTAACCTAATCTAACCTAAAATATCTCAAAAAGTATCGAGCCAGATTATCAATAGAACGGACATATTTCTATATCTTATTAATTTTTAATGATAATATTTGAAATAAAAAGGATGAATTACATTATGAAAAAATATAAAATACAATTAAATTTAAATAATCAATAATAAACATTATCAGTATTAAAACTTTTATTATTAATTAAATTAATTATATATATATATATATATATATATATATATATTTAAATCACGAAGTATTTTATTGCATATTTTCATACCCGAACTCTATAGCGGCCACCACTTCCGAAGACATTGTAATAGATGTTAATACAAATGTTACCTTTTCGCTATTCATATTCATTGGTCATCATGATAATTTTAATTAACATAAATTATTGATAATCATTTTTAAAAAATCCTTGCTTACGTAACGCGTGCTTTCGTCGTACAAAACATCCGGCACACTGAATATTCCGGTATATATTTGATTCATTGATGCAATTTTTCTACTTTCTCCTCAACCTACTCCTTTATTGTTTCTGTATGTTAACTCGTGTATATAATATATATTGCGCTGATATAATTACTTCCTCCTACTTTTAAATTACCAGCGGTATCGAATACTGTGTTTGCTTTGCAATGATTGTATCAACCTACTTCCATCCATGTTTGCAATTATAATGGTATTGAATTGGTATTTTACGAGAATTTGGATTTTTTTTCCGTTTTGTTATAGTTATTACTTCCATTTAAACCTGAATTTCCCAAAAAAATAATTAAGGGTATTAAGTACGTACAATTGAGACATATCGTTCATGGCTTAATCAGGGCACTGTATTATCTAATTTTTAGAATATTAATTAATTTGGGTTGGAAAAGTTTAATGTAAAAATTGGCACTGACTATATCATAAATATCAAAGGACAAAAAAAAAATAACACCGCGAATATTCATCAAAATGTGTGAAAACACATATCGCCAGTCAAAAAAAACAATTTTAAACTGAACCAATCACATTGAAGATCACCACCAAATTAGCAAACGCTTTCCAGTTTCCGCATGTTTGAGTCACATATATTTATTTCGATCGCAACAAACATTCCACAGATTTGATAACATTTTCAGATTTTAGTGTTGTTTACATATAATAATGCACATAAATAAATATTTATCGGTTGCTACCCACGGTATTGAACTAAAGTAGTAGTACAATAAGCTAATATGTCTTAACTAATTTTTTCTTAGAGATATTTAAATTCTACAAAACTGTAATATTTACGTACGTACTAAAATATTTGTTAATTTATTATCCATATGCCATACAACTAACTAAGTAATGGAAACATCTAATAGCGTTTCTCTTTCTAATCTTAAAGTTTAATGTCTAAAGTTTAAACCGAAATAAGATTTATAACGATACCTTAATTTAAAATAACTAACAACGATCTATTCCGAACGATGTTAAGAAATAAGTTTTACACAAATCTCTTCATGAGTTACAGGATACATTGAGATATTATAGTTATTCCTGCATCTTTTCTTAAATTATAGTTAATAATATACTTAAAGTTTCTCTTTGTTTTTAAACATTTCGTGTGAATGATAGACTGTGATAGATAATGATAGATTCAAATATTTATTTGTTATTTTGATAAATAAATACCTTTTTTGTATATTCAAAGTTCTCTAATTTATTCTATCATTGATACCTGCTAGATTTAAATTAATTGACCTGAACATAAAAACTATATGAAGAAAACTTAAAAAAAACAATATTTTACTATTAACGTATAAATAATGCAAAAAATTATGTTTTTTCCGTTTAACATAACATAGTAAAGACTGTATGCAAGCATATGTCACCAATTTCAAACTCTGATCTTTTGAGGCGCTAATAACATTGCGATACACAAATGCACTCAAAATCTTTACGGAGGTGTTCTGTAGTCTGCACCTTTGTCAACCGCTCTCCACTGTATCTAGCTAAAGCAATATAACAGATTAGCGGATATTTTTAATTGTCATTAAGAAAATTAAATTCTAATGATTTGTAATGCTGTCGGGTATGAGGATATTTAAATTTGCATTTGATACAAGGAAGTAATGATGTGTACACATGGTTATAATTTCGAAAATTGAAATAAATAATAGAGGATGAAAGAGTAAGTTTAAATAAAAAAGAAAGGGTGCGTGTACTTATGTACGAGCTGAGAAGTTATACTTCTTTGGCATCATTAAATAATACATACGGATAGATAACCTCAATTATATTGGAGCACTTGAAAAAGTCTATAAACACAATTTTTTCACTAATATTTACGAATAGTAAATATATTAATCAAAATATTGAACTTAAATCACTACTCAATATAATTTATCAGCACATATATAAATCGCACTTATATGAAACTAAAACACGTGTGTGAATGTAGACACTAGAAACATGTGGATAAATACTATGAATATGAAAACAGTGAACAGAGGCGACGATGGTGCCAATAGCTTTTGTTTCGAGACTGCAACCGCTGCAACTTCATACTGTAACTCTTGTGTGACAAATCTTAAAATTTCACTCTCATCATTTTTTCATAACGCGCCTAAAGAAGTATAACTTCAAAAATAGGATTTAACTAAATATAACCCCAAAGGGTTCCAAGTTTCGAAGGGAAGCCAGGTTCTCAAGACAAGGTATGGTTCGTATTGAGCAAATTGTTTTTAGTTTTAATTGCAAAAATTTTGTTGTGTGGTTTTAACCTTCAAGAATTCCAGGGAAGTTAAACTATCGAAGACTTTATAAGTTTAATAAATAACTTGTTCGATACGTAAATTCCAGACGTACAGGTGCTTTTCTATGTAAGGTGCTGTTGACAAATATGAAGACAAAATATTTATTTGTTCGCAAAAGGGATGCTCACATTTATCTACAATATCTTAATTGCACTGTACTCTTTAATGAACCAAGGAAATTAGGATTCATAAAGTTATTTGTTAAAATATTTAACTTACAGCCTGGAAAGCAGTACATGTTTATTAAATAATTGACTGTCGATTTCTTATTAAGATGCTTTGTTAAAAATATTAAAAAATTAATGTACTTCTCAATTAGGGATTTAATTCTA
Source organism: Druceiella hillmani (assembly GCA_039881145.1). NCBI lineage: Eukaryota > Metazoa > Arthropoda > Insecta > Lepidoptera > Hepialidae > Druceiella > Druceiella hillmani. Next base: position 16,562,064 of record JAYKKI010000019.1, on the reverse strand, counting down.
ACGTTTACAAGACTGCTTGAAGAAAAATCTTCATGCCAATAGAAAGCAGTGCAATCAAATATCTTCGTGGATATAACACGATACAAAGCCTTGAATATATATTTTTTCTTTTTTTCATTAATCACATATGTTGTTCAAGCTCCTTCCAAGGGGGGCATAGAGAGATGTCAAGGGGGCGGAAAGCGTTTTAGAAAGAAAAAACAAAAACTTTTGTTGAGAAATCAGTTTGAGCGTGTAAAATTATTGTCTCACTGTTAAAAGGTAAGTTTGTGTATTTACAAACTTCAGTTACCTTTTTTATTTAATTTACTAAATCAAAGGGGGGGCATGAAAAAGTAAAGGGAGCTACATGAAAATATAATTTATAGTCCGGGGAGTCTCAACAAAAAAAAGGTTGGGAAACCCTGCTTTAGGTTTATCATTAATAATTTTGTTTATTTTTTTTAATCTATCTTATGAAATTATTGAAAAACATATCAGTCGCTTATTTTAATATCATTATTATACTGTAGAGTTATTATGTAAATTAAACTGCTTTACGGTGTGAAACTTTTGTCTCATTAAGGTGACAGTTTTCAAATTTATTCATGTTATTGATAATGACATCAAGTGTCCTACACTACTGACGTGTACCGGTGCAACAACGCCGCCATTAACATTTTCGTTTAAAATCCGACAATGTATTCAAATTAATTTAATGATTATAGAAAATTCTGCAGTTGGTTATGCTTTTTTGTTAGCTTTTACTTTTGCATGGAATGATACAAAAGTACTAATGAACAATGAACAACGAAGCTGTACTACTTATAGCATTCAATCTATGCCTAAAGTATACGTCAGTGTCCAGAGAAGAATATATGATATGGGGATTATAATAGCAGCGCACATGTCACGCCTATCAACCATATCTAGTTATGAGTATATTATATGCTCTGTGATAAGTATGGCGATGAATATTGGCTAATTCCTCACGAGTTCCTGGCATTTGTATATAAAACTCGGTTAGGGATGCTATAAAAGCCGATATTTCAACTTTATATTTGGAGACTGTACTCTTATGTACACTTGAAATGTCCCCAGTGACTTGTTGCATTGGTCCCGTTGCATAAAAACGTAAAACGAACAAAAGTTGTTCTTATTGAGTTTTATTCCTGAAGCAGGTTTATTGAAACAATTTCTTTAGTTGGGTTTGAGTATAAGTTACTAAATAATGCTCAAACGACAAGCAAATGGTCACCCTGTGGTCGAAATTCAAATTTTCATGAGTCATTAAATATTTAAGTTTGAACATTATTGGGGTTCTTTTGTCAAAGAATATAACTCTATAATTATTGTATATAATTTTATTGAAAATTGTTCTGTTAAGTCAGCTGAAAGCATGAACAAATACATCATTAGCATGTGTTGTTTGCCTTAATTCCCTAATATGCCTATGAAACTTAAAATTTAATTTTAGTTGAAAATTAAAATTTAATTTTAGTAACAGTTTAAACAAAAACAATTATTTTTTGACACAGTTTATTGTCAGTTTTGGTTTTTTCGTGTTATTATTGAATGAAATAAACACTAATAAATGAGACTCGACATGCAGAGAAGTACAAGATACATTGTTTAATCTCGCACTCCTCCATATGCACAATGTGCATAAGAAGGGGCACAAAGTTTCTCTTCGCATATTAATATGTAGATATTCACAAAACTTGCTTTGCAATACAGTTACCAATCTACTTTGTAACAATTCACTTAGGATATTGACAGAATCTTTAGACATTCTGTAACAAAGAAAAAATTAAGAATTTCTCAACAAATAGTGATTTCTGCGGATATTAAACTTTTTACAGTTTGTATTATATAATTCACAATTAGTTCAACATCTGAAGAAATATCTGATAAACTTGCACTCGAAGATCTTAGATATATTTTCAATTCAATGCTCATAACTTACAAAATTTTTTACAGAAATCGAGTAACTCTTACAATTATAGCAACAACAACTCACATGAGTCGTAAAGATTAGCGTCAAAAGTTAGAGAAATAGTAAAGTAACAAAATTGAAACAACAATTTTGACCGCAACTTTTACTTTGTTACATTACTTTAGCTGTTATCGTCGATAAAGAAATGGGCCGTAAGTAGATTATGGTTTTATTATATTTTAATTGTTACAGATTCTCACCTAGGTAACTACAAATGCGACAAATGTTCGAGGATGTACCTGAATAAAAGCACATTAATGCAACATTACAATCAAGTGCATGGAACGGATTCACAAAAATGTGACGAGTGTAACAAGGAATTCGAGTGTGAGGCCTATTTATTGAGTCACAAGCGTAATGTGCACGGCAGACTGCAGTTGGAGTGTGAAATCTGTAAGAAAATATTCAATTCCACAGATAAGCTGCGTATGCATATGTCGAGATGTCATGCCCGTAAGCCTGAAGGTAAGTACATACGTAATGTTTTTTAGCATATTTATGACGTTCTTACTTCTAAGAATATATATTTTGTACATTATGTGTTGAAAGTAGACCGATGAATATTGGCCAGGCTTATATAAATAGAATATAATTTTTAAAAAAAAAATATATTTTTTAAAATATAAAAAGCAAAAATTCATCGATTGACAATCAAGAACAAGTAAAAAGTAAAATACAATTTGTAACCATAATAGAAATTATTTAATAAACGCATGTATATTGTGTTTTTTATATATCAAGAAGAGAATAGAAGAGTTAAAAATCATTTGATAATCTATAAGAATTATTTTTTTTACTTTGTAGCCATTGTCTAAATTAATTAAAAGTAAACTATTAACTAACATTGATGTTCCTTCTTTTAAAGTGAATATATTTTTGATCTTTCCAGTAAGCGAGTGCAAGTCAATCGAATTTAGTGATTGCAGTCATTTGTGAGTGATATTTCGAGTGATTACGTCTTTGTGAACCGTTCATTTGATTGATTCAGTCAAAAATTGTACAGCTCGTATATTGGGCACATACTATTTTGCTGCAGTAGGTTACTGGTCACCATACATTTATGAGAAGATGTATGTTTGTTTTCTAAAGACCCCCACGTGGGCTCACTTTTGTACCACATGTGTTTATTGTCTATTTCAAGAACAATGTTGATTTGTTACTAATTAAATATAATTTTGAAACCATCTTTATTACGTCATCTTTATCATTCATTAAAACTTCTTGTGGCTTCCTTCTGTAGCCCTTTTTCAACATAAATTAAAAGATCTCAAACAAAGGCAAGAATCTATCGAGTCACTATCCTTGAACACGAATCTCAAAGCGCTGCAAGCCGCTTTTAAGGTTAATTATCTAATTGCCAAGCATGCAAGACCACACACCATTGGGGAAAATCTCGTACTGCCGGCAGCGAAAGAGATAGTGTAATCATGTTCGGAGAAAAAAATGGCGACAGAACTTTATGATTGTCCTATGTCAAATAACACTGTCTCTCATCGTATTGCAGACATATCAGAAAATTTTAAAACCCTATAAATTCAACATTTTACAAAGCCATTACTTTGCCATACAATTCGACAAATTCACAGACGTATCCAACGCCAAGTTGGACTTTTAGAATATGTTCGTTACATTAATTTCAAAAATGTCTGTGAAGAGTTTCTGTTTCATCAAGCCCTTCTGGTTCGCACCACTGGGGAGAATACCTTTCATTTATTCGACAGTTTTGTTGAAAAAAACAAATCGAATTGACTGTAATGTGTGGGTAGGTGGATATGCACTGCCTGATGGTGCTAAAGCAATGACTGGGCGTTTTTCAAGACTCATGAAACGCACTGTGGAATCTATCAATGGGCACTTACTTGCCAGTCATATTATACATCACTCTTAAAAATGCTATAAAGATTGTTACCTTAATCCAAGGCCCATGCCATGAAGTCAAGAATTTTTAGACATTTGCTTGACAGCGAGCGACTTCACGACGAGACTTCGTTGTTACACACTAAAGTGCGCTGGCTGTCCAGGGGAAGTGTTTTTTGAGAATATTTAAGTTGAGATGTGAAACTGAGTTGTACTTGGTTGCGCAAGGAGACAATGAGTACAATTTCTACACACATTCTTATTGTCCATTTATGATGGCAAAAAAGGCTTACTTGTCAGTTGCATTCATTAAATTGGGGTGATCTTAATTTGGGATTTCAAGGTCAGAACACCACTATATTTACCATACAGAATAAAGTTGAATCAACTATTAAAAATATATCTCTCTGAATGTCTTTGATTGACAAATCTAAATATGACCAGTTCCCACATCTGAAACTTTTTTGGAAACAATTTCTTCATCATTGAATTCAGATGTAAAATAAAAAATGAAATGCCACATAAAAAATTTATCGACAAAATTACACAGCTATTCTCGGATATATCGTCACAGTAGAACTGGGTAAACAACCCTTCGCAAACTAATCCACTCATCATCTGCCTGTCTCTGACCAAGAGAAATCTAATGCAAGGCTGAAGAGTTGTTTTGCAGAGCAATCAGTCATTAATTTCTGGGTTGACCTAATAGAAATTTATCCCATAGCAAAATAGCATTAAAATTTTACTACCATTTTGCACGATATAACTTTCCGATAACGGATTTTCAGCCGTGGCAATGATATTGTGACAAGCTCGGAAACGTTGACTCAAACTAGAAGAACATACAAAATCGAGTTCTCTCAATCACGGAGCAAAATTTCTCTTTCACTTTTTCTGATACAATTGGTTTTCTTGTTGCCATATTGTTTGCCCTTTGATGTTTAAACCATTTCAATGAATCTTCCGCAAATTCCGTGTGTTTAATTGTTTTCGTTCGCTGAATTTCCAAAAAAATTTTGACAAAAACATATATTTTATCTTTCCTTCCAAATAGTCGAAATTGTTGAATGTGAAACTTCATACCCTTTCACCAAATTATTGTTTGTTTTTAAACTCTCTAACTTTGATATTAAAAGTGACTTCTCTTTGATCGTTTTCTTTTTTTTTTGATGTGGTACGAATTTATAAGCCACAAAGTAAGTCAGTACGTCTTGTCATATAATATCCAGTGCTGTCATTGTTTGTCAACGTATTGATGAATGGAATCTTTTGTCTATAAACGAAATGATGAACAACGATACTGTAAACAACGAACAAACTCATGACCGATGAATGAATGATACGATTCGTTTGACTGTACTGCATGTGTATTCACTTTAATAAACAAATCGTTACCTTTCTTAGAATATGCCCTAAACATGTTTTTGTTCTGTAAATGACATCCAGTCGTTATTACCGTTATGATTCTCTGAAAACTCTTTGCAAAACATGTCATTAAACGCAGTATACCTTGAAAGCAATGTGGTAATGAACATGACTTCAGATAAGAAGATTGCATGAGATCTAGCTAGAATCTCTAATATTGAATATATTTGGCGTTAATTTTGTAGAAATTCATTATTCACAATTAAATGAAAGTACATGATGAAGTATTATTTCTACTTTCTTTAAGTTCTTTACCACGACTTAGGTGTCGCTGTGTTACAACGTTTTCAGGTGGGCTATTAACAAATCACGTTAATTTTTTTCATATTCAATGGATTGTTCCAGATTTAGTTTTTTGATCGATAGGATTGCAGAGGTTATTGACACAATTACATCTGATGACAAATTTATCTCTGTATATATGTATGTATATATATATATATATATATATATATATATATATATATATATATATATTTATATATATTTATATATATTTATATATATTTATATTTTTTTTTTTTTTTTCTCCTTTAGACCTGCAATCTGCCTCGTCAGGGCATTTAGCTGGTGATTATGCATTTCATGTAGCTTGCATGGTATTCGCCCAGTGGCAAATCCATATATAGGATATGATATTACGTATTATGGGAGGAGGTCCTGGGGAGCTCTCCTTTTTATACGCTTAAATTTGCAATTGGACTGCATCAGATTTTGAGCGAGCTCGTTGGGATGACTCTCCATACGACGAGATTATGACTCTAGCTTTTTTATAATTTCCTCCTTTACTGCAGGTATCTTTAGATCTCGGTGGAGCTGAGAGTTCGTGATGAACCATGGAGCGTTCGTTATCATTCGGAGCATTTTAGATTGAAAACGTTGGAAAATTTTTAAATTTGAATTTGCGGCGATTCCCCATAGTTCCGCTCCATAAGACCAAATTGGTTTTATAATAACTTTGTACAGGAGAAGTTTGTTGTCCAGGGAGAGGTTAGATTTCCGTGCCAGAAGCCAGTAGAGTTTGCGGAGATGTATAACCAGGGCTTTTCTTTTGGTGAGTATATGCTTCTTCCATGTAAGGCGTCTGTCCAAGTATATACCCAAGTAACGCACGTCTTCAGACTGGGGTATTGGTATGTTGTTAAGTTCGACTGCGGGACACGTATCGTGTCTAAGGGTGAATGTTACGTGCACCGACTTAGTTTCGTTTGCCTTTATGCTCCAGTCTTTGAGCCAGATTGAGACTTCATTTAGACTTTTCTGCAACATGTCCGATGCGGTCACTGGACTTTCATGACTTGCAATCAGAGCAGTATCGTCAGCAAATGTTCCTATGAGAACCTCTTCTGTAGTTGGTAGGTCGAAGGTATATATTAAATACAGTATCGGGCCCATTACACTGCCCTGAGGAACACCTGCCTCAATCTCATAGAGACCCGTTCTGTCTTCTCCGTGCTTTACATAAAAATGCCGTTGTTGGAGATATGATTTTAAGATCAGGTAATAGTTTATAGGTAGAGCTTGCAGGATCTTATGGAGTAGACCTTCATGCCACACACGATCAAACGCTTGTGATATATCTAAAAATGCTGCCGAGCAATATCTCCTGTGTTCGTATGAGTCATTGATCTTCTCAACCAGACGGTGGACCTGTTCAATAGTTCCATGAGCTTCGCGGAAGCCACTTGGGACTATTTTAGATTTAGTGAGTTCTGGAGTCAAGCGTTTCAGAATCAGGATTTCCAAGATCTTGGTGGCAACAGGCAGTAAACTAATAGGGCGGTAGGACGAGACACTTTCTGGATTCTTGCCAGGTTTAGGTATTAGGATAATTTCAGCTACTTTCCATTGGGGAGGCACAAATTCTCGTCGCAGAATAGCGTTATAGATCGCTGTTAGGAGTGCAATTGCTGCGTAGGGAAGCTCTTTCATGACTTTCGCTGTAATTAGGTCGTAACCAGGTGCCTTGTTTACACAAAGTTTTCGGATTGTGGAGCAAACTTCTCCAATAGTGAACTTTTTAATTGGAGGGGAAAGCTGGTGAGGTGCAGAGAGAGCCTCCATCACTTGGTCTATCTTGGTCGAGCCAGAAGCAGAGTTTGGAGTAAACACTCGGAACAGATGCTCAGCGAACAGTAGAGATTTTTCAGTGTCACTTTTTGCCCAAGTCCCGTCATTCCGGCGTAGTGGTGGTTGAAGTGCAATTGGTCTTTTCAGGGATTTGGTTATTTTCCACAGGGAGTAATCCGTTGCAGATGTTGCATCCAAGCTAGATAAGTGATTTCCTATTTCAGTGTTTCTTAGATTATTGAGAATGCCCTTGACATGCTTGGCAAGTTTGTTGAACTGTTTTCTATCTTTGGGGAGTCGGGTAAGTTGCCACTGCTTCCTGGCTTGTCGCTTTTTTTGTATTAAATTAGTTGCGATTTGTGGATACATAGGGATTATTTCGGTAGCCCTATGATGGGGTGTTGCGCCCCAGGCAGCCGACTGAATGCAACTGTTAAAGGTTTCGATAGCTGTGGTGATGTCATCATTAGATTTGAGCACAATATGCCTGTCCAGTGTATTTTCCATAATTTCGCGAAAGTATTCCCAATTCGTTTTTTTCGAATGGATTTTACAGGGTTTGATCACTTCTACGAATTTGTTATGCAGTTCGGCTACAACTGGTGAGTGGTCTGAGGATAGATCATAGCTAGATTGACAGTATAAAGCCGATATTGGAATGCCTTTAGTGACGAAGAAGTCCACCAGATCTGGGTTTTTTTTGGATCGGTTGGCCAGTAGGTCGGTTTCCCAGTGGAGTTCACAGTGAGGTTAAGCTCCTGGACGGTTTTCAAGAGTTCGCGGCCCTTGGTAGAAGTGGTTCTCGAGCCCCAGTTCGTATGTTTGGCGTTGTAGTCTCCTCCAGCAATAAATTTGTTGCCGAGTTGTTTAAAGAACGACGTGTATTGCTCAGTCTTCAAGTTGTGCTTGGGGGGTATATAAAGGGCTGCAATCTGTATTGGACCATTTGAGCTTTCAATAGATATGATAGTGGCCTGAATTTCATTACTACTGTGCGGATTTTGGACGTAATGTTTGATGTTCTTTCTTATCAGTATGGCAGATCCTCCATGTGCTGCACCGTCAGGATGATTTGTGTAGTAGACATTGTACTTCGGCACTTCAAAATGACTTCTGACGGTGAAGTGCGTTTCGGAAATCAACATAAGATCCACTTTATGTGCATGCAGGAATGATATCATTTCTTGAGTATGGTTTGACAGCCCATTTGCATTCCACAAGGCGAGGATTACGGGTTTAAATGGACTGAGTCGCAGGGGGGCAAGGTGGGCTGCCGCCTGCCTCCCGCTTGGATAAAATCCTGACTACTCCCATGATGAACTGACTGCGAGCGTAGTTCAGTCACTACATTTAATAAAAGGTTTGTCATGGTATTCATCTGTTGCATCATTTGCTTAAACATGTCCATTAGTTCCTTGAATTCATTAGCTCTTTCGACAGACTTTTCACTTTGTTGAATTTGAGTATTAACAAGATTTGATTCTAGTTGTGGTGATGTTTGTCTTGTTTCCTCTACTTTCTGTAGCACAGAAGGTATTTGGTTTGCTTTGTTCTGCTTCAGGCTGTTGCGAACGACGTCGGCGTAGGGTAAACTTTGTATATGGGGTAGGGCTTGATTTGTCGTCTCAGGAACAATAACGGCATGATTTGATTTCATTGTTTTGTTGCGAAGCGGTGGGTATTTTTGCTTTTGCAGCTCCTTATACACAGAACATCCTTTATAATACTGCTGGTGATTCCCATCGCATAGGGCGCATTTGACGTCATCAGATCGTTCCTTTCGCAAGCAGACAGAGGATGCGTGATTGCCAGCACATTTGATGCATCTTGGGTTTCGGCGACAGTAAGACTTTGTGTGTCCATAGGTTTGGCAATTAGCACATTGAGGGATTGTGCGTTTTGGTTTTGGAGGCTCAAATTTCACGCGACAATGTAAAAGGTTTTGAATATTGTAAATTTCTTTGTTGTTAGCGCTTGATTGGAGTTCAACTATGAACATGTGCAGTGGGATTTTGGTTGATGCTTGTTTCATATTCCATATGTTATGAGCAACATGTCCTAACTTAGCCAGATCTGTTCTAATTTCATCAGTGCCGGTTGATGGATGCATATTTTTAAGAATAACTTTAAAGTTCCTCTCTTGCTTGGGTTTATATGTGAAATATTCTGTACCTTTAGCGTCCAATTCTTTAACTATAGTTCGGTAGGTGTCACTTGTTTTAGGCTGGATTTTGACCTGGTCCTTAGGTAGAACTTTTATTTCGAAAAGATCTTGAACGGTTAAATCAAGTAATGTAATTAAGGGCCGAATATTTGTAACTTTGTCGATGAATATAGGAGGAGGTTTTGGAGTTTTTTCTGCTGGCAGAGTGATCCTCTTTCCCCTCTTCGTTCTCAAGCACTGAGAAAGAGTTTGAAGTGGGTGTTGGTTGGCCTAACCAGTATGTACTAAGCTTGGATTGCTTCTGGCTTCTTTCCGCTTCAGGACTGTTTCTTTGCCTCTTACAGTTTTGAACCTCAGTCCAGTTTGAGACTTCAGAATTTGGATTAGCGGAAGTTACCGTTGGAGCGTCGGAGCTGTCCTCAATAGTTATAATTTGGCTACAATCAGTGAGCGACTGTGACCTCGGTCTTTTAAACAGGCTGGGGTGAAAAATTTGTTGTGTAAGCATTTTGTTTTTTGTTTGAGTAAAAGAAGGGTCCATTTTGATTCCCACGAGTAGGGCAGATAAAAATATCACACAACCGGGTTACTCCCTTTCCGGCAGTGAAGGCTAAATACTTCAACGTTCACCAGGTGCGTTGAAGTTGGCGCTAGAGACTGTGCTTCCCAACAGCCATGCATCCTATTGACGCGTTTCCCATCGTAGGATTTGGGGTTATTTATTAGAGAGGATTTCTTCCTCGGGGCCCAGGCGATAAAGCCAAGGCCACCGTTCTCGTAAAACATGACCATGAGGTTACGGGTTGTGAAGGTCATTTCCTACCTTCACTGCGCAGACTGGTTAGGCCTGGATTGGTCTGGATAATTGACCGCCGCCAGAAACTCGGCGTTGTTGTCGCTCGTTTTGCACCACCCGGGGGACACGTGTAGGGTGAACCTAGGATAAGGTGGTAAATCCTACGGACGTGAGCGACATACATCCCCCTAAATTATATTTATATATATGTATATATTTATATTCCATTCCACAAACTTTTTGACATGCCCTCGTATTTAGTACCTTTAATGTAGTAATATATTTGGCAAACTTATTACAGTACTTTTTTCTAGTTAAAAACAGCATAATTTGTCATTTTCTAGTTAAAACTGCAACAAATGGCGAAAATTTTTTAATAAAATAAATAAACCAGAGTAACAATTTTTAACATTTTAAATTCCTTTTTTTATTATTATTTGATTTTTGAATTTCTATTAAATAAAATGGAATAAATGTTTTAGTTTTTTTTAAAAAGTGTAAACAAATATTTATTTAATGGACAGTCTTGGTAATTGTCGTTCTGCGTCCCTGTAAATATTTAATTTGTAAAATTATTTTGAAACAAAATGAAATAAATTACTGACTTGACGGCTTCTTTAGCTTGCAGTTCGCTGGGTCGCAGTGTCAGTCTGATGCGAAAAACAATCTAGGTTGGATGTGTATAATGTCAGACTTCAGGAACTACTCTCACGAATTTGTATCCTAATTTAAAAAATTTTAAATTAAGATACAAAAAGAAAAAAATCAGTCCATCTGAAATTTAATTTAAATGAATATTGCTTTAATAAAATTAACAAAGACATTTTGATAAATTTTCGACTTTGAAAGAGATCAAGGAAATAATTAATAAACATACAGCCTGTATTGCCTCACATGTCTCGAGAATTATATAAAATAAAGCTTGGTGGGACAATAAGATGAATGTATAAGTCTGTGTTTAACCTTCCGGCGGCTGGATACCTCAATGTGACAATGAGACATTCGTATGCTGATATAGCTTTCCTCATATTCATGTTAGTTTGTGGTCACTTTAGACCGAAGCTCTTCGTAATTTTCTTGCGAGTCTTAAACCAATTTTAAAATAAATTGGTTCAGTTTTTAGGTGGGTTATATCATTGATACAAGAATAAACTTGCCTAACCACTAATCACTCCTCTACCCAGATTCTTGTATGTCTTTTTCTTCTGTTTGTAGGTATTCATAATAATAAAGGTTTAAATTCAAATATGTCAATAACATTCATTTTTTTGTTGTATTTGCAGACCAATCTTTTACATGTGACTACTGCCAGAAGATATTTCCAAAAAAAGATTCATTACAACGACATATAAAAAGTGTACACGGAAAACTCGTTCATCAATGTCTGAAATGCTATAAATGTTTCAAATGTCGGACTTACCTTCATCAACACGAAATGTTAATTCACGGTAATGCACAGAAGTGTGCACAAGTTAAATGTGTTGGGAAGTTTTTGTTACTCGTAGGCTAACAGAAGATATGAAAATGATCCATAATTCAGAAATAATAATAATAAGTTACGCAAGACGAATGATTCACATCTTGCTGCTGGTGAGAAGGATGCGGCGACAGTGACAAACGTTCACCATACAACGTGAGGAGTCGGCTGATGAGAAAGTAGAGTTAGACCCGATTATGTTGCAACACATGAATGGTTATTATCGATTGTGTAAGGAAGAACCACAAAAGAATGATACTGATTATTTTTTTATGAAATGGCAGGTATATAACAAGCAAGGCCTGCAATTTTGCCAGTACCCTAGGGGTTTCAGCTGTGAACCATAGACTGTTTTGCTTGTGTGGAGTGTGTCGGTGTTAAGCTGATACATTACTGATACATTATTTTCTACAGACATACAACTACTTGGACGTTGTTGTATGTCTGTATTTATGTTTGGAACAATTTACTTTTGACAGTAACCCCACTTGTTGGAATCATCCTGATGGCATAAACATTTATTTGCTTGCATTGATTTTTAAAATTAGCAAAAATGACACACTCATAATGATTTTGCATATTGTGAGTGTATAAGTTTTGGGATGGATACATCAAAAAGAAGGAAAGGAACATTTAAAGGATTCATGTATCCATCCATCTATCTTTCACTTGGATACACTTGGCTGCAAAACAATAACTTTGTATTTTTTTTATGGTTTAATAAAGTCGAAAGAAATTACAAATTGCATATATTATTACTTTTGCTATGAACTATTTTACATTAAATTTTATCAAAAAAATTAATATTTTACAGGTTGTGTACTGTTGAGTGATGGTTACGCTGAAAAAAGATGGGTCACAAACTAAATAAGATCTGAAAAGTGGTATAATTGTTTTTCTCAAAACCTGTTTGGCATAAAAAAATAAAATTCTGCTTAAATCTGTATATTTAGCAAAGGTGACAACCTAAAAATATTTGTCCAGCAATTTGAAGTTACAAGTTTTCTATTATAAAAACCATTAGAATTATAAGCATAACTTAAAAGAAGAAATACTTAAAAAGAATTATAATAAAATTTACATTCAGTCGCACGGGATATTAATTTTAAGGATGAGTTACGAGGGGCTCAAAATATCTTTTTTGAGAATTTTATGAAACATAGTTGCAGCGATATTGCTGAATATATCTACACAAATTATGCTCGTCCTTTATGTTTTAAATTGCTTGGGTTAACAGTATGATAAAAGCAGGATACTTGAATTTGGCAAGAAGAATACTAAAGCAATGATTCTACATCTCAGATTTTTTTTATATTTTTACAATTTCTTTTCAAGTATGGGGAAAAACATGTATTAGGTATATAACCATTTAATAAAAATGCTACATACCCTTAAATATTTATATGTACCCCAATGTGAACAGAACCCTTCTAGTGCAAGTACTAGTCGCTTATAACAGGTTTGTTTTCTCTGTTACGATTTGTTCACATTCTAGCTGACTTGCAAATAGTTTTTACCTCAACCCACCTCAGTGTGTCTGTTTATATTGCACGTACCTGTATGGAGAATAAGTTACGTCACAGTGAAAGTTCTGTCGAAATCCGTTCAAATAAGTAAACAGACATAAATTCTTGAAACTAATTTAGGTATCCTTTCATTACAGAAAGTACATAGTATAAGTTGATATAGACTTTTTCTGTAGAATAAAGAGTGGTGTGTCCACAGTGCAGTTTAGAAGTGAATTTTCTTTGTAAGTATTCTGCAAAAATCAAGAAGAAAGAAGAAGGGAAAAATTTATTGATGGAAAATATGTTATTATCAACACAACTGCACATACTGTAAATTATATGATTAAGGTTTTTTTAAATATATTTTTTCGTTAGTTATGGAGGTCTTGCTCTTTATTTTACTTTAACAAGAATATAATAACGTACCACGCTCGTAATATTCCCGTCTGAGCATGCCCTCTTCCGTCTCTATTCCCTCTCTGATTTCTCTTGGTTCATCATTCAATTTCAAAATATATGTACTTTGCAGTCCTCAATAGTTCTTTCACTGTTCTTTTTAAATTACTTGTTCTTAGTTATTTATTTACTATTTATATAGTCAGTAATTTCTAGTTTTAACAATATTGACGTTTTCATAGTAAAAATAACACTTATAGTTTCACTATGTCCACCCATCTGTCTGTCACAATCTCACAGTTTTCAGTTTTGAACTTATGTCCATGTAATTAAATAATATTTGAATGTACCCCATTTCTTTTGTAGATAAGACATAGAAACTGGTCTTTGGTCATTTAAATTCCTATGAAAAATAAATTAGCGGGAGATGCATTTGTTTCCTTCGGACTATTTCTCAAGCTTAACGACGCTAGGTATATAACAGTCTTATCATTTTAACACTTGCTTCTGCTAAGCCATTAGGTTTTGGATAACGGGGTGATGAAGTAATATGATTAAATTCATTTTGCAAACTTCTTAAAATCATCGCTCACAAAATCGCGGCCCATTGTCCGTTATGAATTCTAGAGTAATGCATTGTCTCGCCATCATTACTTTAATTTGTTTAATTACATTGAAAGAACTTATATTTTTATCCTGCTTACTTCCATATATTTGCTATAATAATCTACAATAATGCGATAATAATTTCTGTTGAATTCAAAGAGATCTGAACCGGGTTTTACTCAAGGTAAATTAGACACTATGAAATATTATTGGTTCCTTTTGACAGTTAAAGCAAATAACTCCAATTTGTGCCTGCATTCCCATCCAAAACATTATCACTTTGGCTCTTCTTACACAATTATTGAACCCGACCCGACCTAATTCCTACACAGTTATTCAACCCTTCATGAATACAATTTTACATCATTATTTGTAGTGAGCTTGGTATTACAATTAAATTGTTCCTAAAGGTAACCTCATCAACAATTGTAAAATCATGCCGATAATTTCAAAACTGAGTTACAATATTATCCATTTTAGGTTTACAGTTAGGCCAATCATTAATAATACAATCTTTTTACTTGGTAAGTACAGGATCTTCATCAGTCTTTATTTCTTTAGTTTTCTTTTTTCTTCTGTAATAGGTAAGGAACGAAATTAAATATTTCTTTACGTAATTCACAGCGCTTTGCACAGAGGTTTCTTGGATAAAGTTTCTAAAGCTGAATGATCAGTCTCAACAGCAAATCTATTTCCTAGAATATCCTCATGAAATTTAACACAACCAAATACTATTGGTAACATTTCTCTTTTTATCCGAGCACTAGGTTTTTGCAGTCAGTTAGTGCTTTCCATGCATAAGCTACTGGTCTATCCTCTTGCATTAAACATGCACCGATGCCCTCAGAACTACTATCTACTAATAGGACAATTTGTTTATTATCAGAAAAGTACAATAATGGTGCCTTAGACAAAGTTTCTTTTCATTTATTAATTACATCTTCGTGATAAATATTCCATTGAAGTGAAAGATTCTTTCGTAATAATGCTGATATTGTAGAATAATATTTGTATATTTACTTAAATAATTTGTTATACCTAAAAACCTTTTAACATCTTTATTATGTTTTAATTTTTTTATATTATTAATTGAAGCTACTTTCACAGGATCAGTTCATTTTTCTTTGCTAAATCCAACATTGCTCGCTAGCTTGTGCACTTTTAATAAAGTGTCATTGTGCTCAGAGACAGTCTTGACAAATATAAATAAATCATCAACGTAAAATTCAACACTCTTAATATTCTTAAACATTTCTTCCATACGCTGTTGAAACGCTTCTGTTGATACACGTAATCCAAAAGGTAATCTCTTAAAACTATAATTTCCAAAAGGAGTTGAAAATGTACAAAGTTTGCAATTATTTTCAGATAATTCAACTGTCCAAAATTGACAATTACAATCCAGTTTTGTGAAATATTTAGCATCTGCTAGTTTATCTGTGATGTCTTCAACCGTATGTAAATATTTATATTGACGTACAATGACTTGATTTAAACGCTAAGCATCCAGAAATATTTTTTCCATTTTTTAGTTATCACAATTGAGTTAATCCATTCATATGATGCGCTACCATTAAATTGAATGACTCTTGCAAAACTAGTGGAATAGAACGAGATGGATCTGTTCTTGGATTGGCATTATTCTGTAATTTAATATCATATGGTTTATTAAAACATCCAGTGCCATGAAACAGTTGTGAATACTTATCAGTAATTGTTTGTAAATCATCCTGGTCTATGCTAAGAACATTTTTGATGTGATTTTTAGTTATTAGATAAAAAGCAATGCACAATTTTAAACCTAATACTGTAATACAATCAGAGTTTATAATCACGAATTCAATATTATCACATTTTCCATTTGATAAATAACACTTAATAACCGAGATACATTTATATGTGCCAGAAACATGCAAGTCACTTGTGCACCCGTATTAAGTTTTACTCTAATTGTCTTATTATTTATGTAGATGTTATCACGCCACACACTTGTATTAACTGTGACTATGTTACCGATGAAAAATCTTTCATCACATTCTTCTACTTGAGCAAGTAGTTGAGCTGGTTGTACTGCATTAGCATTATTTTTCTTTCAGCTCATTTTGCAAATTGAGTTTTATCTTTACAGTAGTTGCAACTTACACCATTGACAGGACACTTACGTGATGAATACTACGAATTCTCACTTTTAAAACATTGTTGAACATCCCTTTTCAGTAAATTATGATTTGTAAACATTTTAGATTTGATAATATTTAATATAGATTCCTTCTGCACTAATTTCTTTCACTTGTTTCTGTGACAATTCTGAAACTTTGCAAATTGAAACAGCTTTCTCATATGTTAAATCCGCTTTCCTCAACAAGCATTCTTTGATCTTGAAGTTGTTTAGCCCCACAATAATGATGTCACGGACTAGTTCTTTCCGCATATTGTTAAATTCACAGTTTAGGCTTTCTTTTTCTAAATCTGTAAGAAAATCGTGAAATGATTCTTGTGGTACTTGGTTTTGTGTAAAAAATTTGTCTTTCTGTTGTGATATACTTTTTAGGAATAAAATAGTTGTCAAAATTTGTTTTGACATCGTCAAATGTTGCTTTTCCCCATATTAAATGAATTGTAAGTTTCTATGCCTTTGTCACTGATATTGTGTGACAACAACCCAATTTTTCTTTCGTCAGAGGCTTTTTCATGGTGTCCTGCAATTATGAGAAATTAAAATTTTTTATAATATAGTTTCCAAGCAAGTGCATTATAATCAGTCGTGAGGTTTGTTTTTCTAATAGCACATAAATCATGTCCTTGATGTACTAATATACCTTGATTGGTCTGTGTGTTTTGATCTGTTTCTGACATTTTTACGCAGAACTTGGTCACGTTTTCAGCTGTCAATTGTTTTCAATACTCCAATAACCTTTAAACCTGATCAGTTATATTAATCGGTTTTCTTCTGACTCCGTATTACATTTTTTTAATTATGTTGTTTGTTCATCATAATTACCACTTTTTTATTTTATATCTATTTATTTATTTAAATCAGAATACAAGTAACATCATACATGTCCAGACTTCTACTGTGGTTCTCATCGCAGGGCACACCACAGAACATGGACATACAGAAGAATAGACACTAAGCATACCGACCTATTTAAAACACGCATCACAATTTTTCATACAAACTCTGGATTCACAGACGCTGTCAAGTGACCCCTCTCTCCCCTACTCATCCCTCTGAACAGTGGGCCATGTGTAATCATTAATAGTGCTCATAGATGGCCTAATGGCCTACTCTTTACTGCTCACAGATGGTGTTATCAAAGGAAAATGTAATTTTTATTTTTATATATTTATTAAAACTGTTACACCAAAACTATTTCACAACAGACAAATGTTAAAATAACATTACTATACAATTTAAGATAATAAAACTTACTATAAATATACATTTTAAGAAAGTTTAAGTAAAATTGAAAATACCGTTTTAAACATTGTCAGGGTTCTGCAAATAGCTCTCTGGTATTGCATAAACGAATGTGGACAACCCGTACATCTGAAAACAAATAAAAACATACACAAAGACACACATGATTATAGCAATAACTATTAGGGCATGACGTATATTTTAAAACTTGTTAAAACCCCACACTTGGCCAACAAGTGATATTCTGTGACGTGATATATTGCAAAATGTCCCATATCAGTGTTATTACTCAATGCAAACTACAGGATGGTGGTGCATAGATTCCAATGGGATTGGAAAGGATGCGGAAATAGTTAGGTTAAGGAAATGTGATTAAATTTATTAAAAACATAATACAATAACACTACATATACACAATGGCATTGCCAGCGTTTTTCTGGGTAAATTTAGCACGGGCCGGCACAGCCAATAAAATTGTTTTGTTCTTCATTATCTAATTTTTTAAGTTGATATAATATTAAAAAAATCATGTAACACCAAATATTCGCTTTAATCATGCATCCACATCAGTATTACTACTTATAATTTTCTATCAGTATAACTTGGATTACTTTGGATAGATTTTTTTCTGGAGGTTGTGCCAAACACTGTCCAACCCTGATGAATAGATGTAAAATAAAAATATTACATCTGAACTGAGAGTTTTCTGATTTGACCACTTGATAGTTTTAAGTATAACGGGTACAGGAAATACTTCACACTCAATTTCATCATACAAGACGCTATATCTTCATTGAGTTTACAAAAATTAGGTTCCCATTGGTGAAATACTTAAATTGTGAACGTGAGGTAATTAAATTATTATTTTTCTGATTTTCTACTGTAGTTAAAACACTTTAGGGACAACTAATTAACAACTTTACTGAATATCGAATATACCAATAATTTCTAATGCTAATAATAGTATTAAACATTTTGAAGATGAAGGATTCGTGTTCAATTAAAGTATGTTTCTTTTGATAGTTTTAACATTTGTTTTACTTTCTTAATTTTTATACTTTCCAAATTACCATGCCGCCTGCATTTCTGCAATTTTCTTGACTTTTATCTGAGCTGCAGAATCTTCTTATTCAGTAGATAACCTTCTTTAAAAGTTTGGGTTTTCCTGTCTTCTGCCTTCGTCGCTCTTCACCACTCCAGTCCCCAAAGAAGCTGCCTTTAATATATCTCTTTCTTTAAGTAATTACAATTAAATTCATAAACGCATGTGTCATTTCAAAATCATAAATTCATAACCGATATTTGTATGACAATTTCAGTTCTGCAAGCAAAAAATTGGTTCATAAGGATATTATGATATTATCATGTCATAGCCGTGGTGTGTTGGGTTGATCACAAGGCATACGGCCTTTACGATACGGCACATCACGGGATTCGATTCCCGGCCATTCGTAAAACCTGGGCTGGAATGGTGTTATGGTTGGCTGTAAGAGATTGCTCTTGTAGCAATATGTATCAATTAGATACATTAAAGTAGATAAATAAATAATAACAGACATTCTTCCACTGAAACAATTAAGATCTCGCTGGCAGCTTCCTGCCACAACTGTACCTGGCTGGTACCTGGTAGTTCCACTGCTGCTCTGTTTCTTCGGTCGGTGTCGACAACTTCTACCTCGGTGCAGTATTACTGTATAATGTTTTTTAGGCTGAAGTTTTAAAAACATCAATTTTTATTAACAAATTGTCTTCTGCCAACTGTATGTTTACAACTGAGGAGGACTTTCGTGTCAACTGTAAATACCTTCCTGCCACTCAATTTCAGCCATGCTTTTGCCCTGCTGAAGAAAAACATTAATTAGGTATAATAATTTCAATGTGTAAGAAATGGATACGAGTCAGCTTAGCGACAGTGAATCGATCATCTTTTTCCATTCTTCTATTTGAAAGGAAACTTAGAACAACCAATTTTTTTAATAATTATAAATTCCGCTCGCAACATTATTTAGGGAAAAAATATATACACTTAAATATACTTATATTTGTCGTCATTTGGATTCACAAACACTGTCGTGAATCTAATACCCATGTGACCACCTCCTTGGGAGCACCTCACGTGATCCAGTCGTACCAACTCATCATCTTATAACACAAAGCACATTGATATAAAGCAACATTTTATCAAATATTTAATCAATAAAAAGATAATAAATATTGAATATGTAAACAGTACGGATAATTTTGCAGATTTAATTAAAAAAGCTTACCCGAGGACACATTCTATAACCTTGTGAAATATTTTATGGTTTGATTCAGTTAGAACTTTGATATGTATACTGCTTAGTGAGTTGAAGCGAACTTAATTTCATTTTAGTTTAAAATTAATTTCAAAGAAAACTTGTTACTTCACTCAACAGTCTATATTCCAAAGTTACGGAAAACTAAAGTAATAATTCCCATTCTCAAACTTCACAAAAATCCTAATGCCAGTTCATCCTACAGACCCATAACACTTAATCCCATTTTAGTAAAGATCACGAAAAATCTGATTAAGAATCGATTGGAATGGTTTACAGAACAACATTCCATTTCCTCTAGCAAACCAATATGGCTTCAGAAAAGCTAAGTGTGATGGAAAAACCTCAGCGTCCTAATCAGACATCCTCGCTCCCTCCCGACAAGAGTTCCTCATTGCTGCTTTTTTAGATCTTTCTTCAACCTACGATAATGTAAATCTTTCAATCCTCGAGAAAATTCTTCATAACCTTGGAATTTCAGACAATATTACAAATGTCCTCCGTAATTATCTTTTGGAAAGATCTATTACTCTTAGAACCCCAATCCCCCCCCCGTAACTAAAACTATTTGATGGTCTACCCCAAGGTTCTATTTTAATTCCCTTACTTTTCGATAGATTCTCTTAAATGATCTTCTCACCGGTATAACCCTTCTCTCATATTTTGCAATACTCTGATGATCTACTATTATGTTCTTCTGATAAGTCAATAATGGTTGTCAAAAATGCTTTAAACTCTGCCCTTGTTAACTTGAACAAATGGATTAACTCTCACGGTATGGATTTGTCCCCATCCAAAAGTACTGTGATGATGTATATTCTTACTTTGTACTCTTTTGTACATTTGCATTATTCATAAATATAAATGGTACTTTTTTCTTTTTTTGTATTATTTATTTAATTTCAGTCTACTTTTTTATTAACTTTTGTTTTGCTGCATCATATTTTTGGGTTAATATATAATGAAATTTTCATTGTTGTTAAAATACTTGTTCTTAATTATTCAGTTATTTTTTAAAAAATTCTAAATTTTATTAACAATAAGTTTTCAAGGTTGATAGAATCGAATGTTCATGTAAACTAACGGCAGTTATTAATTTATATCAGCTGCAAAAATATTGTTTTTTCATAAAAGTATAGCTAAATAAAAAAAATTTGAACTCAATATTTGAAGCTGATTTTTTTAAAATATTTCTAGTAATCATGGTAAAATATTTTTAGTTTTACGAATTATAATATTTCGTTGACCTTAAAAACAAGTGTTTCACTAAATTCTACATAAATTTATGTATATATATATATATATATATATATATATATATATATATATATAAAATTTAGTAAAGTAATTAATTTGGATTATTACAGTAAATATTTATGAATAGTATGTATACTTCATAATTTTAACATTAGACGTTAATAAGCAGACTTTGGGAATGCGAAATCGTTTTACAAAATTCAAAAATACTTATACTAAATTCAAATTTAAAAGCGGATTACGTTCATAATTTCTTCTTATATACTTTTTTTATTAGAAATGTAAACATAAACCAATAGTAAAACAAAAACAGACGATATCTCGTTTTTGAGGCCAGGAATTAAAAAAAAAAGTCAGACTGTCTACTAATCTGACATTTCCCAAATGTCAAAAAAGTAAACAGACGACCCATATAAGCTTTCTGACGGTTAATTTATTTTATTAACAGTGCGTCGAGGTTCAAAGTTATTACAAAATTAAAAATAATTCTGTAGTAAAAATACATACTTTTTGAAGTAAAATCTTTCGCCGCGCGGTGATATAAAGTTAGCTTAGTTTAGTATATTATCTATGGTTTGCTACAAATAGTCATTTGTCGCAATTTTTTGGGTCAGGTTGAGAACATATGCACTTTAGAACCACAAACATTCCGACAATTTTTTTAAAATCATATGAAAGTATACAAATTAAATACTGGAAAGAAATTCTGCAGCTGATGGTTATTTATTATAAAAAAGTCATTAAAAAAACATACCAGAAATTTGTGTACTACATAGTTATTTCTCACTATATTCACAATTAATTTATCGTTAGATATACACATTTGACACACACAAAGGAATTAAAAATTTAATGAAATTAAATCACTTAAAATAAACTTTTAAAATTACGTTTAAAAAATTTAATTTTTAACCGTCTTAAAATCAAATAAGAAAATTATCAATCATGCAAACTTAGCATGTTTCATTATCTTTAATTTATGGTCTTTTCTTTTTTTTTTTAATTCGTGACTGTCAATTCTTGCATTTGCCATAACTATGAAAACATAATTATGGTAATTAATTTTTAAGATATAAACTTATAATGTACTACGTATAAAGGAAAGAATACAAATGATAAATGTAACTAAAATAATTTCCGGCCGTAACTAAAATACTAAAAAAATTGTTTAAGAAATAACTTCCATTAAAATTGTATATTTCCAAAAAAAATATTTGTTATAAATATTTCGAAAGAATAAGCAAAATCCCAGCACAGCTCAACCCAGCCCAGCAAAGCCCAGCCCAGACTAAGCAGAGCCCAGTCCAGGCTAGCTCGCCGCCTGGCCGAACTGGGCTGGGCTAAATTTAAATAAATAACAATAAATATTATTAACATTAAAATTTACACCATTAATTAAATTGATAATAACATGATTATCACGAAGAAAATAATATGTGAATTTAAAATGTATTTAAAAATAAGGCAACTAGAAAATGAAATGAAAGTCATAAAATTAAAAAAAAAGTTGAAACCAAATTCTGCGGAAATGTCCATTAATTTACATTTACATCGATTTTGCCATAGAAACTGTTAAACGAAGTGGACAAGTTTCTCGCTGCCTGATTATTTTGTTATTATTTTCGTGGTATTCAGTCTATTTTGTTGCAATAATTTATCTTTTATTTGTATATATTTTAAATATATTTTCATTTAGTTTTTCTTCGTTGTTATATTCTATTAATTGTTATAATCAGTGTCCAGTTCGATAAGTTTCTTTTTTTTTTAATTTTTTTGTATTATTATTTTTTGTCAAATTAAGTTATTCCTCTTAAACCACCAGACCCTTCTAAATCTCCAGTTTCTAAAAATGAATTTGCTTGCCCAACTTCCCCAGCTAGCTTTGTTACCGTAATGGATTTTCACCAAGAATCATCAAGAACATCTCATTTTTCATGTCCATTAAATAATAAATTCCCTTTGTTTCGAATTATTAAAATATAAATTCAATTGCCCATCAACATAAGATCATTGTTATTTATTGCCAACAAACCCATTTTAGGATTAATCATTCAGTTCATAAGAAAGAACGACATCAAAATACAGAATTTTTTATACTTATGTTCATGTTTATTTTTTTCAAGTATACTTATTTTGTACTTTCTGTATATTATAATGTCGTTTTCTTCTTTTAGTTTAGCTAATCTTTAGTTTAGCCAACTTCTTGTTTAGTTTTTGTTTTATTGTATAGTTTATTCTTTTGTTAACAAGCAACAATGACAAATATCCGAAATATGATTTAATCAGTATTGCATAGCCTTTTTTCCACACTTGACATTGGCAAAGGTTCTCTCTGGAGAGAACGAACTGTGCACAGATCATATTCTAAATAGATGGTCAACTTCAAGCAATTGTGCGAGCGAGATAGCACTTTCGCGTTTCCAAGTACTATGCCTCTACATTCCCCTATTGCTCAGTCTAATGAAGTTACAGCGAGTGCCCATTTGCTGAGCACTCGCTGCAACTCGTATTTTTGACAGATGTACTTTTTTACATTTTAGGTTATAAAATACGTACAACTGAAACAACAATTCTAAAATTAAAAAACTTTATTAGAAAAAAAATCGCCTGTTCGAGCGACATAACTTAAAAGAACCAACAAAAAACTTAGTGGCCACATACAAACACATTGAATGAACGTTTATATTTTACAAAATATCTACCGCTTTTACATATCAAGATGAACTTACTAGCTTCTATCATTAAAATAATATACTAATACTTTCAATTTGAATACTAATTTCCATTAAATAAATTGATAAATCTCCTTTTACTGTTTACTGTGTTATAACTCTAAGAGTTTTTAACATCAATACATTTATTTAACTCGGCATTTACATTATTCGTATAAGTAATTAATAACCTTTATAGTGAACAAATATAAATATTCTATATCTTACAGCTTCATTCTACATCTTAGTGACACACAATTATTGCCCTTCCTACTATTTTGAATTTAACAATGTATGAAATGAATAAAATGGAAATTATACTTTACGAAGAGAAAAAATGCTGTTATCGTGCCAATTACACTTCAGTTTTGTGCTACTAAATGTAAGAAAATGCTAAATCAGCAAGATAATTTCTATTTTTTTAAACTATTTCAAAGAAATTGAAACTATGTGCTGATTAAAAAAAAAGGATATGGTTCTGGCATAATTGTTGATTTAAAGGATTTTGTACTAATTGTAGGCTAATTTCTATATTCTACTTAATCTAATTTATACATTCAGTTTAATATCCCCAATGTAAATAGTCGGCAACACTTAATAAAGAATCAAATACAAAAAGTAGAATATAAAAATGTCATAATTATTCGTGTGTGGTTTCGGTCGAAAATTTCTAAAAAACAAATCTAACCTAATACATATAAATAAATTATTTTGTTGAAAATTATTTTCTAAATAATCTTTTATTCATTGGCACATTGGCATACATTGACTACATCTTCAGCTGAACAAATCACTTGGATGCAATAACAACTTATTTTTATCTTTTAAATCAATATGCTCGTAGTTGTTGTAGGTATATTATATGTCAGCATCATTACTAAAAAAGCTCATTTTCACATTCTTTTGTTTTAATCAGAAGGCTACGCGCAACCTAATACACATGCAGTATTTGGTATAAATAAACAAATTTGGCAAATTTTGAAAGCGAATGCAATATACCCATCAATGGTACAGCGAACAACTTTTGTAGGAACTTGTAATTCGGAGCTATTCTTAAATATTGACAAACGACTGCATCCGTACTAAATATGTGCCATTTCTTCTTCAAGTTCTGATTCAATAATTACCTTTTAACAAATATTCTCTAAATTACTTAAACCTTCCAACGACTTATAAAAAAAAACATTTAATCTCCTTCGTTCAATTTTCGTACCACTTTTTGTTTTGGTTGTTTTTTCCACCTCCAACTGCAAATAAAAGAACAAATTATTTAACCAACAATGTACATATATAATATTGTAAATTATAAATGGATTCTTTTTGGTTTGTAATAATTGCTTCATCATAATTACATAATGTATAGAAAGTTTTTTTCTTTAGAAATCAGTGGGCTATCTATAAAATCTTAAGCTAATCGTCTAATGTAACTTACTTACATTACTATAAAATTAATAGATTCGCGAAGAGAAAGCTTTCAACTTAAAAAATTCATAAGTAAACTTACTAAATGATGATTTTATTAATATTTAGCCTTTATTAGGTGTCGGGCCGTATGATGGTGATGTTTTTTTGAGAGTGGCGGCTAGGTCTGCTATTCTCCATATGCTGCAACTTCTTCAATCCGCTTGTCTAAAAAGAAAATTCAATTATTAGCAACTTCTTTGTTGTTGATTATTAAAACGCGAATGTAACTTTGATGATGAGTTTGAACAATATTAACAACAAAATGTATAATTGTTCGTAAAATGTTTACGGCTACAACCCAATGTACCAGAACGATCTTTAAAATAATTTCCTCTTATTACGAACAAATGTAACAAATACAACAAAATTTGAATTAAAAGTGAAAATATTACAGATATTATAACCAAATGTAAAACTGTACTATAAAATATTGTTAAGTTACAAATTTGCAGTTTGACAAACCAATTCAAATAAAGTTAACGATTTTAAATTTCGTATCAGTCTTGTTTTTTTTTTATTATATAGCGTTCGTTATCGCTGCTCTATGTTCCATAGACAAAATTTTATGAATATATATTGTGTGTGCGAAGGAGATAGGGCTTTCGCGTTCCAATCGAAATATTTGTATGAAGTAAACTCACCCTGGAACTGTGTACACTAAAACATAAATTATATGAGAATTGTTGCAATATATACGCCGAAAATATTCTATAGTAACAGAGTTATGATTAAAATAAAGTAAAAAATTCCTTTTTTGACAAATTTTGTTCTACCATATCTGAAACTCTTAATGATCGTAATTACTTAAAAATATCTGTGTAATTGCGGATTAATTTAAAAAGTAATTACCTTCGTAAGTAATTATCTGTTTAAACTTATTTTAAATAACGGTATGGAAACTTTAATTCTTAAAAAGTATAGGTTTATAATTGATAAAAAGTATAGGTTTATAATTAATGGTTTTTCTAATTCTATTTTTATTGACTGTGCTGTTAACGATCTCGTCACAAATAATTTACCTTGTTGGCGCAATCCGGGATCAGTGACGGAATTAGCATAACCAAGCTAAATGCGCCATTTTTTGGATTCATTTGAAAACTTTAAAGCTATATAGGTACCTCGTAAACCCTTAATTCTATGACAAAAATGATTAAATGATTTTTTGTGAAGCTTTAAATTTTCCGTCCTTTCTTTTATGGGGGTAATTTTTGTACGACTTACTGTTTACGAGTTATAGAGTGTTGAAATTACCAAAAATGACTTTACAAGTTACAAAGGAAACTAGATTGTACAGTATATTATTTATATTTTTTTTGTTTTGAATGCCATTTAAAAAAATGTTTAGGAGAAACAGCGCGTCACAATCGTGAAAAACAATTTTGCCAAAACACGTAAT
This sequence comes from Druceiella hillmani, assembly GCA_039881145.1. Taxonomy (NCBI): domain Eukaryota; kingdom Metazoa; phylum Arthropoda; class Insecta; order Lepidoptera; family Hepialidae; genus Druceiella; species Druceiella hillmani. Next base: position 16,535,244 of record JAYKKI010000019.1, on the reverse strand, counting down.
TAAGTATTTGTAGAGTGTAAAGTACGAATTCGTTGAGTTTTATATTGTCTACGGTTTTTATATTGTCTACGGTCTTTGATTCAAAACTTTTTAATGTCATGTCAACAATTTGTGAAATACCGAAGAGATCCAGCACCTTTGACAGCACTATTGCAAGAGTGGGGCGCCGTAGCCCGTAATATTAAATGTAAAAGATGCAACCGGGACAAAATATTAACATCGAAGTCTTCCTGCATTGACGGTTTCGTGTGGGCGTGCAAAAATGCCGGATAAAAGGATATAACCAAAAAAAGTGTGGGGTGTTATGATAATTGACCATTTGTCATAAAACTTTTTGAAACCTAACCCTCACCCAATATATCCGCCATTTGGTAACCTACACATAAATTGGCAATATCAGGGAAGAACTCAGAATTTCCAGTCATACAGCTTGATGAGTCGTGGTTCATTATTGCATAAATAATGAAAAACCAATAGGGTAAGTAAAGAAATAAGAATTCTCTAGTATTTTTTAATTTATAAAATAAAATATGAAATTATAACATACATTATTTATTTTGTTTTAGGGGGTCCTGGGAATCCTGTTAAACAATGTGAATCGAAGTTTGGCTGAAGAAAATATTATCGTGGTCATTCTGTGGAGGGTCAATATTGAGTAGAATTGAGAGGGAATGTGTTTTTTTTTCTTTATTCTGTAGAGCAGATAGACGCCGCAACCTTCATACCCCTTATACAAAGATGGATTTTACCCAGAACCACAATAATATCAGATTGTTGGCGGTCATATGACGTTTTACAGGCACTAGATTATCGCAATTTGACCATCAACCATTCGGTCGACTTTGTTAGTCCAGAACTGGAGCCACACAAAGCACCGGATGCCTCAATATCGTTGAGTAAAAGATTTTTTCGTCGGGTGTATTTAGCGAAGTTTATGTTCATAAACAAAATACGACGAAATAATATAGACCCGACAGTTGAGTTTATAAAGTTGCTGGACAACTTTACAATAGCGATAATTTTGTAACAGCATTGGAGACAACAGAAGAAAGTGACAGTTCTGAATAAGGTAGGAAAAGCAAAATATAATAATTTACACACACACATACATATATATATATATATGTATATACACACACATATACATTATATATATATATATATATATATATATATATATATATATATATATATATATATAATAAGCATAAAATATTAAAAATCAATAATTTGTTACAGCTAAAAATAAAGGTAAACAAAAAAACAAATAACCAATACAAGGTAAAAACTATTTAATACATAACTAACATACACCAACCACACAACACATATTACTAATATCACGTGTATGTACTATGATTCGAAACAGGTGTTGGTCAAACGGGTCTCGAATGTGGTAACGGTGCCTCACTAGAAAATTGGCAGTGAATCGACCATTATAAAGCGATCCCTGGTGACAGCTATGTGTCGTAATTGACGCCATCTGTGGTAAACGTAAGTTGCAACCCAGGTCACAAACTACAAACTAAACGTATTACGCAAAGAATATATCATTAAACTTTAAATATATTCACTTATTTATATTTTTGATGTTGTATGTTACTTGAATACCATTGTATCATTATATATTTGTTTTATTAAGTGTGTATTTAAAATTTCAGTTATTATGAATTGGTGATCAAAATCAAAATGGTGTGTACTTTTCGTGGACGTAATTGCATTAATAGAAAAACATCTGAACAGTCGTTTTTATTGTTGCCTCAAATGGAAAGTTGGTAAGTTATCCATTATAGCTTACTACGTAATATTGCAAGACCGTATTTCAAATATTAATGTAAATTTTATAATTTAAGGTCTCAAAACACAATAGTGTCTGTATTGCAACTCGAGGAACATTCTATAAAGTAATTCTGTCATGTAAATTCAATGTTATGAAGACAGATTATATTTTGAAATAATATGATTATAAAAGTAACATTCCATGTATTAATAAATTTACAAATAATCTTTGATCATTTTTTGTTAAATATATTATACATTATTAAATATATTACACATTATTGAATATATTATACATTATTAAATATATTACACATTATTAAATATATTACACATTGTTAAATATATTACACATTATTAAATATATTACACATTATTAAATATATTACACATTATTAAATATATTACACATTGTTAAATATATTACACATTATTAAATATATTACACATTATTAAATATATTACATATTGTTAAATATATTACACATTATTGAATATATTACACATTATTAAATATATTACACATTATTAAATATATTACACATTGTTAAATATATTACACATTATTGAATATATTACACATTATTAAATATATTACATATTATTAAATATATTACACATTATTGAATATATTACACATTATTGAATATATTACACATTATTAAATATATTACACATTATTAAATATATTACACATTGTTAAATATATTACACATTATTAAATATATTACACATTATTAAATATATTACATATTGTTAAATATATTACACATTATTTAATATATTACACATTATTAAATATATTACACATTATTAAATATATTATACATTATTAAATATATTACATATTGTTAAATATATTACACATTATTGAATATATTACACATTATTAAATATATTACATATTGTTAAATATATTACACATTATTGAATATATTACACATTATTAAATATATTACACATTATTAGATATATTACACATTATAAAAAATAGAAAACGAAATTGTATTTGTTTTTTGACAATTTATGTTTATTGATCATTTAAAAGAAAGCTTATATCATTATTTTAAGCAAGAAAATTCTGAATTGCATACATATTGTAGAAAAGTTTATTTAAAATAATTTACTAAACGTTGTATCAAAATAAAGTGTCTGGTCCCAAATAAATTAAAATAGACTTTAAACGAAGTAAGTCGTCAGGAAAGAAGATAAAAAATTACAATACATGTTTTTAATTTCAGGACTTTTTTAAAATACTCTTTTCAAATCTTAACATCTGCTGTCTAAAATGCAATTTTTAATTTTCCAGATTCTCCAAACTTTGCCTTAGAAATGAAGAGTCCGATTCGAAGAGCCTCGCTACCACAAGAGGTAAAAGAAAGCTCTCATGTATTATTTAAAATTTGTAATAAAACTATTAGTGTTAGAAATTATGGACATAGTCGTCAACTAAAATTTGTTCCGCAAGGTTGCTAATTAATTGTCCTTTAACTTGTTACAACAATAGTAGAAAATAAAAAAAATTATAATTTAATTCAATATCAATTTGAACGTAATTTATAGTAAACTTACAAAGATGTAGCCCTTGTGTGATGAAATTGACAATACAACAATCCTGTGCTCAATACACTTGAAACTATTATGTGATCAAATAATTATCAATTTAGATATAGTTTTTGTTTTGTTTGCATTGGCGTAACTATTTGGGGCTTTGTCGGGCAGAAAAAATGTATCCAAAGTAATTTAAATTAAATGTAAAGACGGATGAAAAAATTGTGAGTTATTATTTTAGATATTATTTTTTTAAATACGAGGGGCGACTGAACAGTTTTGAGCCTAAGTGCCTTTAAGTATTACTAATGTCTCGTGCAGCACATCACTAATTGTGGGTATTCTAAGAAATATAAATGTCAAGTTTCATGTCATTCACATCATTACTCTTTTAGTAACGGAACCATAAACATCACCATGTCTGAGTCATTCGCACTTTGCATGAAATTGGAGTACAGAGCTGTAATCAAATTCTTTACAAAGAAGAACAAAATTACGACGGAAATATTTGAAGAGATGTCAGCAGTTTATGGGAAGTCTGCACCTTCATTTGCAACCATAAAACATTGGAGCCGAGAGTATAAACACGGCAGGGAGTCGCTCGAAGATGATCCCAGGTCGGGACGCCCAAACACTGCCGTTACAGAAGAAAATATTGAAAAAGTAAAAAAACTTGTTCTCGAAGATCGGCGAATCAAGTGGAAAGCTCCGGCGTCCAAGCTCATGGCCACTGTTTTTTGGGATTGTGAAGGAATTTTTTACCTTCCTAAAATACTACAATGAACGGAGACTATTACGCCGCATTGTTGACAAAAGTGCGTCAAGTGGTTGTCCAGAAAAGGAGAGCCAAACTGGTGAAAGGAGTCCTATTTTTGCAAGACAATGCGCCCGTCCACACTGCGTGAGTTCCGAGGCGTGTCCTCGCTGAGACAGGACTTGAAGAAATCAACCACCCACCGTACAGTCTAGACCTGGCCCCTAGCGATTATTTCCTCTTTTCAAATTTGAGAAAAGAGCTCCGAGGATGGAGATTTTCTAGTGACGAAGAAATGAAGACGGCCGTAAATGAACATTTTGAAGACATAAACGGTGAATATTTTTTGACCGTGTTAAAAGCCCTTTTTAACAAACGTAAAAAGTGTATTGAAATAGAGGGAGATTACATTGAAAAATAATTGTTTTATACATTTCTATCAGCATTTTTAATCTTAGGCTCAAAACTTTTCAGCCGCCCCTCGTATGTGTCAGTATTGCAACGTAAAACTTTTCTGTATTTTAAATGATTTACTACCGGATGGGTTCGCTGTGGGACAGTTTACCCTATAGAGTGTTTTTAAAGTTTTTTATGGAATAATAATTTAATTCGTTTTTTGTCAGATACTTCTTATGTATTAAAAGGTAAAATAATTTTAATGACTATTAATTTAAAAAGCCAGCCAACTACATTTCGGAACATGCACCAATGTGGGATTTTAAGTTGTCTATATCTGTCGAGATTGCTGACGCCTGTTAAAAGAAATAATTCTGTTTTATTATCTAGAATTTTTCCAGATTATGCAAAAATTTCGTTGAAAATTACAAAGGAGGGAACGCCATGCACGTCAGTTGGAAGCTTACACCTGTATTCATAAATAACACGTTATACATTCACTTACACAGTGCGAAGTAGATATGAACGCAGTACAAATTAAGTTTGTATGAACCGATATTCATAAACTTTATTTCACTGTGTGTTTACTCATGTGAGAACACACGTTTCTGATTGGTCAAGTAGTAATTCTAGTCATTCGTGACGACTTCACTGTAGTCCATTTTGTCAGTTTTTTACCTGTTCATGGTGGATTTACTCAAAAAATTCTTTTTTGTATAAGTTTTTTGTCACGGACGTGTGTTTATGGAGAATATTACATAATATGACATTGTTTTTAGTTAAAATGGAAAGAATGATCCGTTATTAAATTTCAAACAATATATAGTGTTTATAATTTAATAATGAATAATCAAAAAACATATATTTTAAAAATTATATAAATACCAAAGAAAAAAACAATTAAATCATTCAATATAGTTTATTAAAATTGTTGGGAGACGAACATACTTTTCGTGTTCAATGCAGCAAATGCTCTTATAAAATCTATCTTTTCTAAATCTGTAACGCTTGTTGAATTCTTTACCGCTGCATTTTTTTCGAATTGATTACCATCATTTAAATTATTATTGAAATAAATAATTATTTAGTGTAATTCATCGCAAAAAACAGATTACTAGGAAACTATCGTAGAAATTATTGATGACAAATGTAAATGATAACTTTTTAGTAAACCGCCACTATGCATTGCGTAATACACCCTGCCAGCTACCTCAGCTGTTCGTTCGATTTATTGAACGCATAGTGTCGATCGACACTCGAGTGTCCTTTATGAATATGTTTAAGCAACCGTATGCGCTCTTGCACACTGGGTATATTTGTAAATATGGGTCTTAATATTTCACAAACAGAACTTAAAAAGGAAAAGACATCCTAAATGGAACCTTACTTTCATTGTAAAAGATCAATCGAATGATAAAACCATTTTCTTTCGTAGTTCATGTTATTGCGAGGTTAAAATATTGTTTATTTCTGTTATATTTTGCTACATAATAATTGAGATCTCCATATGAAGCTCCCGCTTGCAAAATCGTATGCGATAGTTCTAAAGCTGTGGAAACTGGTCATAGGCTCACGATTATGATAAAACAATGGACGTAATATAATTATAAAGGTTATTACACAATGAAACACTGATAACGTCGATATTGTTAACACTAAAATAACTCAACTCAACTTTATAAATAGTAAACATAGAAGTAAAAAAAGATGATTTAAAAAGAGCTGTGAGAGAACTTTGAGAGATAAAAAATTTTTTTATTCTGAAATTGACTAATGAAGTCTCTCAGCTCGATTCTGAATTATCAAGGACCGTATAAATAGCCAACAATCACAGAGTGCTCACTCCACTACGTTGAACAACTTTAGCAAGGCCCATCACACAGAATAGTTTATCTCAAATGCCATTAAGTAAACCAAATTAAGAACCATAGTAAGAGACCTAAGCTTATCAGAGATACTGAAAACTGCCCACAAACATCTTTTTCATTATGATCATGAGCACTTAAGCGAAAATGTTTCGTAATAAGCCCTTTTGCGAAAGGCCCACAAATATAATATGATTTATACGAAGGCATTGTAGAAAATTAACAATCATGCCCAGATATTGTCTTGTGATATGAAAATTTTCAAAATATTTCACCATACCTCCCTGCTTCTCTATCTTTTTACTGCGACAATGTGTGGTTTGTTTGCTGTGTTTAAAATGTCTTTAGTTAAATATTAAAACTGATTTTTGTTTCGCATTCATCAGTTTAACAATTACTAACAATCCACTAAGATTAAAGTATACTATTTTTTATGATTAGAGAATACTTAAAGCTTGTGATTGCTTTAGTTTTCTGTTTGTGAAATTTTGATCAACTTATCACAATCCATGCTTTTGTTCATAATTTTAATCCTAGCAGTTTGAGAGATGGAGGGGTGTTCATGTTTTTGTAGACATATTCAGCATTATCTCTGCAACTAACTTCCATAAAACTTGAAAAAGCAATGTCTTGTAATCTTTAAACTCGCTCGTTCAATTGATTCTCCATCCAACCAGAAGCCAATTTTTTTTATACCAAACTTGCCATCTTAAAAATTTTCAGAGAAGTATTTTTGAAAAATTGCTTATGGCTTCTAAAATTGCTTATGGAAAATAGTATGTACATATGTTGAACAAGTTTTGAGATATAGTTAATAACATCAATGTAGTCAGAGAAAAGGTCGCTTGGTCTGGGTAACTTTTTGATGAACGCTGGTGAAAGTATTTGAAAGTAAACAAAACTAGAAATACAATTTTGATGACGTGTTCGCATGTACATATTGAGAATGGAGGAAGGAGGGAAAACGGGCACCCCTGATGCAGATATATTACAAGCGCATCATGTGCGGTGCACATTCATGAAATAAAATTGAAGAAAACAAATTTCACAGATCAGCAACAACGTGAACAAATTGTAACAGGGAAAATAAATTTGTTAACAACAATTAGAACTTGCACTGCCAGGGTTCTGCACACACTAAAGCATAAATTAACATTTAAGAGTACATAGACTTTTTATTAAATTGCGTATCTATATTAATATTATTTTTTATTATGTATTGCCTACGTACATCTTTAACTTGAGTATGAAAGATATGGTGGATATTTAAAAAGCTCCGAGATCTAGAATCATTGCTTTAGTGTTTTTTTTTGTGTACTTTAGGTTAACTTCTAGTAATATTATTATAAAATATTTGCCACTTACAACATTTTTCACAAATATTTATTAGATTGTCATATTTGGAAATATGCAGATTAATAAGCTCCATTAATATTTATAACCAGATCCATTAATAGCCAGATCCGTTGAGATATGATTCTGGCTGTAAGTCTTCTTTTTCCAGCGCAACCTTCACTCAACAGTACATGACTTGTAAGCATACATTTTTTTTATTAAAAACTGAATTAAAAATAAATCATGTAATTTTTTCAGACACTTAAGGTCTTCACAAATAAACTACAAAACTATTTTTAATTTTTTTGGCCGTGTATTCAAGTGACAGGCAGATGCATGGATCTTGTAAAGGTCCCTGTTCTTCCTTTTGATGTATCCACCCAAAAAATGACATTCTCATAACACAAAATCATCTAGCTAGTATTCTACTGATTTCAACTAACCATAAACAGTTTTTAAAAAAAAATTTTTTTCACCTTATCAAATCGGGTTATGATCAAACGTAAACATAGCAATACAACAACGTCCACAAAAACAGTACAAGAAAATAATTGATGTATTAGCATAACTCAAACACCAGCATAACAGCTGATGGTTCAAAGTTGAAACCTCTGGCACCGGCAAAATTGTAGATCTTGTTTTTTGTACAAAAAACCAATTGGTATCAGTCTTCATGTGATTCTTGCCTTCACAATTGGTAATAACAATTCGAAAGTGTTGCAACGAAAGCAGGTTCAACTCGAGTTCCATTTTCCTTCTAGCCGACTCCTCTTTCACAACCATTGTGTTGTGTTGGTGAATATCTGTCACTATCGTCACATCCAACTCATCAACGGCGAGATGTGAATCATTTATCTCGAACTCACGATCACTATTCTTTGAGTTATGAATTCTTGTTGTGTTTTATTAGCTTATGAGCGGTCATAAAAACACTGTGACACATGTCACATTCATATTCTTTCTTACTATGGACCATAGTTTCATGTTGCTGAAGGTAAGTTCAACATTTGAAACACTTATCGTATTTCAGACATAGATGGGGAAGTTCTCCATGTACACATCTTATATGTCGCTGTAATGCTGGCTTTTTTGAGAATGTTTTTTGGCGGTAATCACATGTGAAGTATTGGGTGGGTTGGTCTGTGAGTGTAATAAAAAATTAATGTATACATAATATAATAGCAATTCAATAAACTATTTCAAATGATGAACTAAAAAACATTTGTTAAAATCCTACAAACGGACGAAGAAATTTCAACTCCACTCAATTTCTTTACTTTTTCTTGTAATATTTATTTCGCCAATAAAATTATTTTCAAATTGTTTAGAAGTTTTCCAATTTATTTAAAAGAAGAAAACTCGAGGTGGCTGATACATGACGAGACAAGTGGTAAAACTTGTCTTGTAATGCTAGGCTCGTACTTGCTGCCACACATGCAAGTTTATCAGTTTAGTTAGAACCGTCGGCAAAGCAACTCATGTTTTAACTATACCCTGCTAAATAGTGATTTAAAGTTATTGGTATATTTGAGCTTAATCCTTTATTATAATCGACAAGCTTAAACTAAAAACAGATGTAGAAGAGTATGCGTAAAAAAGTAATTAGCAACATACAAGTGAATTCTCATATCATATTCTATAAACTGCGATACAAATTTGCGAGAACACATCGATAAAGCCACATGTTGAAATTCAAATCATTATACAAAGCCATTTTGGTTAGCTGGTCTGAATAAAGGATAAAATTCAAATTAAAAATGGAATAATACTAATACTTGGAACTTTGGTATCGATGTAATTTTAGTGATAAAAACAAATAAAATTGATTAACAAACAATATAAAACATATATTTTCATTTTAATTATAATGTAAAAGATCAATATTAGATATTTTAGGCTTTAAAATTGTTGCACACCAACAAACGGCAAAACAACATGTGTGTTAATGAGTTTACAACTAGTAAACATCCATTCTCAAACTACGGTAGTTCGTAAATAAGTCCTTAACAAAGAATTTAAATTTTCGATCAATAAGTTTATTTATAAATCTTCTACTACCTAAGTCATATCTACGTAAACATTTTTTTACAATATTATCTAATATAGAATAATTGAAAAATGTTGGAAAGTTTTGCATAAGTAGAATAAAATTTATAATCGGTTTTATTATAAATGTAGCTTGTCGCAGTACAAGGTGTTTTTAATGAGCATGACAGTGAATGTAAAATACCTCTGGACATTTTTGTTTCATCAAAATGTTAACACCATCAGTAGTTCCACTCATTACACTTGCACCATCATACACTCACATATTAATTTACTTGGTATTTTTTGCAATTGTTTTAAAATGATTGAGCTACAATATCTATAGCAGTTTGCGCTTCAGGTTGAAAGACATCTCAAAACCTCTGAACATCGACTCCTTTAGTAATACACACAAGAATTATACAAAGTTTCACACGATAAGTCGGTAGTTAAATCAACTTGAACAGATAAATATTTCAAATTATTTATTTTGCCTATTAAATTTTGCGTACATTTAAAATTGAATCTTATCTATCATTCCGTATATGGTTTGGATGTAATTATTATTTGTTCCGAACAATGAAAAAGGAACTTCATGAAAAGAAATGTATAAATGATGAAGATGTCAATTTTATAACTTCTGTCTATTTTGAAGACGACGATAAAACTTTTTTCGAGGGTATAAGCAAGTTAACTGCAAAATATGGAAATGTTTGGGTTTAAAGGGGAATATGTTGAAAAAGAAAAATTACGACTATGTTTTCTTCCCTCCTTATATTCCATTTTGTGTACTCTTTGATTTCCCCTCACCAAGTTTAGAAAAACATCTTAAATATTTGATTTCAAAATAGATTTTAGGGGATAGGTACACTAAATCTGAAGAAAATTCAAGACCAAAAGATAGATTTATCAAGTATTGGCAACGAGTAGATCTCCCTGGCAACCGCTTGGGAACTGACATAATGAAAGAATTAACAGATACCTTTTAAAGACCTAACTTCTCGTATTATGAGTTTTGGTACAGTTTTCAATATTTCAAACAAATTTCAACAAATTTTACAAAAAACGTTTACAAAGTTCTTAGACCTCTTTGGAAAGACAAAAAATATTTCAAAAATGTTTAAAAGAGTTAAGTGGATGCAGCTGATCTTATCTAGTGCATAAAATAATAGTGTTGTAAACTGTAATTATATATCGATTGTTAGTTGTGCAACACGCTGTTAGGGAATCTACTTGTTGCCAATAGAAACAAAATGTATAATAAATGAACAAGCAAATTATGTAAGGTCAAGCACAAGTTGAATTTGTGTAACAAATGTTCTATACAATTATTAAAATTAATTAGATATAGTAAATGTTGATGATTTTTAAAAAAAAATTCAATATATTCACGTCACACTCACAATAACAATTTATATATCCAGAAATAATTAAGCACACAGCGCCTGCCTAGATTTACATATTTTACTACAGACACTTGTTTTCTTGCTTACTGTGCGCATTGTGTAAATGAGTTGATAAATAAGTCTTGCACTTGAATTCCATGTTGTATTCAGAGCGTATATATGAATTTGTTCGGTGTTTTCATCTGTAATGCTTCTTCAATGCGTTTTTGTATGTGTATATTTTGAGACATTTGTCACATTACTGATTATTGCGTTGAGCGTACTTTTTTTAAACGTGCAATTCCACAATGACAATTATCAAGAGACTTTGGTTCAAATCCAACGTAAACAACGAAACTTTTGTACTTACATCTGCAATGTCGGAAACATAACATAATTAGAGAGAATGAATTTAAATAAATGTGTATTCTCTGATGTCTTGTTTTTTAATAAAAATGCTTTCAATGTTTTTATATTATTTATGCATTTTTTTCATACTTGTATCGACTCGTATGAATATTTTGGACAACAAATAAAATGCAAATATTGTTTTATCCTCTAGACTGATGTAATATACTAATCCATAAAACTCACAGGTCTGCCATGGTCGTTAAAAAAACTATGTAAAACTCAGAAAAACGCCGAAAAGGATCTTCATATCAGTTAATAGTCCATTATTAATTAATTTAGGCAATGGCTATAAACTAAAAACAGCAATCACTATTGATTAATCTATATGAACGTTTATGAAAATAGTTTTTCTTTATTTATATTAAGGTTATAAATTGTATTTCACTTTTTGCTTTTTCCTAATTGTCAATCGCTAAACTGTTTGCTTTTTACATTCTAAAAAATACTAGCTTCCTTGACAATTATATTCTATTTCTGTAACACTAGGTGTATTTTAACCTGTCAGCTGTCTACATGCAATTTCGTACATACATTCTTAAAAGTGCGAACTTTATAAAATATGCTAAAATTATTTTCTTATCCCATCAACGTATGTACACCCTAAGTAAGCCACCATACGTACCTACAGACACGGCGATGACGATCCAACGCGTAAACACACGTTGGATTTGGATATGTATTTGATCAGTCTTTGTTTGGATTTGTGTAATTTCTTACAGATTTCACATTCAAACTGCTTTCTGCCATGTGCAATTAATTCGTTTGTGATGCAGTAAATATTCCTCGCACTTGAATTCCTTGTTACACTCGTTACACTTATGTGAACCTGCTCCGTGCACTTGTTTGTAATGCTTCGCTAACACGTCTGTACGGCGGTAAGTCTTCAAACACTTGTCGCATTTGTAGTTACCTAGTTTACAAATTGTAACCATTCAAATATAATAAAACTATAATATATTCCATATGCATTTAATATATATATATATATATATATATATATATATATATGTTTGTGTGTGTGTGTGTGCATATATTTATATATATATATATATACACACATATTTATGTAGACAATAAATATCATCACTAAATAGTTCCACTTCTACCACTTGTGCAATTAATCAAGTGTAATCTGGCAAAACTATATTTTGTTAAACCAGTCCCTAGTTTAAAAATAATTAAAAGTTTAAATTTTGTATAAAATCATAATTACGTATTAATTAGCATCCTGCGTAAATAGCATTAATTGTCAGTTTGGCAACATTGAATGTATTGTCAAATGCCAAGATTCACTTAAATGTTACAATAGCAATAAGTAGTAAATTAATTCTTCATTTGCGATGAAATATACTTAGAGAAATTTATAGTCTTGAAGTGAAATATACTTATAGAAATTTATGTTGAAATTCCTGTGGAGGTGCAGTGATGGTAATCAAATTTTTCCATTCGTACAACAGATTCCTGGTATTTCTCTACTGAATTTTTTTGCGTTGCAAAATTGGCAGATGATATCCATTTTTCCGATTACAACGTGTTTGTGTTTGTTATATTCTTTCATCATGTCATGATGAAATGCTTAATCTGTTGGGTTGTACTGTGTACTTGTTCTCGTCCGCGTTTCTCGTAGGGTGATATTTTCATGGGTGGCTTGCATTCACAGTCTTTTTTAATAAGATTGTGTTGCAATTCTTGATTCTTCAATTTGTTAATTTCGTTGTTCTTCGGTTTCTTCGCTTCTCATAGTGCTCATTCTCGTTCGACTTTTTATAAAGAAATACTCTAAGACTACGTCTACAAAGTCTAGACACTAAGTCATTTTAAGTGCTAATTCTTATTTCCATTTAAGTATTTGTGGTTCCGACTCAAATTTTCTTAAGTCATTTATCAATCAAACTAGATTGGAAATCTATTTATACACACAAATACATAAATAAATACACAAAAATGTAACACAAACCACTGATACACACTATACACAAATCACCTGCCATTTTAAAAACATTAACTATTTCTTCAAAAATATTCAAATGTTCTCATTGGTTTAAATATACCTTTGGCAACACACGCTGCCATATGAAATAATAAACAAATAACAGAGGTTTATTTTGAAATCTTAATTAAAATTAGACTCGTATCTTTACAAAAAAGCAAATAGTAATTTATCTAAATGGTAAATGAAACAATATCATATAAATAGTTATTCAAGTAAGTTTATTTTAAAAATCTATGATAGTATTTTGTATAATCATAGATATTTGAGTGAATTATGGATCTTAAAGATATTTAAATAGCAATAATTTTTATTTATGAATTGTAAACAACCTTGACCTTGAAAACAGACTGATTCATCCTTTTCTTTTTTACAACTTTCTTTAATGGTAATAAAAAATAGGTAGATTGCAATACAATCTAAGACCCTTGACCCTTGACACTACTATGAATTGATGTGGTGCTATAAATATACATATTAAAAAAAAATATATATATATATATATATATATATATATATATATATATATATATATATATATATATATATGTATATGTACACACATATTTATATATAACTTCGCTCCGAATCCTTGTAACTGTTACAGAGAATGATTGCCATTGGCAATCAGATAACAACAGTAAATGCAGTCTGTATATAAGTTAAGTATATGTGGAGCTAATAGAATATTTGACGCTATTAAACAGAAGAGTGAACGGAGAAATTTTACAGTGATCACAAGTCTCCACCTATTTGAGGCATGAAAAAGACTCTGTAATAGGATCATGTCAAATATCATTTTCTTATGTCAAATATCAACAAACACGTGGTCATTGTGAAGGTCCTAATTGTAAAAATTTCGTTTACATCACGGCAATATACATTACCATAATCAGGAATAATGCCAGTGCAAGGATCTTTGATGTAGCTAACAGAAAGTTCACAGTGCCACAGGTGACTAAAATGAGTACTGCTGGCTTGTTTTCTGTCAATGTTGGTGTTTTTAATTTTTTACAAATGGATAAAATTGTTACATCTGATTTTAGCTGATGAATATTGGCAAAATATAGAAAGTATGAGTGAAAGAAACTATTTAAAGTACTCCACAGTCATTATTATGACAGAGTTTTATCTCTGAACTACTGACTAAAATCACTGACCACTTTATTATTTGTAGATTTGCTACAAATTGTTTGCAATCCATCTAGAAAGTGATTCTGTGTATACTCTTTGGTTTCATATCATCAAATATTCTGATAGTTTTACACATAGTAAACCGATGCACATATTGCAATCGTGTTTACCATCTGATTGCCCGCAGAAATAACTCACTGCAACTGTTACATCGATTCGGAGTGAACTTCACTGAGAGACACATAAATCATTGTCCCCAAATATTTTTAAAAATTTTCTTTCTGCATTTTTTTAAATGTTTTGATCATAACATACTTGTCCTTTTCCACCTTCCATCCCTTTTTCTATCCTTTCCTTTCACAATTTTATTCTATGAAATTTTACTATTTCCAAGCATAAAAAATCCATTTATGTTAATAATTTTTATGCCAAACACTACTCTTAGATTGTGATTGATTGGAAGAGATTGTTCCAGAGGAATAAACCCATCGTATATACTCGACTACATAAAAGATATTGAGTATGACTTAGTAATGTAATATTTTGTAAAACTTTCTTGCTTTGTGACGTGGAACCTAACAGAATCGGTAGAGATCTGTGTTTACCTATGTTCAAGTCGTTACTCCCAAATTCTTTTTGTAAAACTCCACAAAATTGTTTGTGTTAAACAATTTCTTTCTTTTTTCATAATAGTTCTTATTTATATATTTATTATCACTTCCTATATCAGGCCTTATTGGTGAAAATCTCTAACAGATTCTGTTATATTCCACAGAACGTTATCTTGCTGACTAAAGATTACTCAAGTAATGCCAAGTAAGCCTACTCAATGATGAGATATATTCAAAGAAGTAATTAATACCGCTGCAAGCACTATGTGTATGAGGATAGTCCAGGACGTTATTATTATATATAATTGGTCCTTTGTAATAATGGTAATAAAACAATTAATGTAAATTTTGTAAATCAAATTTTTCGGTAATTCATTTGTCTGTGATAATTCACTTTCTTTGCTAGAATTTAGTATTTGTTTTTACAAATTGGCAGCAATTTAAGAAGTGTACTTATCACATCAAGATGAATTTAACATGAAAAAATATTTGTTCGATGATTTCTTTTTCACTTTTGTTGTGATTCCCATTAAAAAGAAGTTACTATCAACTTCAATTGTTACTTTATGATCATCCAATGTTACCACCATGTATGTACCAATTTCAGTGATGATCGGGTGAAGGGTATCACAGCATTGACTGAAGATAACATCAAGGCATCGTATTTCATAATAAAGGCTGACTAGAGAGTAACATATAAGCAGCTTACACTCAAAGCAAGTATAGGCATTGATATGTGTCATGCAAAGTTCTACATGAAAATTTAAGCATCAGGAAACTTTATGCTATATCCATACTCTAAAATTAAACCAAAGCTTTAAAACACCAATTAAGAGTGTTGTAAAATCACAAATTCACTCAAATGCTATACTCATCATGTTATGAATGACAAAAACAAAACATGGAAACGAAGAGGCCATCTGTGTAGTGGATGTCTCCTTCTTAAGAGTTGGCTACAAAGGTGAAGAAAGATGATGCCTCATTCTTCGGACGGACTTTCGGACGGAGATTCGTCGACTGTTAAGTTTATAGTTCTTAATATAAAACCGGCAAATCAATTACAATTTCAATTATATTGATGCGATTTAAAAAAAAATTATGCAGGCTCTCGAGTGATTTTTTGTTTTGGTTCATCCCTCAGTACACAACAGCATAATAACAAAACTGTGTAAACAGAATCATGTAAAATGAAGTAAATGATGTAAATTGTACAGTAAAGTAAAGTTCCCAAAAGTTAGTTTGCTGCAAAGAAAACTTCACAAGTATAACATTAGTGCTAAGCCATACCCACCTCTCGCGCTATAATGGCTCATAATATGCTTTCGCAATATTTCCTTTGTTTTATATATTTTCTTACAGACATCACACTCGTAGACATGGTCATTGTGAGTGTCGCGAATGTGTCGCACTAAATACTTTTTGCACTTGAATTCCTTGGTGCACACCCCACATTTGAGCTCATTGGTTTGATGTATATACTTTTGATGCACCAATAACATCGCTTTGGACTTAAATATCTTGAAACACTTGTCACATCTAAATTCGGATTCTGTAACAAATAAAACAATGCGTATAGGAATCACATATCTACAGGCAGTTTAGCATAGTGTTCCATTATAATATCCTCTAAAGAACTCTAGCCTAATCGGGGAGGTAAGTGTTTTGATGGGTACTATTACAAAGTACACTAGAAATGAACTTGTTTTCATTGATCTATTTATAGTATGAGCGGAGGTCCAAAAGTTAGCAAAACGAAGGGTAAGAGAGGGGGTACATTCTTTCTTGGTACCTCACTAATTAGGAACTTATTAGTGGTATATAAGTCAAATGTCATTCATTAATGAATAATCGTCCCTTAAAGAAGTAAACCTGGAAGTATCAAATATCAAGCAAATCAAACTACGCACTGTGATTAAATTCCTCACCAAGCAAGGAAAACTCCTCAAACCATCATAAATGAGATGGGAGTTATTTATGGAGATCATTGTCCTGGTAAAAAAACCATGGTGGTTTACAAGTGATATGGCCTATTTAAACAAGGTCGAGACTTGACTGAAGTAGACCCCTGCCAAAAACAGCCGACTGAGGCCAACACATCAGATATTGTCGAAAAAGTTGTATTGTAAGACAATCGCCTGAAGAAGAAACAACTTTCGTTGATTCTACACGGCCATCTTGGCATGACTAAAGTCAGTGCAAGATGTGTTCCGAGAATGCTTGTGGCGCTGCAAAAGCAACGAGTTGAGGCATCTAAAAAGTTTTTGAAGCTGTGTGCTGATGAACCTACGCCAATTTTGAAGAGAATTGTGACTGGAGATGAAACTTCGGTTCATCACTTTGAGCCTAAGTTCAAGCAAGAGTCGATGCAATGGCTCAAAAAGTGCACACCACCCCTTAAGAAGTTTATGGTCTCGGAATCGGGTAAAAAATTGGCAACTATTTTTTGGGATTGTGAAAGGATTTTATTAATCGACACATTATAAATCGCTCATTCACGATCAGTATAGCCCCGACCTAGCTCCAGCAATTTTTACTTGTTCCCAAAGCTGAAAAAAAATGCTCCGAGGAAGAAAATTTAAAATGACAATGAGGTGAAGGAGGCAATTTCAGCTTATTTTCAAGACAAAGACAAAAAATATTTTTTTATGATTTAGAAAAATTAATTTCCGGATTTAATAAGTGTATTGAGCTTAAGGAATATACATACATATATAAGAAAAATAGTTTCATTATTTTATTGCAACCCAAATTTAACTTGCAACCCATCTGGTCTGTGGACTTTTGGGCCATCCCATGTATTTACATATCTTATAATAATATCTCGGTTACCAATGTGGGGATTAACAAGTCAATAAATTATTTATATAGAATAAAAATTTTTGATAAATCGATAAGATCTATGTTACTGAAGTGAAAATTACAAATACGACTTACAACAATTCATACCAAAAATTATTGTTAGCAGACGTTGATATTATGTGTCTTATTTTTTTCACTTATGAAAAATACACAAAACCACAAATGAGCAATGAAAAACGAATAAGATTGTGAAAAAACAACAATTCTACCATTAAAATTTAAGTTCATGGGTTGAGAAGTAAGTAAGTTCATGTATGGAGTGAACTAGCGATGGATAGAAGATCGTCAGTGAAACAAGAGTAGACTAAAGTGACTTCTTTCGGTTTTCATTATACTCATACCGCTCATATTAACCTTCAGCTGTTAAATAATATGTAGAAAATTAGGGTAAAATTTTTCCTTTGTTTTAAGAAATTTCTATTTTTATTTTTTTTGGTTTAAACAACTTTATGAACAGGCGAAGAAAATATTTTCTTATCCTGTCAACAAGCGTACTGCTCTAAATAAGATCTAGATACCTAAATAAGTTAAATGAAAGAATCTAGCTACCATACGTACCTACTGACTTATGGCGATGATGGTTCAAGATGTGCCCGTACAGTTTTTGTTTGGTTTTACATATTTTCTTGCAGATATCACACTCAAACTGCTGTCTGCTGTGAGCGTAGCGCCAGTGATTCAGTAAATAGGTCTTGCACTTGAATTCTTTATTACACTCGTCACACTTATGTGCGTTTGTTCCATGTACTTGCTTGTAATGTTGCATTAGTGTGTCTTTATGCAGGTACGTCTTCAAACACTTGTCGCATTTGTAGTAATCTGGGCTGGAATCTGTAACAATTAAGAAATAATAAAACTAAAATTTATTTATTTAATATGAATGTAATGTTGCATTCAGATGCTGATTGATAGATAAAACAAAATCTTTGTCGAGTACTCTCAAAAATAGGAAATAAAAATAATCAGCATTCTTTGATTTGGTCTTTTTATTAGTGGAAAATAATTTCTTTTCAATAAAAAAAATTGTTATTTCCAACTTTTGTCCAATTAAATTACATTTAAATGTTTAATTATCATAAACCCCTCAATGAAAAAAAACTCAAGAAAAACATCGAATTGCCAGAGAGATTTTCCTTTCTGCAAAATAAAATTCGCATCACTCAAGATTCAAAGCCGAATATAGACTTTAAAAGAGAGTAATCTATCAGCACATTTGAGCAAGTTTAGGCATTGTTATGAGTCAAGCGTAGAAAATTCCACATAAATAGTTAGACAAGAACATGAACCATGATTTGACCGTAAAATGTTGGAAAAATTCCAAGTATGTTGCTCAAATATTGTATTCAACATAGTTATGGGTGAAGAAAGCTGGATATAATTTTACAAGCAGTCTGTGCAAAAAGTGTTCCTTCTGAAAAGTTGCCTTCAAAGGTGAGGAGAGGACAAAGTGCTGAAGAAAAGACGGTCAGTTTGTTCCTTAGATGTACGAGTTATTATTCTATGATCATTCCGAAAAAAGAATGAACCTGTAGACTAGTATACCATTAATTATTTGATTGTTGTATTCGGAAAAGTTTGAGATTAACATTCTCACAGTGAAAACCCCTTTCATCACAACGTTTCTCAGCACTCAGCTACATGAATGACTGAATATTTGATTACATTGCGTGTAGAAGTTATGAATCATCTGCAATACAATACTGAACTTGTACCATACAATTTCTAGATAATTTTAGAATTAAAAGGTAAACTGAGAGGAAAACAATTTCTGGACACCAAAGAAGTAGTGACTGCCTTTGAAACATTTGTGGAAAAGACTCCAAAAGAGAATAGGCCATTTGCTTCTCTGCATATCCATTGAATGAAACAATGTATAGAGTGCCAGGGTTAACCAACTAATTACTTTGTAAGTTAA
The DNA here is from genome assembly GCA_039881145.1 of Druceiella hillmani. Lineage (NCBI taxonomy): Eukaryota > Metazoa > Arthropoda > Insecta > Lepidoptera > Hepialidae > Druceiella > Druceiella hillmani. The sequence goes on along the minus strand of JAYKKI010000019.1, from coordinate 16,515,234 downwards.
CTAACTAGTTAGACTGTTTTGATAAACAATAATTTAATAACAGCCATATACTGCGAACTCATTGGTACAAGCGCAATATCTTCCAATCAACAATAGCCCGGGGATTCCACCCCTTATTTTGTCATCTCTTTCCTGTTCCATTGATAGCCGGCGGCCGCACAAAGAGATCACTTATAAAAGAGGTTAAAACACAGCAAAAGCATTATCGTCGATCAGTACATCAGTAGTGATCAATACATGAGTAGGACACTTCGCAGTTCACTTTGGAATTCAGTTCAACTTTGAGTTCACTTTGCAGTTTGCTGTAGTTTAATTCAATGTTAATAGTGACAGAGACCTTGTGAAGGTAGAATCCTCCAATCCGGCAACAGTCAAGTGCGGAACTGTGATTATTACTTGTTGTCCCGTACATAGTGACCCTTCAAGCCAGATCTACAGGAACCAGTATTATGGTTGCCACCAGATTTACTAGTGAGGGAACTCAAACAGAAGAAACAACAGCATCGTCGACATTGGTTACTAAATCGACTACACATACAGACACTTCAGAAGACTATTGGACCGCTTACAGCAGACAAAATTGGCTGAGACATAGTATCATCGAAACACAGCAGGACTAAGACTGCAAAGCCACAGAAAGTTCACCAAGTTGTCTTGGCAAGGAAAGAGTTCTCACACCTGCAAGTTAAACTCATTACTGCTCGTCTCGCCGTAATAAAAGCCTAACTAATGATGAAACTGTCGACACGTGGTAAAACAAAAGTCCAACTCCCCCACCGGCTATCGCAAATGAGTCACACCAACACTGAACGGCATTAACAATTAACCCAACAACAGACAAACAGTCTATGCCCCGGGATCCACAGAAAGAAACTAAACTGCTGAGATAGAATGGGCTCGACTAAGCCCAGCCAAGTCCAGTGCCAATTCAAATCAATCTGTGCTTGCAGAGCAAAGCACATGCTATGGTCACACAATCGCAATCTGCTCAAGTAGAAGCCAACACTATAGCTATGCACCAACTACAAGTTGACTTCTCTGAACTAGTGTCTAAAATCATCTTCGCCGTCAAGGCCGGGCAACAGTCCCACTTACCGTCAAGACTACCGAAAACTAGAATGGCTGAGGTCATTGCCGCGGCAAACAAACACGCCACAAAACATCTGGATCTTCGCAAGCTATGTCTCCAACTGTGCAGTAACACTTCAAGCACTCGACAGAATTTACTACTTATACCACCCTGAGGTTATAAAGCGATAATAGAGAAACTAAAATCATTACCGAAATAGCACTGGTGTGACTACTCCACTGTGCACCTAAAAGATGAAACTGATTTAATCAAGCTATCTTGATTGCGAAGCAGAAATCTGCGGTCTTTTTGCACATCCAGAAGCAATGGTGCAGGAAAACGATACCACTGTTCAGCAACAAACATAAAGAACATTTACTGCAATAGACAAAAATAGTACGAAATGCCAGGTATGTTCAAAGGTGGGGCATACCATGACCAAATGCAAAGAGTTCAAGAAATCCGATCAAAACGCAAGGTAGAACTTGGCGAAGAAGCATCACTTATGCTTTACATGCCTATATTGTCGTCACCGTGGTGTATTGGGTTGATCACAAGGTATACGGCCTTTGATTGCGAGGCGCACCGCGAGGTCCCGGATTCCATTCTCGGCCGCTCGTCGAGCGGGGCTGGACTGGTGTTCTGGTTGGTTGTCAAGAGATTGCTCTCGTAGCAATAAGCCTGCCATATGTATCAATTAGATACATTAAAGAACAGAAAATATATTGCCACACTAGAACACACAGATGCTACACATAGACATTAGATGTTGACAGGTGCAAACATCTCTATCACAGATTACTACATATCATAAAAGAAGGCCGGACGAAAGAGACAGAAATGTGGACAAATAAGAAAACCCCCCCTCTTAACTGAAAATTATTCCAGTTCTGATATCTGTATCGGCAGGAGAGACTAACACACATATCTTACTTGATGATGGGATAGCAGTAACACTTGTTGACGCCAATTTAGCCAATTACTTCAGCATTCATTGTACCTACTCTATTTCACCGTACTGAATCCCAGGGAGCTGAGGAAGATAGGAATTGTCCACGATGCCACAGCTTAAATAAAAGTGGTATGGCTCAATTATCACTTTTTAACTGGGCTTGTATCTCTTCCAAGGGTCATGATATGCTTCAGGCAGCATCCCATAACCGAGACAAAATGCAACCGCAAGAAAGAAATGCATTTAAGTATCTGTAGCAGGAAGATCTACCTGATGAAAGTTGTCCGCGAGAATAAAGAATGACCCCTCCCACCACTCATTCACCACCTACTTAGTCATCATGGCCTTTCGTTGTATGATAGCTAGATGGGACTGCTAGACAGAAATATGGTCTGATAATGTCACTAAGCTACATACACCAGATAGAGTACTGTGATGGGCAATCGACAAGACAACAGAAGAGGAAATAAGTGAGAAAATGATCAGCTGGGGTTTCATTCCACCTGGGGGCCGATTCATGGGTGGTACTTAGGAACGACTAGTGAGAATAACAAAGATCACTGCAGAGGCGCTACCATCCGACTGATGAGATTCTCACTACCCTCCTAACTGAAGCTGAATACACTGTGAATAGCCGTCCACTAATGCACATGTCTGCAAATCCTTAAGATCCCAAGTCACTTACGCCACAACACACCTTGCTTGGCAAATTGGCTCAAGTCCCGACACCTGGCACTTTCAATGACAAGGATCTCATTGATCCCATCCACAGACTAGTTTCAGCATTAGTTTCAGCGCTTTGCTGACCTCTTCTATTTGCAGTGGCTTAAGGAGTATCTTCCTGGATTACAGCACCGGCGAGAGCCTCACAGCTGAGGCCCAGGGTTTTAAGAAAACAAATCAGCAAATACAAACAAATTATAATTCTGAGCGTAATAATGACATTTCTAAAAAATTGCCCTTAATCGTAGTGACTTTTCGCTTTGGTTCAGTGCTCCATAATTAAACACGTACCAATGAAACCATACTAAGCGGAATCATGGAAAGCAGAATATTACTGTGTAGTATAATATCAAAATGAAAAAAAATACTTGATAAGTAAAAGGTTTGTTGACTGGTCATACCCACCTGTAAGATTGTTGCGGTGAAGGCTCAAAATGTGCTTCTGCAGCATTTGGTTTGATTTATACATTTTCTTACAAACATTACACTCATACTTTTGGCTACTGTGTTGAGTGTTGCGGACATGATTCACTAAATACTTTTTGCACACCCCACACTTGAGCCGATCTGTCGCGTGTACATGCTTTTGATGCGCCAATAACACCATTTTGGACTGGAATATCTTGAGACACTTATTACACCTAAACTGGCTACGGTCTAATTCTGAAACCACTAAAGCAAAGCCGATATTAATCATGTGTCACAGATTGTATAACATAGTGTTCTATTAAAATATCCTCTTGAACCGACTAAAGAGCTTTTACTCAAGTGCTTCAATGGGTACTATTGCAAACTACATTAGAAATGAGAGCAGCGTTGGATAAGGGCATAAAATTACAGTTTTGTCAAGAGGACCTGTTCCATTTGATCCACTTGTAAGATTTTGCATTGTTGATAATAATATTTCAGTCCCCCATGTGTCGGTTAATTAGTCAATAAATTATTCATATAGAATAAACATTTTAAATAAGTCATTAAAATTTGTGTTTTTAATGTGGACATTACAAATGTTATTGATATCAATCCATAGATGAAATTACAGATAGTTAAGAATTTTATGCGTAACATTTATTTTACAATTCATTAAAAATATAAAATAACAATATAGATCATACAGTTTTACAAATTAATAGATAAAATAACTCAAATACCTTTCTGACTGTCTTCAGTAAACTCTACCTTAACTTGAATGCATAGCACTTGTTCATTATCAACGTTACAGAGCTCTCTCTCATGGTCTTCACTGTGAACTTCATCTTCTTGTTTAATGTTTGTCTGGAAACAGATCAATCATTTGCATGTGAGCACTCAATATACCAGCCCCTCTTCCAATAAATAGATCACCATTACGGAAATGTAGAGACGGAATTACAAGTTCTTATAGACCAACAGTACAAAGACTCTTTTCTCTTCATATTTAAGATGTAATATCTGTAGAGTAAGTGATAATAAGCTGATATTTTAATTGTAGTAGAGGTATGACAGTGATTCAGGCCATACTTTGTACAAACTGTTGAGAGCGAAAGCAACCCTGATGAATATTTATTTTCTATCTGCCTTGCGCCTATTCAAATATAATATACAAAAAACTGTGCAGTCGGGGGACCCCCGCCAGGAACAAAGTTCCTTTCATTATTTTTTACTCTAAATATGATTTAACATGTAGATTTCTATTGATTACATTTTTGCTATGAAAAAATGATAAAAAATAACATAAAATATACAAATTAGAGAGTTGAATAAAAGAGACCTGTTTTTTTGTCGTGACTAAAGTACACAAACATATTAGTGTATTTATTTACTTAAAATTAATAAATTGTCAGCATATTCATTTATTTTCATTGTTAATTAGACTTTATTGCGTACTTAAGATTGTTTGATGATTTCAATAAAAACAAAAAAAAAAATTTTTAGAATAAAATTTCAAGTTAAAATTGATTTTGAATTCAATTCAATTCAAAATTAAAATTTAAGCAGTTTAAAATTAGAATATTTTTATTTTAATTATTTCAAAATTGAATTAATTTTAACATTAAATTTTATTACTCTACCAATTAATTTTTTTTCTTTATTATTTTAATTTTTTTTTATTAAATCAATCAAATTAAATTTAAAGTTAATTTTAAGTTTACTCAATTATTTTTATTTTAATTATTTCAAAAATAAATTAAATTTAAGATTAATTTTAACATTAAATTTTATTATTCTAAAAATTGAATGTTTTCTCTATTCTTTATTTTAAAATGTGTTTATTAAATCAATCAAATTCAAAGTTAATTTTAAGTTTTAATTTAATTATCTTAAAAATTAAAATTTCGTTATTTATATTTTTTTAAGGTTAGTTATACTAATTTCTTTAACAAATCAAATTTATAATTACTTTTAAAAATAAATTTAGTCATATTAAAAATTAAAACTTATTTATTTTTATTTTAATCATTTTATTTTTAATTTAAATATTTCAAAAATTTAAATGAATATAACAAATTGTTAAATTTACTGCAACAATCTAAATAAAGTTTAATAAAATAATGAAAATAATGAATATGCTGACATTTTATTGTAATTTATTAATTTTAAGTATTTAAAGGGGGGGAAAATGGTGTTAGGCCTCGGTGGTGCATAGTTATGCTAGTAGATATGTACCTAGAAAAAGCTGAGTTAGAGCCGGTAGCGTACGCCTAAGTGTGCAAGATTAGGCTATCAGACGCGCATCATAAAGTCCTATCTTACACGTCCTCGCCTCTGCCAAACTGCAGCCGCAGTCTGGTAGTGGACTCACACTTGTGAGTCGTCCCATTCCCCGGGCAATGTCGTGGTCAACAACGAGTCTTGCACAACACATCTACCTCGTGACCTTGATAGCAAAGTAAGAAGGGCGAAGGCGAGTCGTCGGCGCCTTAAAACCGATAAATCTAGCTAAGGGAGGCAACCCTGACAAAAAAACCAGTGTGTAGCCCGAAAGGGTTGCCCCAGCACCGTAAGCCTGTGGTCATGTATCGCAGGACCGGGAGCCTGAGCTTCGCCACTTGGGCTGAGAGGAAGGTAACCTCTATAAAAACTCCCCTAATCCCACGGTGCGGTACGCACCAAGGGGATGTATGACTGGCAGGTTAGTCAGCCGCTAGCGACCAAACTCGACGAACCAGGCGACACGTCGTAGTAAATAGCCTTTTGCTGAGAATGGGCGTCACCTCAGTAGCGACCATTTATATCGACCCTTCTCGTGGGAACCATCATGAATGATCAACATAATAAAAATACAACACAACAAACAGAAACCACAAATAATAAAGTCATTCCTACAAAGGTGTTAACTCAGCAGATACTTCACAAAGGAATGTTTGAAAGCAAACCTAGATCAAACTCAATTAGTGAAATGCCAATCTCCAGACCCCAACAACTTGAAGATAATATCACTTCTCAACAACCTGAAAATATGACATTGGAAATGACTCCAAATCACCTTGGAAACGAATCACAGGTTGAAGCCTCCAACACAAATCCCCCAACAATGGAACAGAAAAGTCAGACTCCAATATACATCACCGATAACACACCTTGTCCACCCGAATGGCAAAGAGTTCCAACAGGTAGAGGCAACAAGCGAAAGAAGTTATCACAGACGCCATCTCCCGAAACAGTCAAAACTACCAACAGATTTAGTGGTCTACAGATTGACCTGACAGAAGATGAACCCAAATCTAAAGAAAAACGGCTATACAAACCTCCACCTATTATCTTGTATGGTATTGAAAATGTCAATAAATTAACTGAATTAATTTGTACTGTTGCTGATAAAGATAACTTTCTCTTAAAAACCATAAATAAAAACCAACTCAGAATCAATTCCCTAGACATACAAGCATATCAAAAAATTATAACCATTGTGCGAGAGAATGGACTTATAGGCCACACATTCAATAGAAAGGACCAACGCTGCTGCCGTCTAGTAATAAAGAAACTTCACCACTCGACCCCGCACAGCGCCATCATAGAAGAAATCGAAAAAACTGGTAATAAAGTACAGGGAGACATTATTAACGTAAAGTATGGCCGAGAAAAAATACCGACGTCAACATTTTTCGTTAATCTGGTGGCTGGCCCACACAACAGTGCTGCTAAATCAATAAAATCTATTAGCAACCAAATTATTATAATTGAAGAGCCCCACAAAAGAAACACAATTCCACAATGTCAAAGGTGCCAACAATATGGGCATTCTAAAAATTACTGCATGCGGCCATATCGTTGCGTTAAATGTGCACAAGATCACAAAACGTCTGATTGTCCTAAAAAGGACAGAAACACCCCCGCCACATGTGCATTATGTGAAGGCGCGCACCCTGCTAACTATAAAGGGTGCGAGGTGTACAAAGAAATACTTACTAGAAAAACAAATAAGCAAAAGCTAGTAGCAAATAAGCAAAAGCTAGTAGAAAAACAAATAAGCAAAAGCTAGTAAGCTGTAGTGTAGGTCAAGCAAACACCACAGAACCTCGCCCACAACATAACCTCATGCTTGAAAAATCAAGACACATACACAAAATGCCCATAGAAACTAAAACCTATGCAGATGCCTTAAAATCACTAACCACAGAATATAACAATAACTTAGAAATTCTACTCACACAACAAGCTGTAAAACTAGAGAAACTATTAGAACAAATGTCAACAATGATGAATCTTCTCACAACAGTAATCAACAAACTCGTGCACTAAAATGGCCAATCTGAAAGTAGCAACCTGGAACACAAATGGTTTGATCAACCACAAATATGACATACAAACATTATTGGAGCATGGAAATATTGACGTACTTCTGGTATCTGAGGCACACTTAACACCAAACCAGAACATATTGTTAAGAAATTACAGCATATATTCGACATCACACCCAGACGGAACTGCTCATGCGGGTGCAGCTGTAATTATCAAAAAACACATCAAGCATGAGATATTGCATGAATACAAAACAGAGCCAATACAAGCAACTACAGTAATGGTACATGATAAACAAGGATCTCTAACATTATCGGCTGTATACTGCCCACCAAAGCACACTATAAAGGAAGAAGCATTTACAAATTACTTTAAAACCCTTGGGCATAGATTCATATGTGGCGGCGACTGGAACGCTAAAAACGTTTTCTGGGGATCAAGACTGACTTTACCTAGAGGTCGAGAAATGAAGAAAAGTATTGACAAAAACAAACTGCGTGTTCTAAGTACAGGTGAACCGTCCTACTGGCCAACAGACATAAATAGAAAACCAGATCTTCTGGATTTCTTTGTACATAAAGGACTGTCAAATAATTACTTGAGCGTAGAGACTAGTATAGACAGCAGTTCAGACCACACACCAGTAATAGCCACAATAAGTACCACCATAATTGTAAGACCAGTGAAAGAGCGACTTTACACCAAAAAAACCGATTGGGATGCTTTCAGAGACTACATAAACGAAAACCTGAACCTGAAAGTGGCACTTAAAACAAAGGATGACATCGAAAAACAGGCAACAACCTTAACAAACCTAATACAAACAGCTGCCTGGTACTGTACACCGGTTACCACGTTAAATCATGGTAGTAAGAATATACCTAGGGATATAAAAATCAAGATCCTGGAGAAGAGACGACTCAGAAGAGTGTGGCACTGCAGTCGACACTCCGAAGACAAAAGGGCGTTTAATAAAGCAGCTGCGGATTTAACACAATACCTTAAAGACATCGAAGAGGAAACCCTACAGGATAAATTGGCAAACCTAAATCCCCAAGCTAAAAATGAATACTCATTGTGGAACACGGTAAAAAGTAGTAGAGTGGCGCCTCAGATTGCACAACATCCTATCAGGAGGAACGACAATACTTGGACACGAACGGACAAAGAACGGGCTGAAGTATTTAGAGATTTCTTGTATGAAGTCTTCACTCCAAATAGCGGTGACTTAGAAACCGAACAGGAAATACAAGAATACCTAGAAACTGACCTGCAGCTATGTCTCCCAATGCAAAGCTGCTCGCCTCGCGAAGTCCAAAGGGAAATAAAAGGTCTTGAGTTAAACAAGGCTCCTGGATTTTGCCTGATAACAGCTGAAATTCTACGACAACTACCTAAAAAGGCTTCCATCGCCTTAACACACCTTTTTAACAGTGTTATTAGAACTGGATATGTCCCAATGATATGGAAAATATCAGAAATAATCATGATCCCAAAGCCTGGCAAGCTTCCACATCTTGTATCATCTTACAGGCCAATTAGTTTACTGCCGGTTTTGTCGAAACTTTTTGAGAGGATCATCTTGCGAAGACTGATACGAATACTTAACGAAAACGATCTCATCCCGCAACATCAGTTTGGTTTTCGTATTGACCATTCAACCATAGAACAGGTTCACCGAGTTGTCAACAGAATTAGAGAAGCTCTCGAGAAGAAGCAGTACTGCTCAGCCGCCTTTCTCGACGTACAATAAGCATTCGATAAGGTTTGGCACTTGGGTCTGCTTTTCAAAATGAAGAAACACCTTCCTCACAACTTCTACTTACTCTTGAAATCGTATTTGGAGGATAGAATATTCAGAGTTAAAATCAACGACACATACTCTGCCTTCCACGATGTGAAAGCTGGAGTACCGCAGGGTTCCATTTTGGGCCCCATCTTATATCTGATGTACACAGCAGATATCCCCACAACAGATAATGTCCTATCTGCCACATTCGCTGATGACACCGCTGCACTTTGTAACCATGAAAACCCTAGTGTAGCTTCTTTAGTTCTGCAAAGCCACCTACACAAAGTTAACGATTGGATGGAAAAGTGGCGCATTAGGGCCAGCTCCACCAAATCAGTGCATGTCACTTATACTCTGAAAAAGGGCAATTGTCCCCCAATTAAACTTGGAAACGACATTCTACCACATCAAGAATCAGCAAAGTATTTGGGCATGCATCTTGACAGGAAGCAAACATGGAAAACTCATATCCAGTAGAAACGCGATGAATTGAACATACGACTCAGAAACCTTAACTGGCTAATAGGCAGAAGATCACATGTCACCTTGAAAAATAAAATACTCATTTATAAAACTGTAATCAAGCCGGTGTGGACATACGGAAGTGAGCTGTGGGGTTCAGCACAAAAATCTAACGTGGAAATTTTGCAACGAATGCAGAACAAAGCACTCAGAACAATAACTAATGCACCTCTGTTTATCAAAACGAGTGAATTGCATGAGTACACAGAGATGAACACCATTATGGAAGAAGTGGAACATAAAGCAAAAGCTTACCAGAACCGCTTAAAAGCTCATACAAACACCCTAGCTACAGCATTATGTGAACCATTAAATGACAGAAGGCTCAAAAGGCAACACACTTGGGACTTGATTAGATAATCAGCATCATAATAGAATAAGAGACAATTTCCTTACAGGAGGAATAGATCTCTCCTGCCAATAAACTCCTACAACAGATCTGTTAAGGGCTTATGAAGCCGATCGCATGATGATTGAAAAGAAAAAAAAAAAAAAAGTATTTAATAAATAATAAAGTAATAATGAAAAGCAATGAATGAGCCGAAAATTGTTTGTAATTTATAAATTTTTAATGTTTAGTAAATGATATAGCTATAATTTACAATGCAAATAAATATATACCAAATTGGAAACGGTCTGGCAGATGATTGGCTTACAATAGAAAGCCAGTAGAATAAAAAAATAAGTTTAAATACCATCATACAGTTTCAAGACCGCGCACAATGCTTGCTGCTCGAATGTAGATACTCGCACGAACACATACACATACAACCGTATACAATAGAAAGCCAGTAGAATAAAAAAATAAGTTTAAATAGCATCATACAGTTTCAAGACCGCGCACAATGCTTGCTGCTCGAATGTAGATACTCGCACGAACACATACACATACAACCGTATACAATAGAAAGCCAGTAGAATAAAAAAATAAGTTTAAATAGCATCATACAGTTTCAAGACCGTGCACAATGCTTGCTGCTCAAATGTAGATACTTGTACGAACACATACACATACAACCGTATACAATAGAAAGCCAGTAGAATAAAAAAAATAAGTTTAAATAGCATCATACAGTTTCAAGACCGCGCACAATGCTTGCTGCTCGAATGTAGATACTCGCACGAACACATACACATACAACCGTATACAATAGAAAGCCAGTAGAATAAAAAAATAAGTTTAAATAGCATCATACAGTTTCAAGACCGCGCACAATGCTTGCTGCTCGAATGTAGATACTCGCACGAACACATACACATACAACCGTATACAATAGAAAGCCAGTAGAATAAAAAAAATAAGTTTAAATAGCATCATACAGTTTCAAGACCGCGCACAATGCTTGCTGCTCGAATGTAGATACTCGCACGAACACATACACATACAACCGTATACAATAGAAAGAGAAAGAGGAAGTCGCATGCAGCGGGCATAACGCTGTTTCCTTACGTGACGATTTCTGCCAGTTCGCTCTACTGTTAGCTGCATGAAAGAACTTTTTTCCAATAAGAATTAGAATTTAAGGTAACATAATTATGAAACTGTATGAAAACCATGAATATTATGAAGACATTTATTAAGGTCCCGGTTAACCTAATCAATTTTGGTTTCATCTTTGCGCTGGTAAGAACTTGTAATAAAATGAAAAAGTTTTTCAAGAATGGCGTTACTTGAAAAACATTTTAATTTTATTACATATGTGTAAAAATACGGTTCCAAGCGCCACCCGAAACATATTCTTTTTGCACACCGTGTTTAAACAAAATATAAGGTAATTTTTAAGATTTTCTAGCATACATTTGAATCAGCAAATGGAGACAAGATGAACACTGAATCCAACTTTTGATACAATTGCAGAAGTTTCAATCGATTTCTGTATTCTTTTGAATCCATCGGATTTTATTGTTAAAGTTAGATCCATTTGCTTGGCTCTTTAAAGGCACGTTGCAATTCAGGCGTTCCCATCTAAAGCGCTGTGGAGTAATACCCTCTCATCTATATATAAAAAAAGAAATGAACATTTCCATTTTTTTATCCAGACAATCAGAAATTTTATTTATTTAAGTTCAACCATCTGTTAAAATTATGAATAATCTGTCAGGCCATCTGTTAAAATTAAACTGTTCAAAAATGCATTTAGCGAAACAAATACAAACAATGTCAAATTATGCAACGTTCACCATACAGTAGACATATTATGTGCATACATACACTCTCTATACTGTAGCGGGCTGTAACATATTAAATAAAAAAAATATTGCCCCAAGTCTCCATACAAAACATTTAAAAAATAGTGTCCTTGATAGACAACTAAATCCACAGTTTGTATCCCACAGCCGCAAGCGCCAACATTTCAATACAAAATTAATTGAAAGAGGTCTTCGTGAAAGCTATTTTTTCGAGTGTTTTTTTCTGTTCCACGACTAAAAAGTATTATTATAATATTACCATTTATTTACATTATTAAATATTTTCAGGTGAGTTTATTTTACACAAAACTGTATAACCTTAAATGCTTGAGTTCATTAAATTGAATATAATTGACGCTAAATAAAAAAAGATCGAACTATTGCGAGTGATAACAATTTCGGAATGCGGTCAGAGTGACGTGCTGTGCAAAAGACAAAAAATGCAATCTGACTCACTTTCTCTAGCACAAATTGCATTCGCATAACAATTTGTTTTTATTACTGTGTCCTAATAATATATGTGTACTGTCACCATTTATATTACCTAAAATGAACTCTGAATAAAGAATTAAAAACGGTGAATTACAGTCGCTTGATGAGAAAGTGGTTTTAATCAAACGGCAGTGATTCACTGGCTTTCATTCTAGAAGTTGGGCTGGCTCGACCAGTTTTACATGCGTGCAAAATTGTTCAATGAAATATAAAAGTTTTATGCATTGTTATAACATAATATTACACATTGTTATAACATAATTTTACGCATTGTTATAACATTATTTTACGCATTGTTATAACATAAATATTTGTGTATTTGTGATTGCGACCTTGTGTATTTGTGATTGCGACCAAGTTAATGCTTTTTCTGTTTCCCTTGCTTAATTTATGTTGGGTCTGATTTATTGTTACTGATCTCAAGCATCTAGAAGTTATGATAATTGAAATGTTATTATTAAATTAGCATTATTTAGGAAAAACAATATTCGAATGACAATATTGGAATTCGATGGTGGTTTTCGGACACATTTTATGCCACGATTCTCAGGTGATTTTCAAAATTCTAATAAACAATTAATACAATAATTTAGTAATAGTTCTATTTAAAAATACTGACCGTCAATGAATTTAACTATTGGCCTTTTTTATCAGAGCTTCATATAATAAAAGCATTGTTGGAAAAATTACCATTAGCTGGTACCGTCCGAGTTTCCTATAATAAAAGCATTGTTACTAAAATTGTACGTTATTCTTTTTTATTACAATTGTTACTAAATTACGTTAAAATTCACATTAGTTTACGTAAAAATTATACATAAAGCAAAGATACCTTTGGGTGATAAATGACAGTTCCGTTCGAGATTTTCGGCAACAATTTCATTTGTAAGTAATTATGTTTAATATTCTTAAAGCCACCGGTAGATTTGGTACTAAAAGCATATAAGCTATAGGCGTTTAATTGGAAGATTGCTGTCTTGTTGTTATCACTGCCATGCGAATATTGTTGCCATCACAACGCATTTCACGTCAACAAATTTAAGTCAAGTAAAAAAAGAAGTAAAACTGAACAACCTTTGAAGCATTTTGTGTTTGGTATAAAATATATATATTTACAAATAAAATCTATGCAATAGGCTATGATGCCAAATTGGTTGCTAATTTATCTGAAAACCAGTCATAGAACACCAGTTTTTTATATTTATCACTGCTAGTGCTATCAGGCTGCTACCACTGTAATTTTTTTGAACTTCTTAATTCTTCTAGGATAAAAATGGAGAGGGCATGAGTCAGGCTATTTTCAAGCCAACGAACTGCATCACTTCTGATAAGGAAATGAATTATGAAAATTAATAACGGACACGGAACTAAATAAAATTCATAGAATTAAGTAAATCAAACAATTTATTAGGAATCGTAATTTGCAGCAAATACAAATTGATCTCAGTACAGACAGTCAGTATAGATGCCAACTGTACCTGGTTGGTTCTGTAGTGCGAGTCCATGTGCTGGAGTACAGCGGGTCCAATGTCAATATCAATGTCATTTGGTTCTTCTTTAACATAAACCTCATCGACCTGGTTCAAATTGTCTGCAGCCACATTCGATACAGTGGGTGGGTGCTTGGCTTGAAAACATTGCTGTGTGCCCATAGCTGTGGAAAACTTTCAGAATTATTGTTCAGTTATTTCAGTGTAATCCGATGAAATAGCAAATGAATGTGAAGTGGCGCAAAAAATGACCATGTACCATAACGGAATGCTCTTCAATTTACTTATCTCATTGAATGGCAATGCAAAAATTAAATTGTATTATTACAAATGTGAAGTCAATTTTAATATGCTGGATATGTGGTTCCAGTATAAAATTTCAAGTCGAGAAAACTGTTAGTATGTTACATGTTTTGGTTCAATACTGAAGTTATGAATCATATAATTTACTTGATATGAGGGTAGCAGTAAAGAAAGATACATTACCACATATGTGTTGTGATATATAAAGGTTTCACTCTGTGAAGTTTCAAAATAAATCTAACTGTATATTTGTACAATATACAGTTTGTTTAACTATCACAGCAGATTTGTTATTTTGTAACTCGCTAGTAAATTTTAATTTCACTCTTGCAATTGTTTTTTACTTCAATGTAAATCAGCTTCACTTAATACAATCATGTTTTTGCATTGACACGTTGCAAAACATCCATTGAAACAACAACCAAATCCCAATTGATTTGGTTATTTACTCTTACTGCTTAAATTTATTACGCAAAACGATCTTCTACAACAAAAACGTAAATATAATTATTGTCATATATCTTCCAGAAACTGTTTTTACGTAAATTTAGGATAAATTTGGTAAAAACACTTGGTTTTTGGGGGCGAGACATAAAAAAATTGCACTCCTAAAATTCTCTTCAAATAGACTCCCAAACTTATAAGAGAAGTTCAATAGTTACTTATTATTTGCATACTGAAAATTTTTTCAATTTTTGTTTTGAAAAAAGTTTCAGAGTCTTCTTCATCAAGGAAATGCCTCTGTGCACTTAGCCAGACGAATGACCGATTACTCCAATAAACGAGGTGTAGATATTATGGGTCGTCCACCAAACAGCTCCGAGTGCACAAGGAGATTGGAAAAACAATAATTAAAGTACAAACTAACAATTTGCTTCCATTTTTTTATATCTTAAAAACTCTGTATTATAGAATTTTATTGATTATAATTGTCTTATTTTATATTCGGGAAAGAATAAAATCTGATTTGTTACATTAATTTAACACCTGTATATAGCAAACTTATTGCTATAAGGGCAATCTCTTTCAGTCCCAGGGATTCAAACGATCACTTTCTAGGTGGACCACAAACTGTAGCAACGTTACAATTGATAACTCAAATAGTTTCTTCTTTTCCCATGTACTTTCCATATTTTGCCAATATTCATGGGTTAAAAACCACACGTGATAATTTTATCCATTTCTTATAAGCAAGTTAATTGCATTGATATTGACAGATACAGTACTCATTTCTGTCACCTGTGGAACTGTGAACTTTTTATTAGGGACATCTACGTTCCTCGCACTGTCTTTTTTCCTGATTATATTAACCATGATCTGAATGAAGTCCTTCTCACAAAATTAAGACATTCACAAAATCCATGTGTTTGGAGCACATTTGGCATCAGAAAATTTGTTCTTATTTGCAGAGTTTCGCTCGTGATTCAAATAGGAGGAAATTTGTGATCTCTGTAATATCCCTTTATTCACTCTTCTCTTTAATAGCATCAAACATTCTGCTAGTTCTACACTTACTTAACCGACACACAGACTGCAATTATGTTCCCAGTGAGCCCGTGGCAATCATTCATCGTAATAGTTACAAAGACCACGAGTGAACGTTATTCACGGTTTCTTGCTGTAAATATTTTTAATAATGTTGCTTTCACGTCTTTTTAATGTTTTACCTGTAATATACTTGTCCTTTTCTACTTCCTGTCTCTTTCCCTTTCAGCCTTTACGACATTAAAATCACTACATTCAAATCATAAGAATCACATTTATTTTTTTCACACTTTTTACACCATTATTGATTGACTGGAGAAGATTGTTCTAGAGGCAATAAAGCCATTGTGTATACTCAATTGGATACATTGAATATATTGATATGTGACAGCATATATAAGTTATTTATTTACATTTCTAGTATGTCTTAGGAATGTGATATTTTGTAGAACATTCACCTTCATAAAGCGGAACCTGACAGAATGTGTATAGATCTGTATTCACCTGCATTCGTGTCACTATTTTCAATTTCTCCTTCTGAAGGCAGTTACCTCCGCCCAACATTTTTCTGGGCACAAAAATTTTCTTGTCATAACTAGAAATTTGACTTTCTTTATCACAATCCTTTAATCCATGATCACTTCGTACGTTATCACCTCCTAACAGATTTTTTTATTTTCCACAGACAATTTTTCCACGCTCACGATTATCGTGGTCAATAAATGTTTAAAAAATTTCTAAAAGAGCAAAACTACGCAAGACGTGCAATGGATACGTCACAATGCAATTAATTATCGTAAGAAAAAACCCAACTCACATTAAACATGACAAACTAATACAGCATAACTAAAATTTTAAAAAAAACTTAAATCTACCTGGTCCATGTCAGGAAGTCAGAATGAAAAATATATAAATATACATTGCCTGTCCGATAAGTAATAGGTCTATTCACTGAAGAAACATTTCAAAGATGTGAATAATAACAATCGCAGTGCGACACCCCGCACGGTGGGGTATGATAAAAATTGTTTTTCATTCCCTTTTATGAATTAGGTGTACATACAGTGCAAACAAATTTTTCACTACATATTAACTGAGATCTTTATCTAAAGCACATATTTGTAGAATTTTATGCAAATTTGTAGAATTTCATTGCATATACGTCTGTAAAATTTAAGAGAATTTATACACATGGGTCTAGAACTGTAAAAATTTACGATAGACAGACATACACATAATATAAGCTGTAAACTTGTTATAACTGACTATAGTACCCCAAAAACGAACAAAAAAATTAAATTATTTAGAACATAGACATACCCAACCAAATTCACAGTTCTTAATAAAATAAATCAGCAAATACAAAATAAAAATTACAATTTAGAATATATAAATGAGGTTTCTAAAGGACATCGTTCCAAGGATTTTTGTTTTGGTTCATTGCTCTATACATACTAATAATACTGTATTAAACAGAATCGTGGAAAACAGTCACTTATTACTATATGTTATACGTGTCAAAAGTAAACTGTGAATATTCTGTCGATTTATTTATCTATTCATGATTCATTTATAACTAATTTTGTGTGTACTTCATCCGTGACAAGACTAACAACATATGTAATTAATTCATTTATAAATCTGCAATGAACATGCGCATATAATTTCATAAATATAATTTACAATAGGAGCAATACTTCCTTCAGTTGCTTTTAGCTACGTTGTGGCTTTTAGCTACGTTGTGGCAGCATGGCAATTTTGTTTGACAATTTTCTATGTAAATTTATATGTATATATTTTAGATGTTATGAGAACTTTACGTCAGTTTGTAATGATATTTTATTACTTTTTACGAAAGTACAGTATTTAAATCTTCTTGTACAAATTTAGTACAATCTATGGACTCACATTCAGTATGTTTTTTTAAAACGTAACAAATTTCTCCTGTCCTTAAGCATATTTTCAACAAAACAAGAAGCAAAGACGAGCATAATATTGGAAAAAGAAAAATGTAGATGCATACGTGAGCGTAAGCACGAGAAACGGATCAATGCGAAAGAATAAGACAGGAGTAAGTTTATGCTAATGTTTCAGAAATAGATACGAATATCCTGTATACAGTTCGATGTGATTTACTTGCATCTTGTAGTGAAAGTGTGCAATATTAATTTGTTATGTGCTGCATTTCAGCAGAGTAATATTTACACTTAATTAATATTTATTTCTCTCTCTCTGCCATTTTATCTCTTATATATACTTACAAATTGAGGTGTAGATCGTCAAAGAAATTTCACTTCTGAAGTGTACGGAGTAGCACACGCTTAATTTTATTTCACTTATTAAAAATACAAGACACCAGTACAAGAACAAACAAGTTTTAACAAAAATAAAAATGATTTAATTGCAAAAGAATACAATTTGGACGAAACAGAATAAAGACCTTAACACATACGTATGTATTTATTCGCTCGCTGTTCTTTGTGTACATTAAATTTAGTACATTAAAAAATAAAATAATTCAGTTAATATTAGCTTACATCTTTGACTGTCTGTAGTAGACTCTAGTTTAACTTGGCTGCACAGCATTCCATCATTCTCAACTTTACACAGGCCTCCCCCATCTTCTTCATTGTGAACTTCATCTTCTTGTTTAATGTTTGTCTCGACACCGATTAATGCTTTACTGCTGTGACTAATGTGAAATGAGGGCTGTCAAACAAGAGGAGGATCTAAGTAAGAGCAACAATTGACATTTTCACAGAAAAAAATGCAAAACATGTGATGCTGTAAAAGGAATTTACTTGGCTGTTATGTGGCAAAAAATATTATGAAGGTAGTCAAAAAATTTGCAAATGGTGCTGCGTCGCGAGGTCAGCAGATTATTTATTAAAGAATGAAAATGCCACAATGTACAGCTTTGAAGCATTTTTATATCTGATATAAAATACTATATGTAAATATAATCTCTAACAAAATCTATACGCTATGCTGCGATGCCAAATTCACGGTTCATTTATCTGAAAAACAATCATACAACACCAGTTTCTGCATTTATCATTGCTGGTGCCATTGAGGAACTTCTATTACAACTCTTTTAAAATTCTTAATCATACACTTTCTAGGGTAAAAATGGTGGGTGCATGTGAGAGGCTACTTTCAAACCAACTAACTACTTGACTCCTGATAAAGCAACAACAAATAATCCAACGATCCAACAAGTTGTAAGAAATAGTAACAAATCATACTGTTCAATTCTCGACTTCAACATTGCAAATGGCGCTAAAAAAATTCAAAGAATTAAATAAATAAAACAATTAGCTAGAAACATTAATTAACATAAATTAAAAATTGGCCTCAGCATAGACAGTCATTATTGAGGTCGATTGTACCTGGACAGTTCTGTAGTACGAGTCCATGTGCTGGTGTACAACGGGTCCAATATCAATGTCATTGTCTTCTGGTTCTTCTTTAAGATGATCCGCATTGACCTGGTTCAAATTGTGTACAACAACATTCGGAACAATTGGTAATTGCGTGGCTTGAAGATATTGCTGTGTGTCCATATCTGTGGAAGGCATTCAGAATTATCTTTCAGTTATTTTAGTGTAATCTGAGGAAACAATAACTGCATTGAAGTGAGACTAAAAGTGACCATATATCACGATGCGATGCTCTCTAGTTTATTTATCCCAGTAAACGACAATGGAAATATTAAATTGTATTATTACAAATGTGGAGTCAATTTCAATATGCTGGATATGTGGTCCCGGTGTAAAATTTTAGATATGGAAAAGTGTCAATATGTCACATGTGTTTGTTTCGAACTAAAGTTATGCATCATATAAGATGTTCTATGAAGTTTCAAAATAAACCTAACAGTAGTTTATGCAATATGAAGTCAGTTTAACTATCACATGATATTTATTCTTTCGTAATTCAATAGTTATATTTGTTATTTTACCCCTACAACTGCTCTTTTTTTCATTATAATGCTCAAGTAAATCCACTTCATTTTATATAATTAGGTTCTCGCCTCGACATGACAGTTTTTCATTCCAATATCATTATCAATATTAATTGAGATTTGGTTCTTTATTTTTACTGCTCAATCTTTTTGCACAAAACGATCTTCCGCAAATCACATTTTTACTTAGTATTTTATCTTAACTTAAAAACATGGTAAATATAATTATTCTCACATAATGTGAGAACAATTTTCATCCTAAAATTATCTTCCAATAGACTCTCAAACTTGTAGGAAAAATACAGCAGTTCCTCGTTACTAACTAATTTAGTATTTGCACCGTGTGATTATAAAAAAATTGTACATGCAGCACCGTACACGTGATAGAAGTGTAACTTCTTAAAAAATAAAGAATACTAGACATTTAGCGTGAGAGACAGAGAGAAAGAGGGAGAGGGAGAGAGCATCTAACAGAAATACAACAATACCATGTTCATGTGGTCGTTGTTGCACTCTGCATTGTTGGCGGCTTGCAGTTGATGTTCCTATGGTGACGTGTGAATGAGTTGTATCGATTATGAGTTGTGAATTGGTTGCTTTCTTTAAAGCTTTTTTTCGTGCTCTGTAAGCGCGAGCACGTTCTGCTGGTGTTTTAGCAGTTTTCGAATGTCTCCTCAACATTGTCACTTTTTGAGTGTTAGACTGCATTTGCATAGTACTAGTAGACGGAGCCTCTGAAAACAAAGGCAAATTTTGATGTACATTAATTGGAACGAGAAATTGTCGATGATTGTCTCCTACTTCCTGATGGTTGATTTGTTGATTGAAGGCCTCGTAAAGTAGCGAACTTTGATTTTCACGTATGTCAACTTGGTGGTCTTCCAAATTTTGTTAAGATGCTGTTTGCATTGTCGTACCCTCAACATAAGTTGCAGATTCAGCTGCGGCTGCATTCTCAAGAGCCCTTATTCGAGCTCTGTATTCACGAATGCGCTCTGCTCCTGTTTTCGCCACTTTTCTCACCTTCGGGGCATTATTTATTTCTCGACTTCCTTGGAATTGTTCAGTTACTTTTTTTGGCATAACAAAATCTGTGGAGTAGAAAATTATATAAAAACGCGTGTAAATTATATTTATAAATATTATAAATATTTACAAAAATTATATAAATTATTACTAAAAATATTATAAATAAATCTTATTGAAGTGAAACTTCTTAGGCTGCGATTTGATAATCGATAAGCGGCATTTCGATACATGAGAGAGAAGAAAGATATGATGTAAAGAGAAAGAGAAAGGGCGCTATATACTCTGATACCATGGAAGTGGAACAAAAGAGAGCGATGTATACACAACAGTACAAAGGGATTGAATAAGATAATGTCGCGTATGTGTGCATTGTAGATGTACGTTTCAGACGCTACACATGAACAGTTGAAGTACCACACATACGTTGTGTTATTAATATTTATTATTGTGTTTTGTGATTATTTACGTTTGTGTGCTGTGATTGTTTGATTATATCCGTGAAGAGTTATTACATAAGTGTTTATAAACTATTAAAATTTTATCAAAAATGACTTTTTTACCTCTTGAAAGCCGACGCCATTATATCAAATATGGCCGCCTTCCTCTAAATTTTACAATTCCTATTATTAAAATATCAGTGTGATATTTTTATTTATAACACTATTTAGTGTGACAGTTCATATCATTATTAGTGTGACAGTTCATATCATTATTAGTGTGACAGTTCATATCATTATTAGTGTGACAGTTCATCAGTAATAATATCAAGGGTGAATACAATTAGTTTT
The DNA here is from genome assembly GCA_039881145.1 of Druceiella hillmani. Lineage (NCBI taxonomy): Eukaryota > Metazoa > Arthropoda > Insecta > Lepidoptera > Hepialidae > Druceiella > Druceiella hillmani. The sequence continues at coordinate 16,493,713 of JAYKKI010000019.1, read as the reverse complement.
GTGAACAGTTGTCCAATGATTGAACATATATTTGTGCCAACCATATTTTAACTGTCAAATTAGTTTATTCACAAACACTGTCGTTTGAAATGGAATACAGAAGGAATATATTTTTGGTATTACCGAAGTTCATTTTGGTATTACCGAAGTTCATTTGTAACTTTTTACCAAAAACACTACAAAAATGAATTATCACACTACAATCATGTTTCTCCTTATTACTTGAAACTTCATTGAACCTACATATTTCTTTCTATCTAGTGTTGCGCTATATGTGGTTTCATTATTGGCAATAATTATAAGAATAGCGAGGGATTATTCTATTACGGTGTTAAAATACTGGCTATAGGAAATCTTTATAAAATCCAATAATCAATATTGGTTTAAAACATGAGGTAGATTTTATTGAAAAAAACTTATTTATGCAAATTTACAAACAACCTGACAAATTTATTGTTTGATATTTGAAACAAGTATCCGTTTCACTTCTTTCCGTAAAAATTTGTTTGTTATTGGCTTTCTCACAAAAGTTAACATCTAAATACTCAACCACAATCGACAAAAATATTTACATTCAAAATTTTATCAAAAATGTTTTTATCTACAATACAAAAACATATCCAGCTCGGGTGAAAGTTGTGGCAACAATCTACAATACAAAAACATATCCAGCTTGGGTAAAGTTGTTGTAACAATCTACAATACAAAAACATATCCAGCTTGGGTAAAGTTGTTGTAACAATCTACAATACAAAAACATACCCAGCTTGGGTAAAGTTGTTGTAACAATCTACAATACAAAAACATATCCAGCTTGGGTAAAGTTGTGGCAACAATCTACAATACAAAAATATACCCAGCTTGAGTAAAGTTGTGGTCGTTCGTAAAACTAGTACCAGTACTAGAATTATACAATTTATGTCACTCATATTACAGTTTTAGCACTGATAGTCGATTTAAGAACAAACACGCCGAAAAAAATTGTATAGAGAAGGAGCTAGTGTCTTAAGTCTGAATCTCAAGCCTGACCTAAAGTTTGCTGCAAATAAACTCACACCGTGCGGTGAAAAGTTCTACTCCAAAAATAAGTACAGAGTTTATTTTTGATTTTATAATAATTTGGAACCTCAACTTATAGAAACTAAAAATAAATAAACCGCCAGAAACTTACTTGGGTTGATAGTTCTTTGACAGTTTGTAAATGTCAGATTATAGACATTTCAAGTTTTTTTTAATTTATGGCCTTGGAAACTAATTATTGTCTTTTCTATTGAGTTATTGGGCCATGTCTACATACCCAGTGTAAAAATGAAACAGTTTAGAAGAAATTATGGACGTAATACGCTTTTAAATATGAATTTGGGATAAGCCATATTGACTTTTATGAATTCACATTTCATTTATTAACATTTTGTATTAAATAATATACCTAATATTTATATATTTCAATCATATATATATATATATATAACTGTACTGCAGTTTTATGAAGATAGATTTAGCTATTCTTCCTAAAACACCTAACTTCCTAAGCTCTATGTTTAAATTAATCTATATTCCTATAACAGTTGCCGAAAATACTTCAAACTTAGCCCTTGAACGAATGGGTTAACTATAGTGGTATGAATTTATTCCCATCTAAAATTACTGTGATATTCTCTAGGAAGAGAATTACTCCTCCTTTATCTTTTTCTTGTAATTCTTCCTCGATACGTACTCTTTCCCATGCTAAATTCTTGAGTATGTATCTAGACTCAAAATTATCCTGGAACACTCAAACTGATTATGTTATTTCTCAATACTAGAGTATGAATATTTTCCGTACGGTTTCTGGAGTGTTGTCGGGTTCACACCTTACCATACTAAAGTTGATATATTACGCTTTGGTACATAGTCACCTAAACTATGGTTCATTCCTCTTCAATCGCATATCCAAAACCAATGCCACTAAATTGACCCGCATTCAGTCTCAAGCACTGAGGGTCACAGCGGACGCAATGAAATCCAGTCACATAAATGCCCTAAAATCAGAATTGTTTGCCCTCTTTTAAACTTCCAGCGACAGTACCTAGCTGATCGTCACTTACTGAAAGCAGCTGGGTTTCTACACCCTCCATTTTCTCAAAAGTCACCCTCCTCTCCAGGCTTATTGAGCATGTCCGTTTTCGGCATTCTAATACCTGTCCTTTTCTTATCATTAATTCTTCTCTAATCCCATTTATTAAAATTTCTCTCCCACCCCCCTCTATAGTTTTCCATTTGACTCGGTAATTCACTGGCCAAATATAATTTTGTGTTTTATAGTTTGTAAAGACTAAAATATTGCCAATTTGCTTTTCAATTCTATTTTCAATAATTTTTAGATCAAAGACCCTGAGAGGTAACTTGGTCAGAGCGTTGTTTTACTGCCCAGTCAGCCCTCATTCGGCACATTTCCATCTTCCAAAGGAAGTTCAGTGTTCTCAGGGGAATGCCAATATAGGGTTTGAAGTATGGTCGACTTAAAAATATTCGCAGGCTCCTTATCTTCTTTGACTCCCTAAGTTGTTTACAATCCCCCTTCGCTAATCCTTTTTCCTCGAATTGTAGGTTCCTGATTCTCCGGATCAAGCAATTTACGCTTGAATGGGAGAGATCGGGATCGGAGGTCGTTCTTGCATGGATCCCTTGTTGATGTGGCATAGTAGGTAATGGGACAATCAACGCATAAACTCGGTTCGTCGGGAATCCATATTTCACTTTTAATTTCATCGAAGTTCGGCAGAAGATTTGGGAAAGATCATATCAAATCACGGGTGCGGGGTACTTTCAGATCTAATCTTCCATTCCTTCAAAACCTTGAATATCAATATTCACTTTTTGTCGAAAGGAAACCATATGTGGTATCTCGCTTGCGTTTTGGGTCGCTATTCAATTCCTACTCATTTCGCTAGGCTGCACGTCAAAGAGTATGCGATTGTGGAGTTATCTAAATCATTTAATTAAATGTCAATTATTTACAAGTTAATTAATTAATAAATTTCCTTCATTTATGTATGACTTATTAAAATATAAAACTCAGTTGCCTATCCCTGTTATCTGTTGCCTATCCCTTTTAAGCCCATTCTAGACTTATTCATACATACATAAGAAAGAAAAATAGCAAAATTTAAAAATACCTACATGTGTTTATTTACGTTTTTATATTCGTTTGTATGTTTATATATTTTTATATTGTACTACTTTGTATATAATATTTTCATTTGTATCATTTATACTCTTTTTTTAGTTTTATTTATTTAATTATCTTTTTATTTAATTTCTGTTTTGTTGTATAGTTTATTTTTTTTACCAAACAACAGTGCCGAATATCCGAAATATGATTTAATCAGTATTGCATAGTCATGCCTAATAAACTTGACATTGGCAAAGTTTCTCTACAAAGAGAATGAACGCTACAGAATAAAGGACAAAGATAATTTTTTTTAATGTATTCCTAAGGGTCCGTCAACGGTTTAATATAATTTTAATTCAACGGAAACTGCATCAATAGATGGCGCGGAATCTTAGGCGTTCTTATAGACTTGTTATACTAGAAAGACGAACAAATATGAGAAGAGTGAAGCGAAATATAGTAAGGATATCATGTGTTAGAAAAAGATAGTGAAATAAAAACCGTTAGAACCGTTTTTCGCAGCGCAACGTCATGTAGAAAGTCGTGTTCGCTACTTTTCGGCAATTTTGAATTTTTCCATTATTATATTGTTAAAATTGTTTTATACACACTTATCGCTTAGACACAATCGTTCTATTCTATTGTTCACTACACATTGAAATAATCCAGGTAAATGAATTTCACAGGTAATTTGTCAATATTGTATACCGTATTTATCGTATTTTTTTTTCGAGAACCCACCCAAATAATGCAATTTCGGTATGACAAATTATACAAAAACATGCCTAATTGCACGTAAAATAAAGGTTTACATTAAATTATTATGATATATAGTTTTGTGTAAATTGACGTTTACGCTATTTGACGTTTACGCTAAGTAGTATTAAATTCTTACCGATAATAATGCTTAGAGATAATTTCTCTTATCGATAATGATTGTTCATGAAATTAATTGCGTTTAGTATTAGTAAATGCAATTTTATAACGATATAAGGCATTGCTCTATTTAGAATTCTGTAGCAAACTAGAAACCTTCGAAACGTCTGTCGTCCTTACATATATCAAAACGCAGTAGTTATGTTATTTTTAAATATTTTGCAACATATTAAACATATTTTGTAAGTTTATGCCTTTAGTTAATTTATGGAAACTTGAGGTAAATTTTTTTTGCGTACCTCCACCAAATGAGGTATTAGTGAATATTTATAATTGTCTTTCAAAATGCGATTAAAAATAACCAATTAAAAATAACTTATGACATGTATTAATAAATTTTGCAATTAGGCTTTGTGCAATTAGACTTTTGTTAGATCCATTGTCCTATCGTTTCAATCGCACGTTTTAAAAATCTGCATGAAATCATAATAATATAATCAAATATTTTATGGGATAACCTTTACAATACGATATTAAATAAATAACTTAAATTAAATTAAATTTAATAGAAATAATATTAATAAATATTTAATACTTTAAACAATTAATAATATTAGATTAAATTGAACCTGCTAATAAATACACAGAAATTAATTTATTTCTAAAAAAATAATTAAGATATAATTTCTAATTAATTTTTGTTATTGATTATACCACGTTAACTAAATTAATTCTTTTAAGTTTAAGTATATTTGTATTTAAACTATTTATTAATTGTAATCTGATTCATGAGGTACAATAAATCAAATCGACCTTAAGTAAATTAATTTTTAAATCAATTCATTTTAACTATGAATTTTAAAATAAGTTTTGTTATAGTAATATAATTGTTTTTTAATCTTATATTTTAACTAATTCTTTTCAATAAATATTCATAGAAATCTTTAATTCGTCTTCGATCTGACTTAATTTTTTAAAATTTTTAGATATTTGTTACTCCAACTGAAAATTAAAACATAAAAGTTTTAAAAATAGAACGTGTTAAAACTGTACAAAAGGTTATCGATATCCTAGTTGATATTATTGAACACCACTAAAATTACACTAAAGTTGATTTACGTACACATAAACAATTTGATTCAGGTTACGCAAAATTTTAAACTTAGGTGGTCAATACAACAAGTTTACGGGGGTTTGTAACGACGATGCAAACGATCTAAATCCCACATTAAGAACCCGCCACGAAATTGGCCTGCAATTAAATTTTTAGAAGTGTAACCAATAAAATATTTTGTAAAAACTTCAGCGATTCAAAGTTTGACATTACTGTATTCACGCTACAGTCCCACTAACATTATAAAGATGAAAGTTCTATTTCTTTGTATGTATATGTGTTTGTTGCTTTAGAAGTTCACACTAAAACTATCAATCCAAATGGCATACAATTAAGGCTTATTGATTTTAGATTATCGTAGTCTACATAGATTGTATGTGCGTTGTTTAATTATTGAGATATAACTTATAATATCAACGTAGTCGGAGAAAAAAGCCACCGATCTAGGCGCTTTCGTGACGAAATCGGGAAAGGCGAAGGCGAAGGCGAAAGCGAAGGCGAACGCGAAGTCGAAGGCGAGGGTGAAGTCGAAGGCGAGGGTGAAGTCGAAGGCGAAGGCGAAGTCGAAGGCGAAGGGGAAAGGGACGGAGAAGGTGAAGAAATCTAATACCATGAAAAGCAATTTCACGTTTCTATGGGAAACTCAAAATACACCGGGCAACGCTCGGTCACGCGGTTTTTATATATAAACACTGCAATCTTCTCTGCTAAAAAAAGAAAGCGAGAGTCTCAAATTGTCATTCAAATTCAAGACTCTCTCTTTCCATGTTTGTATAAACAATAGTGATTTATAATAAAAAAGAAATTCACTTTCAATCAAATGATATTTCGAGGAAGGCAATAAAACTTTAAGTAAGTGTACAGCCCCCCCGGTTGCCCACTCTCATTTTGTTATGCCAACATTGTGTTTAGGTTTCTTCACATAATGGCAAGCGTTGTTTTTCGACTCATATCCAAAATAATAATAATTTGTATTTGCTACTGGCACATATACCGAGACAACATTCATAAAGCGGTTCCTCGCATATTAGAAACGGCTACGCACACAAACCATTTTTATTAATTATGTCTAAATTGTTCATGGTGCAAACAAAATTAAAACTGCACTCTAATATGCTTTTTTGGAGTTCAACCGTTTTAGTGATATAGTTTTTTACTCATATATATTTATAAATGCTAAAGAAATATTTTGTTTTTGGTGAAGGGTAGGCTTTTGTCTCGAAAAAAAACTGTATCTCTTCCAAAAATTATCCAATTTCAATAATTTTTTCGGTGTTTTCTTAATAAAAACTTGTACAAGGATAATAAAATACAAAGAAAATTATGGAAACATATATTTTGAACAAAAATTATAACAAAAACTGAAATCAAGGTCACGTCGTATTTTCGCAGTCCGGTACATCCTCCGTATCAGCAAAATAATTGTTATTGTCACTATCACTCAAAATTTGCATTACGCCAAATTGTGAGCGCACCACAATGTCACTCCCACTACAATTTCTTCACAACTTGAAAAACGATCATTTTCACTAGAATTATTTTCGAATTCCGACATTATGGGTTAAATTTTTTTTTTCCTGGATCCTTTTTATATTGTTATTACTAATAATATTATAATTTGAACTTTATGTAACACGTAGAAAAATAAAAAATTAGCGATGCGTGCGAGCGACCTCCCCTATCGCGCGCTAAACAGCCACTGATTTTGCGAGCGCCATCGCACTTGTGGCAAATTTAGTTAGTACGCGCACGAGCGCGGTGGCGCTCGTCGGCACTCAAACGGTTAAAATAAAAATTATAGTCAATTATACTCTCTTACCTTCTACTTGATATCGGAACATGGACGCTTATGATATTGGGTATTACGTAGTTTCAACCGAAGGTTAAATAATCCCCGGGTAAATTAGGAAATTATCTATAATATCAAGGAAAATGTAAATTGTGAAAGTCTTATTAATTAAGCGCGTTATTGTATGATCCAACAAAGTGACATACATAGATGTTTGCTAATTGCAAGAGCATATGCATATTTTTCTCATTCATAATATTATTGAATAATTATTTGCTGAAAATCATATAGGTAGATCAAACTATTATGAAAATAAACAATATAGAATGCTGGCTGGATCTTTTCATGGTATACTATTATCGTATACTATAACCGGCAAAAAGTCAATGTCAACAATTGTATGGGATTGAGCCCCAGAATTTCCAGAAACAAATTGGACATGTTAGAGAACTAAGAATTTCTCCAATTACGAATTTAACAAATAAAAATAGCTCAGCAATTGTGGATAGGAGTTATTGAGAATTTAAAAATCGTCTTTTAGTTATGTACTTCCACATACTTTGCGGAAAATTACTCACTTTATAATTACAATTTCTTTAAATTATAATTAAACTAAAACATAATTCCTCCACGAAATTTACGATAATATCTAGAGCACTTTTATTTAGGTGAAATAAACTACACTCGCAATGTGACAATCTTATTTACACAGAACACGAACGTACTTCCAACTATATCAAGAACCCAAACAAACTCAACCGAAGAAGCGTATGTTATATAAAAACATAATAAAACCCGTAATACAAGAACAAGATTAACTTATCTGCGCGGTCCAAGTAGATGTAAATATCTTTGAAGATTGTTGAGATCGTCAGTTCAATACTTGATCGTCAGATCTTTCAAAAGATATTGTCTCCAATTTTATGATCTCACAATCTATTCTATTGAATTACTTTGTTATCGTTAAATGTTTCACTAATGAAAATCTCCGCGTACACCGCTAGAGCTTCGATTTTTTAAAGCACATGAAAAACATTTCAAGATCATTTGCTACAATGTTTTATCATTTATATAAACAATGTTTTATCATTTATATAATATCATTTTTTAATTATTTTAACCTGAATTTTACTTAAAAACCTTGATATGACACCGTCATTTGTCACCAGGCATTCGTTAATTTAAATTTACGTCGAACAGTTTTTGTTTCCATTCATCTACAATTGATGTATAGAAGTTGAGTTGAGACCAGGGATGTATAGAAGTTGGCGATCTTCATATCGAAATTGTCGACATTTTATAAGGCTGTATTAAAGGTAAGTGGTATTATTAAATTCTGTCTAAACTTACATTGTGAATCTGATGATATTGGATTGATGAAATTTCTACTTAAACTATTTTAATTTTTTCCAACTTTATCACTCGGTCTTGCAAATTGGCGGCAATTTGAAAATTGTCTACATCACGTTAATGTGAACTGAAAAATATTACGATCGATTTCAATTTTATGGAATTTATGAAAAATACCGACAAGTTAGTATTCGGTTAGCAGTTTCGGAAAAGTTTAAACATTGGTATTAGCCAAGTGCAGAAAATTCTAAATGAAATTTAAATTTCAGAAGGCTTTGTGCTAGGCGGATACCTTATAATTTAACCGGTGCTCAAAAGCGCAATCGCATTGGCTGTTGTCGAAAAATATTATTCGAGAGAGCTCACTCAAAGTAAATTCGAAAGAAGTTACTCAAATGCTTTATTCGACAAAATTACAGGTGACGAAAGTTAGATATACTGTTATGAACCCGAAGTTAAGAGGTAGTCTGCACAGTAAGTATCTCCTTCTGAAGAGTTATATGTAAATGTCAATAAAGAGTGAAATACAGGTAAAAGATTGTCATCTTGTTCTCGGAAGGACGGCTTCTCTTGCTTCGATTATTCTGGAAATTAAAATAACAGTTATCACAAGCTGATTTACCATCAATCGTTTACTTTAAGTTCCAGTGCAATCGCCTCACACTAGCATCCTCTTCATCATATTCGGAGGCTAACAAGTTCACTATAATTAGAAATGTAAATCAAACAAACAGAAATAAAAGGGGAGAAGCGCATTTTGATATAATTATTAAATTCTTTAATTTGTATCGCTCTTATTTTTAAATGATTGCTGCGGTCTTTTTACTTCGATTAATTGCAATATTATTTCATAATTTATAAATTTTTAAAATTATGGGCTTACATTAATACATACTTCAACTGAGCTGTCCGTGTAATTAAATAAAAAGATCAATCTTTTATGACCCGATATAATCAACGATCGATCTTCCGTTGAAAGATTTTATTCATTTTTGATATCGATTTGTCAAGAAAAAATCGCTATTCCTAATTCACAGTATGAGCTTGCTCGGTTTCTACACATGATAAGAAGACATTTTATGTTTGTTTTGTTTACGTTATTATATCAATTATTATTGTGCCGTGACACGAATTATTGGTCATTGAAACGTATTATATATTTGTTTCAATGACCATCTACATTTTAGACAGTATGTACCAGATACCCGGCGATGGGCAAATATCATCTGGCCTATCCTCATTGCTTCATAGAATCAGTACAGTTGATTTGTTGTTTATCAGCACAATCTATAAATAGTATAGGGAAATAATAATCTTTGTTCCTGGGAGACAATGGCAGGTCGTTTTCTGTGATGACCTCTTCACAGAATTCCTCGTTGTTTGTGTAGATATTACCGTGTTGTTTATTACATGAACGTCACTAAAATTGTGGGATGCGTTTGCCAAAAAAAAACAACAATAATTTTTATTGTCAGGAAATATATTTTACCAATGATTACCAGAGCAAAGGCGGTTAATTTATAAAGAGACTTTGAGTGCAGACTACAAAATATAGATACTATTATACAGAACGTTGACAACCGATTGACTAAAACTGTACGATCAGACAGGTTAAGCAAAGGAGTCCCGTCACCAGCACTCTCTCTGGCACCGTTACTTATTTTACGCGAAGTCTTTCAAGTCATCCCACAGAATTATTTTTTGTAAATTAAATAAATAGGTGAAACCACCTTCAAAATATGTAATTGGTACTAAATACATAACTAATAAATTCACAAGATGGTTTCCGTATGCAAACTCAATAAGACTGACTAATTTAAGTTCATTAAGTGCAATTGTTTTCTTGTATACAAAAAATGAACAAAAATGTCATATCCTATTAATGAATACGTGATATTTTACTTTGGTGAATATCGTGGTAACGCGTGGTGGCCACAGACATTCACAACGGTGGTATTTTTCACAATCTACCAACATTACCGATGCCTTCTAAAAAATTAGGAATACTGGGAAGTTCCATAGGAATACTGCAGATATTTGCGGGTAAAAGCAGAACAACGAGGTCACCGGGAGGCTTAATATCGAAATTAGTGAGCACAAACTGTGTTGATTCGGATGATATAAATGGCCTGCTAGGTCGCCGAACCACACTCAGATAATTTTTTTCTTCTGGGATTTCTGAAGTATTTCGTATTTATTGTACTTACTGATATGCTGGAAGTGATGAAATTAAGGATCGAAGAAGCAATTGTTAAATTAAACGAACGCCGAAGAATTTGGCTGCCATTCATACATCGATCTATGATTGATCTGGCCCAGAAAGGTATAGTAAGCGGTAGTAATTTCGACCATTTTTTTGTAACACAACAGACTTTTAAGTGTAAGTGGTGTTAACAATTTCTGCGCAAAGTTACATTTTGAATATGATGATGTATTATTAACGTTTCTATTTTATTATCTTCCGATTATTCGTTAATTTTTGTTCACAAACTTAATCAATGTTAATCATAAATAACTCAATATGATAAATTAATGAAAAACCCCCCTTTTAAATAATTTCTTAAGTATAATTATTTACCTATGAACGATCTTAGGTATGTATTTGTTCAATATTCTACAAAAGAGCAATAAACCTGCCACTAAATTTCTAAGGATATTATGAATAATTATAAAGCATTGTTCGTATCATGTATGTAAATACCGTTTCATGGTCTGATAGCTCGCTACACTGTTATGCTTGGGTATTAAAAAAAATATGACTATACCAAAACATTTGTGGGCTCGATCAACCACAGATCGATGTATGGATGGGAACCAAGCTCGTTCTATACGAAAACCGAAGAGTTTAAAACATTTAACGAACCACTGACCAGTGTTTAGCAATATAGCAAAAAAATATTCTAGAAGGTTAACAAGTATAATACAATCATAAGTTAATTTAATATTATTAAATGTTATCAATTTAAACATTAAATAAACTTTTACTAACTATATTTTTGAGTGACATTTTTCATAACGTAATTTTCTGCACAGACGAAAATTTTGACAAATATAAAATAAAATTATGATTCAGTGTGTGAATCATATGATGGTTTTCATGGTGTATTAAATATTTATACCCCTTCCGGTTTCAAATAAAGCTCCTCGAAATTAACATATTTTTTTTAAACACAATGATGTAAGTTACAATTTTTTTTCTATATCTATTTTTTTCTCTCTGTTACTATTTTTTTATTATGATGGAAGTTTTGTTTGGTGGGATTTCCATGAGAGTAATTTTTATTGTTCGGTTAAGATGACCATTGAGGAACAGTCTACTGCTCATAGCGGTGTGATCGTAAGTCACCATTCGTAACCTGAATATCAAAATCTATAATTTATTTTAAATAATTCTTTTTGGAATAATTGTTTGTAGGACAATAAAAAAAAAAGAAAAATCTATATTTCTATATCTATATATAGATGCTAATCAGTGCGATGGCGCTAAATTGAGCTTTTGAATTGTCAGTTTGTCGATTTTCATATTATTATTGGCATTTATTTGATACAAATTATTTTACATTGATGATATTGTGTTGTATGGCTTCGCATAGTGTAAAAATGGAATATATAGAATCGAGTTAAATTAAATAATGTAGGTATAAAGAAGTGTTTACAAAAACAAGGGCTCGGTTGCAATTATTTTATAAAAAAAAATATACATTATATTCGACAGCTGTCTCTTCATAGGAAGAGCATATTTTGAAACAAGTTCAGTTTGGCAAAATTGTGAATTTTCTGTTTTTTTTTAATTTAAATTAAATAATATATACAAAAAGTACGCCTCAGTCACGATTATTTTATTATAAAAAGTGTAGGTATGTTATGTTTGACAGCCGCTTCTTTATAGGTGAAGATCTTTCAAATAAAATTGTTATAATAAATTAATCGAATCTGGGACCTATTTTCTAAATACGTCGTTTTTTTTGTTTGTACATGTACATAACATTATTTTATTTAAATCAAAATATTCGCATTTTGCCAAACCAGACTTATACCAAAGTTTTAATTAACTCTGTCTCCGATTTTCACAACAAGTGATAGATGTTTTTCTCATTAAAAAGATAGATGAATGTATTTTATATACAAATAAGAAAATAAATATTAAGCAAGTTACTTTTCTGTTTTTCTATTTTTTCTAATGCACTTCCACTGAAATTTTTCATGAGCTGCCATTGACAACGATGATCGTTTCTTTTTATCTGGATGGATGGATACCTTTTGTCATCCATAATTATATATATTCTATTTAGTAAAAAAAAGTAATTATGAAATAAATATTACAGTGAAAACTTGTCTTGAAACTTTAATTGCGTTCTTCTCAAAACACTATTTTTCAAATCATGAGAGCAGTTTCTTGAAAGCTATTCAACCAATCTCTTCTAATTTTAAACACTTCTTAAAACACATACAAATTGTCGTTGATTTTATTATTTTCAAACAAGTGATTTAAAAAAGCCTTGTACAAAAAAATATTTTTGTCCTAGTGGGATCGATCATAATACTTCATCTGAATGAAACTAAACAATAATAAGCTACGCAACAGATGTAATATAAATACATTGTAAAAGAACAAGTAATTTTGAATTTTGTTAGGAAAATCGACAGACTTTCAACATTTTTGAATCACATAAATTTCGGTATTGCACCATCAACATAACGCACTGACAAGCTAAATAAATTTTTTGAAAACCATTAACTCTTTGGAAAAAATTGAGATAATTAGAATAAAACAATAAAAATGAGTTCCTTGTTAGATTGTTTTATAATTTTTTAAAAATAAATATAAAACCTGTTACTTTTTTCTAAATTCATAAAATAGCTTAAATACAAGGCATTTTTAGAATTTTTTATGGAAGAACAACAATATTCGCTTTTCTTTTCAATTACTTGTTTTATGTTAAAAGTAAAATAATTTCAATATATTATGAATAAAATAGCCAGCCAGTTGTCTGTGAAAACACGGACTAAATGAAATTGTACAGCTGCCTTTACCTCTTGAAATAGTAGTTGCAAGTTGAAAGAAAGAATTTCAATTGAACATTTTAACCATATTTAATTATTTAGAATTTTTTTCAATTATTCGAAAATAGTGATGCAAAATTATAAAGGACGGGATACAATGCATGTCACTTAGAAGCTTCATATTTCATAAGCAGAACTTGAAAATAAAGAACTGGTAAATGGAACCTCACTTTCATTTTGGAAGGTCTATCCAGTAATAAAATTATTTTCACACCTATATTACATTATGCAAAGGTACATTAAAATAATATTTTTTTAAATATTTTGCTGTTTACTATTTGATATCTCCATATTCTTCTCGCAAAATTATAAACACAGAGGTCTAAAACTGGAAACTGTGAAGTTGTGACAGACATGAATGGATAAGATGAAACTCTAAGGGTTATTTCATCACGAAATTATAAAATGACAATATTGTTAAAACTAATATCCAATAATCACCGAATGCTCTCTTCCCCACTTTGAACAGATTTAACGAAGCTCATCCCACATATCTTCATAATACAATGTATTAAAAATGCCAACAGCTAAATCAAATAGGGGAGCATCATAAGGGTAGGAACGCTCATCAAGGATACTGAAATCTACTCACAAACCTCGTCTTCATCATCGTCACAACCACTTAAGAAAGTATCTCATAATTGCTCCCTTTCCAAATGCCTTCACTTACAACATGACTCATCCCAAGACTTTGGTGAAAAATAAGAATTACAGTACCAGTGTTCAGGAGTTGTCTTAGGAAACAGGAATTTTGATAACATTTCACCCTGTCTCTCCGTTTCTTTATCGCCTCACTATCAAAAACATTTTATTTGTTTTGTTGTGTTTACAATAGCTTTACTAGATTATAATGGCTGAGTTTTATTTATACGTGTCAATTTATATACATTTTCATCAGTTTTAGTTTCTAACAATCCACTACGATGTAAACATTTAAAGCTTGCGGTGTCATGATTAGCTGTAAGAGGTTGTTCTTGCAATAACAAAACCTGACATGTGAATGATGAAAATCTTTTAAAATGAAACTTTTTCTTACTGATAAACAAAATGCTAAAGTTTAATTTCATCTTAAACCAATATCTAACTCTATCCTGATGCCATCTTTCTTATGTTGACAAAATTGTAATGTCATCATTCCTTGTGTAAATCTTAAATTAAAACAATTATAAAATCATTTTAAATTATAAAATTATAATAAAGTGATGTGTGACATTTTTATAAACATATGCAATTCAGTATTATTGTCTTTAATTAATAAAATTGCAGTCTAAAATTGCAGTTATTACTGTACAACCATTTAAGTTGATAAACTCGATAGTACGGTTGCAAAAATTATACTGAAACAAGGGTCACATAAAAACGTGATCATCTACATACCACTGCATGTCCTATTTTTTTTATATACCAATTTATTTAATTACACTTAATAAAGCAAAGGCTTACTTCTGTCTCATGATTTGTTGAGCACATGCTACCAATTTTTTCCCCAAAAAATTGTAATTTATTTCTGTCAACTTGAGAAGTGAAGCTACTTTTGTCACAGCAGCATAAATTCATAAATAACAATAAATGAAACGAATCACTAGTGGGGAGAGAGGGAAATGTATAGAGTTTCCGCCTCCGCAAACAGACCATTAGTAAAGTATGTTTAACTTGTTTCAGTATTCTTTATGTGCCTAGATGAAGTGTAAATTCACCTTCATGTACTAGTAACATTGAGATAATGACACAAAAAGAATTTGTAAGTGTCAACGCATTACAATGACACTTCACAATCACACTAATACAATTATAAACAAAGCTGTTTTCTTATTTTATAGGGATTCATACAAAAACAATTAATCTGATTGACATATAACTTTTGCAAGTTGATAGTGCATAGGTTTCCAGATTACCATAAGCTGTACTCGTATATATATTTTGCATAAGTTTTGAGACGTAGTTAAAAAAATCATGGTAGTCGGATAATAATTTCATGGTCTCCGCCCTGTTGTGACAAATTCTTCCAAAACTATTGCAGACACAGTGACGCTTGTATTGTCAATTTGGAACAAGTCTTAAAAAAGCTCTATATTTCATGGATAAGCCATGAGAATAGATTTTATGTTAAAAAAGTGCACGGAACAAAAGTGGTGAAGTTTAAGTAAATTTGTTAATCTCCAATAAAGTAAATATCACAGCAACTTTAAGCACTTTCTACAGATAAATATTGGCCCTCACACTTTGCAATTTGAATCAATAGTTTAAGAGGAATTAACGGGTTTTTAGATGTAAACAAAAGCAGAAATACAATTCTGATAACGTTCAGTGCTTTGTATTCGTGTATGGAGACGGGGAACGAAGAAGAGAGGGGAAACGAGAACACTTGGAGCGAGGAAATGACAAACGCATCATTGTTGTAGTTTGTTAATTAAAATAAAACGAAGGACTATGTTCATAAAAGAAAAAACACACCTTAAGAAACCTCAATTTTACACATACAAGTTGTAACGTATCAGTTTATTGTTAAAAACTGTACATTTTGCAATTTGGATAAGTTTAAGAGAAATAAAAGACGTTTGTATTAAAAGGTTGTGTTTGTGTTAAAATATATATTGAAAACAATTCACAGTATTAGTAATAATAATATATCTAATTCGTAATTTCTTCCAGCTTTATTAAACTCTTTAAGAAAAAAAAAATTACAAAGTCATTGTTTTTTGATCAAGTGTATCCAAGTGACAGACGGAAGGGTGCGTGAATCTTATAAGGCTTCCTTTTCTTTCTTTTCATGTATCCACTGCAAAAATGATACACTCATAATATGCTAAATCATCATGTTACGAGTGTATCAGTTTTGTTAATTTTGTACAGCTTGTAAATAAAGACAAGTAAAAAGTAAAATTTCTTGCATTATAAAATCAAAGCAAGCAAATAAATTTTTCTGCCATCAGGATGGTTCCAACAGGTGGTGTTACTGTCAAACATAAATACAGAAATACAGGAACGTCCAAGTAAGTAGTACTAGAAAGTATGTGATGTATCAGCTTAACTCCGACATGTTCCACTCAAATGAAAAAGCAGATGGTTCACACCTGAAATCCGTGTCACTGGCAAAATTAAAAGTCTTGCTTTTTATATACCTGCCATTTAATGAAAAAAAAAACCAATCGGCATCAGTCTCCTTGTGATTCTTCCTTACACACTTGATAATAACCATTCTGGTGCTGCAACACAACTGGGTCTAACACCACGTTCCCATCAACTAACCCTTCTTTCATGACCATCACCTTGTATGATGAACATCCGTCACTGTCGCCGAATCCATCTCACCGTGGCAAGACATGAATCTTTGTCTCGCATAACTTACAAACACTATTTTTAAATTACGAATCATTTTCATACATTTTGTTAGCCTGTGAGTAATAAAAAGTTTCCAATACATATAACTTATGCTCACTTCTGTGCATTACTGTGGACCGACAATTCATGTTTCTGAAGATAAGTCCCGACATTTGAAACATTGATCACATTTCAGACATTGGTAAATAAGTTCTCCTATACACATTTTATATGTTTGTTGAGAATATCTGCTGGCAGTAGTCACATGTAAAAGATTGGCCTGTGAATGCAATAAAAAAAATCAATGTATACAATGTTGTGATTAGCATAACATAAAAGCTATTAAAAAAACTGTTCAATGCAATGAATTAAAAAAAAATCTGCTCAGCACTATAGCAGAAAAAGAAGTTTCAATTCCACTTGACAATTTCTTTTGCTAAAAAATTGTTTGGAAATTTTTAAATCCATAAAAAAAATTACCCTCAAAGTGCTGACACGTAATGATGCAAATGGTCAGGCTTATGTTGATATGTCAGGCCCATCATTACTACCTCATATGATTGCATGTCAGTTTAGTTAGGATTGTCACCAATGCAATACATGTTTTAGCTACGCCCCACTGAATAATAAGTTAGAGTTATTGGTATATTCGGACTTAACTTTTTATTATTATCAACAATGAGTGATGAGCAGACAGTCAAATTTATTCTCATATCTATATTTTGACCCACCTAAAAATTTAACCAATTAATTTAAAATGTTTAAAGACCATCACAAGATAAACACGAAGAGCTTCTGTCTTCAATGAGCCCAAACTAACGTGAATATGTGAAGAGTTACATCAGGACACGAATGCCTCTTCGTTCTTAAAACAAGCGAGGCTATACATAAATGCATTAATTTTTTTCTTGATATCTTTCAACGGTAAAAATTTATCAAATGTCTTTGTTCATTGTGCTAAACAAATATTGTAATAATCTTACTAAAATTAAGTAATTTTACTAAAGTTAATTTTACTAAAATAAAATGATTTTAAAATAATACTTTAGTTATAGAAAAAAAGGAAAATGATTAAAAAAAGCATTTTTAATAAAAACCTCTTTCATTTCATTTTGTGTTAAACTGTACTTCAGGCTATCCCCCAGCACTCCATATAAATTAAGGAAGAGCTTGAACAACTAATATGAACCTTGCCAAAATATAGAGAAAAAAATATGTGTGTATGTAATATATCTACACGTACCACACTGTGTCGGTTGCGTAATATAATATTGTTCACGATGTTGGTATTAATTTTTAAATAAGTATTTTCTTTAATTTAATTTTATCCGATAGACTTTAAATCTTAAATCACAAAATAAATAAAACACAAAATAAATAAATTCACAAGAAAAAAGAAAGGCTATATAAAAATGGAAATGGATGGTTCCTTTTTAAATTTAGATGGGAGATTACAGCCCCACAGCCCATTATATAGGATCAATCAGCATCTATTTTCATTGTTAATGTGAGGATGGCTAGGAAAGATGAAGGCGGCATACAGCCCCACAGCCCATTACATAGGATCAATCAGCATCTATTATCATTGTTAATGTGAGGATGGCTAGGAAAGATGAAGGCGGCATACAGCCCCACAGCCCATTATATAGGATCAATCAGCATCTATTTTCATTGTTAATGTGAGGATGGCTAGGAAAGATGAAGGCGGCATATGCGACATTCTTATGATAAATGATGGTAAAGGATTAAACAATGTAAGCGACTTATTAGCCCAATTATATAGAATAAAATTTTGTTGAAAAATTACTATAAATGAAGAACTAACGCCACGATCCGTAATATGTCATAAATGATAATGCATAGGTGTTTATGGCTTTGTTGCTAACTTTTGGCACTGGTAACAATATACCTCAAATGCAAATTCTTATGGTAAAGTTTATGTATTTCACCATTTAGTTATTTTTGTGCTGAACTGCTTCAAACTTGTTGATATGAATACCTTTAAGGTAGTTGCAGCGTAAAACGCATTGTCGACGTAATTCGCTGAAATTTTGATATATTATTTTTAAAATCTATAAATATCTAAGGTATTTTATAGTTTAAAAATGATTTACCATTTAGTTTTGTTAAAAATTGATCTCAAAAATAGTGCAATTAAGATTACAGGTATTTACAAAAGTAGTAACTTCACCACGCTTTTAATTTTAATTGAAAAACATATCGAGAAATTTGTCTGAAAAACTAAGTCAATGTAAAATGTATTATATTTGTTTTGAAAGAATATAAGTTTTGAAAAAGAAAAATTATTTACCATTTAATTTTAGTAAAAATCACTTTCGAAAACCTTACAATTAACATTACAGGAAAAGTAATAATTTCACCATTTTTTTATTTTATTTAAAAACGCATTGAACAATTTGTCTAAAATATGAAGTCAATGTAAATTGATGTTTTATTAACATTTTCAAAAAAAAAAATAATTTTCCATAAAACATTTTAAAATAGCTTTTGAATGTTACTGTCATGCGACAACTACCTTAACGCTTGCTTTCATTTATGGGTATAAGGTTCTCTAAGACACGTTACAAGTGCAATGCTATGTTCAAAAGTGTAAACATTGTAATATATCATTACTAAGGACACTAAATTCATTCGTTGTATCGGTTCTTTAGCATTAACCAGTATTCACACTAGCTGCTGGTTCAAACAGCCTATGGCTGTCTGTTAGTTGGAGTTCATTTTGATGGCATTTCAGCCATGTCACTGTTAAGGCTACAGTAATTTTATAGAGGATCAGAAGACATGGCTCCAATTTCCAATTTAAATTACTTTTTGGGCCCTTTTCGTCTTAAAAAAGAGTCATTTTTGCAACTTTTAGATTTTTTTATTCCCCTAGTGTTATCTCGTAGCATCAAAATTAAAAATCCTGGATTACTGGCTATAGCAGTAAAGTTTAAACTTTCTGTTCATTCAGCCAGCTCTTTGCTATATACGTAGTGACATATCTTTTGTTACTCAGTGATATCACCACGAGATACATAGGTATCACTACGAACACATAGTGGTTTAAGTTTTGTTACAATGATAATCTTGGTTTTCAAAATTTTACACACCGCTAGGCTTTGTAAACTTTTCATAGTTTGATCACTAGCAACACTGGGTAAATAAGCAATTTGACTAAGTTTTGACAAAGATAAAAATAAAACAAAAAGGTGAGTGATGAAAGGGTTAATAAATACGACATAATCAATATTTTATTACACACTTTAACATAATATTATGTAGACTAGATGCATTGATTTTCTTGCTGTTCTTTCGGTTTTCACAATAATTTTATATTGTTTGAGTACATTGAATTGTGTAAAGTAATAAATAAAATAATTCTGATAATATTAGCTTACCTTTCTACCTTCAGTATGTTCTACATTAACTTGACTACACAGTACTTGATCATTCATCAGTCATCATCTCCACAGTGAACTTCATCTTCTTGTTTAATGTTTATCTGGAAACCAACCAATGCTTTACATGTGTGTTCTCGATACATTGGTAACGACTAATGTGAAATTATGACTGCCAAACAAGAGGAGGGTTTAAGTGAATGAAACAATAGAATTGTTGCAAGAAACATGTAAAACAGCCGACACCATAGAAGGAAGTCACTCGACTGATCTATTAAAAGGAACTTTATGGAGGAGACCAAGAGTTTTTCAAGGGGCTGTGCATCGTGAGATTGGTAGATTATTCACCATGAAATGAAAATAAAGCCAAGCCCCACAAGTTATGTATGAAGATCAGACATGCTTCATTTTAATACATAGATTTATAAAATTAAAATTCATTTTGAACTGTTAGAGGATATTGAAACCTGATGAGACAAAGAGAAAGCAAATGTAACTTAATGTTAAAATATTGCCAGTTTCAGTTTCCTATAAACAAAGCATAGATTTGTAGCATTTTTATGAAAAGTGTATACCTCCATTGCTGTAACTAAATTAATTAAAATTCATATTAGTTTATGTGTAAATTATTTGGTTTAAGCAAATCATTTTTCATCCTGTTGGTGACAAATGACAATTCAGGAATTTTCAAAATTATCACCAAAGATCCCATTAAATGGTAATTGTGTCACTGGCAAGTTTAGAGCTAGGGGTATGTAAGCTAGATGGCTATGTTATTACTATCGTCACTATGGCAACATTACTTTGACAGTTCAAAATCTGCCTCGCAATTTTATATTATGTGATTTACTTTAAGTCATACTTCTTATTTTTATTGGAGTTTGTGAATGAGTTACATTCAATAAATTCCCTATAGTTTGATTGCTAAAAAGTGAAGAACCTGATACAACTAAATGATACAACGAGTGACTTACATAACAGTATTATTATATTTAGAGTATCACATTTACACTATTGAATATAACTTAGTTTTGTAATGATGGAATTATCAAACAGATACCTTTTAAACAACAATATTAAGATTTTTGTTATGGTTTTCAATATTTTGAATAAATTATGTGATAAATTTGCTACGATGCAAACAAAAATACTATTAAACTTTTTCCCAAAAAACGAACAATAGTTTAAAAACGTTTAATGAAGAAGTTCAGATGCAGGTAACCTTACCCGTTGCACAGAACAATAGTGCTATAAATATAAATTATGCATCATGCGTTAGATTTGCAACACGTCACAAGAGAATGACTCATTGCCAATGTGGCTGAGTAAAATGTGAATTTTCAGTGACTGTATGATGTCTTCTTTATTTAAAGCAAATAACATTGAAACTAACAGCTGAATAAATTTTTTAATATAAAAGTTAATTTTAAGTTGCTTAAATAAAATAATTGACTAAGGCATACGCTTTGAATTATTTCTGTATCTATGCACTCTGCTACGAAGTGAAATTGGCTGCTAATTTTCTGAAAAACAATAACAAAAAATCAGTTTCTACATTTGTCATTGCGAGTACCATTGAATTGCTACCATCATAATTTTTAAAAAATTCTCAATCCAACAATGAAATAGGGAAAGCTTTCCAGGATAAAAATGGGGAAGGCATGTATAAGGCTACTTTCAATCTGTCTGATTTAGTCATTTCTGATAAGTGAATTATGAGAAATATTACCAAGATGTACAATCAAATTCTTAAGGTTAATATGAAATTAAATAAATTTATAGAAAAAATAAATCAAACAAATCATTATAAATCATCATTTGCAGCAAAAAAAATTAGCCTCAACACAGACAGCCATTTTTGAGGTTGATTGTACCTGATCAGTTCCGCAGTGGGAGTCCATATGCTGGAGTACAGTGGGTCCAATATCAATATCATTGTCTTCTTTAATATGAACTGGTTCTTGCGTGGCTTGGAGACATTGCTGCTTGTCTATGAGAGGCGCTCAGAATTATTATTTAGTTATTTTAATCTAATCCAAAAGAATAATATCTGGTTTTTAAATTGAGAAAATAAAATGACATATGTCATAATGTAATGCACTTCGGTTTATTAAATGACAAGGCAAAAATTTATTTGTAATATTACAAATGTGAATTAGACTTATGTATGCTGGATATGAGGTCCCAGCATAAAATTTCAAATATAATAAAATGTTAAACTATTACGAGTTTTTGTGCAATCACAGAAGTTCTGAATCACATAATTTATCTGGTATAAATTTGACAGCAAAAAAGATATGATAACTGCTATATTTTGTGACACAAAATTTTCATTCTATGAAGTTCCAATTAACCTAACTTATTCAATATGCAGATTGTTAAATATCATATCTTATTTATTTTCGTAACTCAATAATAAAATTGTGCATTACTTGCTTTTCATTTGATATAACTATATTTTTACAACGAAGAAATTTCGCTTATGTTACCAACGTGAGTTTAGATTCAGTTATTAATTCTTAATACCTGGATTAAATGTACAAAACATTCTCCAACAAAAAACGTTTTTACTAAGTATTTCAATGAACATAAAAACCATTAGTAATACAGTTATTTTCACATAATATCATCCAGAAATAGGTTTTCCTTAAATTTAGGTTAAATTTGTTTGAAAAAAGATTGTTTCAGTAAGAGTTATGGATAATGTACACTTATAAAATTTTCTGCAAATAGACTCACAAACTTGTAAGAGACTAAAGTGTGTGCTTTGAAGCATTTCTGCAGTATCACAGTGGCAACTATCAGGAGACATCAACGTAAAACACAATCTTCTTATGCACATCTGAAGCATCCGGATCAAAAGAAAATTACAGAATTTCCATAAAAACAAATTTACGTATATTTTCATTTTATTTTTGTCTTTTTTTCATATTTATGTAGAAAATGGCTCATACGCACAAACATGAGAATAATTTAAAAAAACAAAAACTGGTTCGGTTTTTTATGGCAATCCGTCTTAACGACTCAGTATGACTAGTCCCATTAATGTCATTATTAACAATTTCGACTGTAATTTGTAAATGAAGTGCAAATTGTGTCTCGTTGTATCCTCTATACACAGATGGAATATACTAATCTATGAAATTCGTAGGCCTGACAGCATTGTTGAAACAAGCTACAAAAATTTGGAAAGTAGAAATGTGTTGATCACGAATGAAAGAACAAGTACGATCCTACCTTTTAAAATGAACGAGTGATTGAATCACGAAATTGTAAATGGTTTTATCTTTTTCTCCAATAGCAATGAAGCAATATCATCGATAATTGTTTGATTGGTATTGGCAAATTCATTTGATTCAAATAATAACTTCGCCTGAACCACATATTACACACCACGGAGACGAGTTACGTCTGAATATTAATATTATGATTTCGATTCAATTCATGGGTCATCCTTTCTTAGAACATTTCGTTAGACAGCCGGGCCACGTGTCGCGCCAGCCGGCACAACATAAATTGCAAACCATGCTGCATTTGCTTCAATAAATTGGATACTGTATGTAAATAAACATCAGGTATTATAAAATATTTGAAAATGGCAGGCTGCAACCGATTAGAAACGGTTGGATTAAATGTGGGCTAAACAAACAGATCAGTAATTGAACTAATATAAATATTACTTTTATTAAGATAAACTTACATTACCATTCTTAATAACAACATATAATGTTTCTATAAATATACAGTTCTTGAAGTATAGAACCATTCATGCGGAACTCAGTCTACAATACCACAAGCATTTTTTTCCAGAGAGTCCATTTTGTTCTTCTCAAGTATTCTTAACGTCCGCATCTCTGCAGTGTTGAGAAATATGGGGAACACCAGAGTTCGAACGAGCTGTGTCTTAGTGGCCTTGTTACTGTTTCGGGTCGTCCATATTTTATTCAATTTATCCATAGCCCATCTTGTAATCACCATACGTTTTCCCATCTCATCCACCGTTGTTAGATATCAAAGTTCCAAGGTTGTATATTGATTGAACCACTGGAAGGTTTGCTATTTCAGTGACTTCAGGCGAGCACAGTCAAGAATCATCATTTTATTTTTGCTGCGATTGATCTTTAACCCAAATTTGAGGTTTATGCGCTCCATCTTGAGAAGTAAGTATGACATGTGGCTTGTTTCAGAAGCAAACAAGGTAATCTGCGTAGCGCATGTTTGATACTTCGTAACTGCCAATGGGAACACCGTCCTTCCAGTTATCGAATGTAATTCTCATTATGACATTTCAAATGAAAAAAGTGTTTATATATTTTATATACTTGTTTTACAAAGAAACATATTGCCCACAAATTATTATTGTCATTTTATATAAATCATCCATCCATTGTTAAATTTTTTGACATGTCTGCAATATGACGAGAGACAGTGTTATTTGACTTGGGACTAATATCAAGTTCTCTCGCTATTTTTTCGCTGTATATGCATTACACTTTTTCTTTCGCTGGTGGCAGTGTGAGGTTTTTCTCGATAGTGTGTGGTTTTGCTTGATTAGCAACTAAATAATTAACTCTAAAAGAGACTTGCAGAATGTTGACATTTGTGTCCAGGGATAGTCACACAATCGATATTTGCTTTTATTTGAGATCTTTTAATTTATGTTGAAAGAAGGCCACAAACTGGCCTTTGAAAGTTTAGTTTCCAAATGACGACGTAGTAGTGATGGCTTTAATGAATGATTTGATACAGTACGGAAGGTTTCACAACTCCATCTCCGTAGCAACAAATCTATATTATTCCTTCAAGGAGATGACAAAGATATGCGGTGCAAAAGATGAAAAGTTTTTGATTGAATCAATCAAATGAAAGGTTCTCAACAACCTGATCATGAATTATTGCAATCACGAAAGTCGATTGACTTGCTCATATCTATTGGAAACACCAAAAAGATATTCACTTCACAACAAAATGAATGTCGATGTTGGTTAACAGTTTATTTTTAATTAATTCAGGCATTGGCTACAAATTAAAAAAGCAATTGTTTATTTTTCTGTTTCTAAAAAGTTATTATGTACTTTGTCAGATTTTTATTGTTTTTACCTTTTACCAACAATTTTTGATACATTAAAAACATAATATACGTGCGTTTATGCATTTTAGTTATATCTACAAATGATATTTTACTTTTTGCCTTTTCCTGTTTGTCCATCTCAAAATTGCTTGCATTTTATTATTCTAAAAAATTCACCTTTTTTAAAAATTATGTTCTATTTATATGAATCAGGTCAATCTTCATTAGTGTCCTGTGAACATGCAATGTACAAAACATATGTTCTTGAAAGTATGAACTTCATAAATATGCTAAAAATTTTTTCCATTCAATTTCAACAAATGATCTTTGTAAACAAATTCATTTGAATTTGACAGTTAAAATATGGTTGGCACAAATATATATTCAACCACTTCATAAATATTTACAGAACTCATTGTATTATACCCAGAGCGTTATTAAACTATATACATAATCAAAATATTTACTTAAGAAACTTTGGTAAAAATGGATAACTCTCCATCTTTGTTACAATTAAGACATACAGGGTCAGATATTTGAAATATTTCATAAATATACTTGAAATTTCGACGCAAAAAAGGTGTAGATCATATAATGTTCATAAATTTTATAACGCCTTAGAGTGTGATGGCTACAATATGTCAGCTTACACTGCTTTGTTTCTAGATTTGATTGCATGATATACAAATATTCTAAGTTATATTAGGCGTATAGATAATGAAAACTATCATTGTGTCATGTTATTTTCTTTCCAAATAAATGTCGGTAATATTTTGAAGTCAAAGACATATTTTATACGCACTTTAGGGTGGTGTTTTTTTATAATAGCAGCTTTCATTCGAGTTTCCATGTATATTTTCAATTATTATTTTTAATGTTAGATATATCTATTTCAAAAAATATTATAAAAAGCTTTATAATGTTTTTTTCTGCTTTATAATGTTCTTTATAATATTCGGCATTATTTATATGTGCTTTGTATTATATAAAATGACCCGTAACGCAGTGGCTAAGACTTAGTGGCTAAGGGTTCGATTCCTGGCCGGGTGTTTCAACATTCATAAATTATAGAATTTTAATTATTTATTATACATTGCATTGTGAACGGCATAATGCACTAAACAGAAAATAATATAGTAATTGAAACATCATTCTGGAAAATATCACATATCTGTGTTTGCAACCCTGCACAAGTAGATTACAAATTAACTATGTATGTCAATGGCTGTGGAAAATGTAATGTTTACCTCGTCTCAAAATCTTTGAGAAATTATTAAATATTTGCTTCAAATTAAAATACCTAATTTAATTTTTATACTACTTGTATAACCTGAAAAAAAATTGGATTGATATTAGACAGGAAAGAAATGCAATACCCATTTTGTATGATCAATGCACCTTGAGAGTTAATAATATTATTTTAAATCCATACTTTCGTCGGACTTTCATAAAATCATCGTCTGACTTTCGATGATTTTATGAGACTTTCATAAGTTTATACAAGTCGAATCGTTATGACAATGTTTTACTACACATTATACTATTAACTCTTTTCTCCATTCGGATACATATGTTTGGTAAAACTAAATGATTAGTTTTTGTTTCGAGGACATCTAATACGAGTCCGTGTGATTATCTGTCTGATTGGGTGTTGCACAAACACGAAACCTAACAATCGTATGGAAGTGACCATGTACGTAGAACTAACAAATCTGAATTCAATCGAGCACACAGCTAGTATAATTATTTCCAACATTCATTATTCATATGTTCACAAGGGTCACACTACTTACATCCAAAGGCGTATAGATTCAGGAGATCAATCATATGAGCAATTAATATGGAGATTAGATATTGTGACCAATTAATATCTAGATTTAGAGAATTAGATATGGAGACTAAATAAAGTAAACTACGTATACTACGCTTGCTTGCCAGACTTACAAACGTAATGGCAATTAAGCAGAGAGGCGCACTGATCTGTCAGTGTTTTGAAATACACTCGACTTTTGTCACTTTCCAATATTGCTCTCTGAATTTTCGGCATTAAGTTATATTAAATTAAAGGCATATTAAGTTTATTATATTATTATGTGTTTTATAATGTTAAGTTCGTTGTGTTATATGTGTATTATTTTTAAGTTTTAGTATATTTAAAATGGTGAATGTTGTTCTAAGCACAGTATACAGCAATTCGAGAATACATTTAATAAGATTGCTGTTTTAGTAAATGTATTATATCGCTGTAAAACACAATCAAAATGATCTGGGCACAAAAGAAATTATATGTGGCAAATGAAAAGACTTTTAAATTAAACAATGTCAAAAGATTTCTACTTGAAACAATATCTTTTGATAAGTCCCACGGCATGGCTGAACAAACTTTAATAATGTTGATAAACAATGCAATAGATAAATTTGTAATGAATAAGTTCTGCAAATATGTTCTATAATAGATATGATATGCTCTGTACTAGTATTTCTCAGTGATGCAGGTGTGAAATTGGCAAAGATGTTGGAATGCGAGCGCTGGCCTGCTCTGCCGCCGATGCGATATTTGAATATTGGTGTGGAAGTGCAGGTTCATTGTGACGTGATCTCATGATGTATGCAGTGTATTTCGTCTGTGAAATATTATTGTATTTCGTGTATTGTTATACATTAGCTTGTTTTTAAAAAAACGTTATAATAATTTAATTTTCTGTACAAGTAACATTCAATTAAACTACTATTTCTATAAAATTTTTTTGGTATTACTTTATTATATGCTTTTTTTAAGTAACAGTAATTTTTATAAATTGTTCGAAATATTTCATCTTACTTATTTTAAACTACCTTAAATATAAAATATAACCTATATTACGTAAGTTACGTGTGTATATAGTGTAAATGTGTAAACTAATAAAAAAATTATATTTTTTGATCACAAATGCCAAATAAATTACTAATGTGAATGTAAGAAAAAGGTTTACAGTACCTGAACTGTCAAATCAGTTTGTTTACAAAGTTTCACTTTAGAAATTGAAAGAAGTATAGTAGAAGCAATGAAAGCAGTGGCATAATTTGAACTTTCTTGATGTGATTTCTTCTTTAGTTGAGACATTTGCACTCCATACTTATATCTCCATATTTATTACAACTGAAGCAGCGAGGACCCTTAAATTGATATTTTTATAGCCTCTTTTATGGTTAGTGGAAACAGCTGTTGAATCATCTTTATTTAATTTAACATCTTGTAAGATTTTAGCCTTCATCAAGTTTGCACTAATCTTAATGCCAGAACTTTCAATGGCAATTTGTGAGCCATTGTAATTATTTTGCTCACATATTCCTCTACGTTTTGACATCCAGCAAGATTAGTTGTACATAAGTCACAAAGTAAGCCCACACGGCGCGTTAGCCCTGAGTTGTCGAAAGTGCACGCCAAGTTGGTCCATGTTTCCTTGGCAGACTTTGTGGCAACTATATGTACGAACAGGACCATGATGCGTCGGTGAGGTTATGTTTTTTGCTGGTTTTCCAGTTTTTGTTTTACAGTTGACTTTATTGAACTTGTTTGCACTTTCCATTTTTAATAGGGCTTCTGGGCACATAACCTGATAGATTTAATGTAAAAAGTCGGGCACTTCGTTGGATTAACACGGATTTAATTAAATTTATGTACTATATACAGTTCAAGAAATGTCACCTGGCAGAGAGAGCAACGTGAGTGAGCTATAGACAATGTAAATTGCTTAGTTTGTTATTTTAACACAATATGAAGATGGCGCTAGTATGTAACAGTGAAGGCTCATAATTTTAATTAGATTATGTTAATAAATTATTTTCTCATCCCATCAATAAGCTACCATACATACCTAAAGGCTTAGAAAGATGCCAGTACGACAGATGTCTACGCAGCACTTGTTTGGATTGGCATCTTTTCTTACAGATATTACATTCCAACCGTTCTCTGCTGTGTGCATTGCTCCTATGAGTCAGTAAATAGGCTTCACACTTGAATTCCTTGTTACACTCGTTACACTTATGTGAACCTGTGCTGTGTACTTGTTTGTAATGCTTCCACAGTGTATCTTTACGCCTATAAGTTTTCAAACACTTGTCGCATTTGTAGTTACCTAGTTTATAAACCATAACTATTCATAAATGCATACACACATATATACACACACACACACACACACATATATATATATATATATATATATATATATATATACACATATTATATATATATACATATATTGCTTACTTAGAATAAGGACCATATCAGAAACATAAAGATCATTTGAAAACGACAGTTTTTTGTTATGTATTTGTCAATATCATTTTAGTATTATATCTACAGAAAATAGTAAACATCATTGAATGTAAAATTGGAGTTCCCCTTATATACTAATCTCAAAGAAAGAAAGAAGACATTGCTCCAATTTCCTATTTAAATTATTTTTAAATTTTAAGGCTCTTTTCGTCCTGGAAAGGATTCCTTTTGACAATTAATAACTTTAACATTTTTTTGATACTTTTGACAATTAATATACCTATATATTAAAAACTCAAGAGTATTTACCTCTCGGGTTTCTAAACTTTTTATAGATCGTAAACCATAGCACATTTTAGTAAATTTTAACAAAAAAATTGTTTGACTGCAGAAAAAAATGAACTTCCACCAAAATAAAATGAACTTAAAAAAAATTAAATCTACGAAAATAACTCAAACTCCTCAAGCAAGGCAGAGAATCAATTGAAATAATGGCTACTGATTTTTGGGATACAGAAGGTACCATGCTCACTGATTATAAAGATAAGGGTGTTTCGATAATGGGGCGTGCTGAACTAGTTGAGAGAAACTGTGAAGAAGAAAAGGTGCGAAATATTGCCATAAGTTGTGCCATCTCGATATGTTGTCATATATATTGTCTCGATATGTGCCTATACACATGACCCATTTTGCAATAGCTGCCTTTCACTATTGTGGCTTCTAAATGTCAAACCATTCATCCTATAGTCCAGACTAGACCTTGTTGCAATTATAATTTGTTTCGAAAAATAAAAGCGGAACTTCATGGAAAGAAATTTGCCAATGATGAAGAGGTTAAGTATGTGATTTTGAACTATTTTGAACAAAAAGATAAAATATTCATTTTCGAGTTTTTCTTCAGGGTGTAATCTAGGTCAGAAGAAACTCAAGACGGAAAGATGGTATCAGCAACAAGTAGATAGTGGCTACTAATAGTGGCTATACTTGGGTACTGATACATGATAGAATTTTAAACAGTTGTTTGTGCTTTATTAAGAGTCTTGCTAGAGTTTCCAATATCTTGTTTGTTTTATAAAACTTAAATTAAATATTAAGCCTTAGTTGCGCAACATTCTACTAGTAATCTATTTGTTGTCAATAAAAACAAAATATAAATAAATAAGAAAAACATTTATTAAAAAAATGGTCAAGAAAAAGTCGGACTTCCTTAGCAAACATCTCTGCAAATACTAAAATTAATTGGATATAGACTGTTCAAAATTTAAAAAAAAACAAATATAAGCACATTACGACACACAATATAAAATCATATATGTTATACCCAAAAATAATTAAGCCCTCATTCAGACCTTTGACAATGAGTCTGCAAAAAATATTTATGAATCTAGATTTACACATTTTGCCACAGACGTTACACTTGTACTTTTGCTTTGTCTATGTGGATTGGTAAATAAGGCTTATACTTAAATTCTCTCTTAATGCAATTTATTTTTAATTAATGTGTGCAGTTTATTTTTGTTTATGGCAATGGCTACAAATTAAAAGAAATAATCGGTATTGTTTACTTTTTATAAATGTAGCTAAAAGTTATTACGTACTTAATTAAATTTTTATTAGTACTTTATTTCTTGTCAACAATGATTGACACATTAAAAACACAATATTTGCAATGCACATACACAATTTATCCAATGTATGGCAACAAATTGTATCTCATTTTTTCGCCTTTCACGATTGTCAGACATTGAAATTTTTGCTTTTGTCTATTCTAATAAATACAAGTTTCTTAAAAATTATATTCCATTTCTGTAAAGCTGGGCCCGATTTCGCCAGTCTCCTTTTGACATACAATATTATACATACATTCTAAAAAGTATAAACTTTATAAATATAATAAAAATATTTTCGTGTCCCATCAACGTGTGCATCTCCCTAAATAAGCCACTATACGTACCTGCAGGCTTACGGAGATGAAGGCTCAAGATGTGCTCACACAGTAAATGTTTGGTTTTGTATATTTTCTTACAGATATCACACTCAAACTGCAGTCCGCCGTGAACGCAGCGCTTGTGTTTCAGTAAATAGGTCTTGCACTTGAATTCCTTGTTACACTCGTCACACATAAATAAACCTGTTCCATGTACTGTTTTGTAATGTCGCATTAGTGCCTGTTTATGAAGACACTTCTTCAAACACTTGTCGCATTTATAGTAATCTAGGCTAGAACCTGAAACTATTTAGAAATAATAAAAACATAATTTATTTATTTAGTATGTATTTAATGTTGCATACAGATGTTTATTGATTGGTAAATATTAGATGAAAATATACAGCACCATTCTTTGACTTGGACTTCATATTAGTGAGAAATAATTTATTTTTCGATATTAAAAAAGTTTCATTTGCAATTTTTTTCAATTAAATTACATTTAAATGTTCTATTATCAAATTGAATCTCCATGAAAAAAAGACATGAAAAACATTGAATTATCGGCATAATAGATTTTCCATTCTATGAAATAATATTTGTATCACTCGCGATTCAAAGCCAAATAAGATGTTTGCTGTGTCGTGTCGTGTTGCGTTATACTTAATCTTGGCATACTAAAATTGGATTAGTTTTGGAATACGAGGCTAATACTCAATGTTCTTAGAAGTGACCATTTGTAATAAAGACAATAAAGAAGTTCATTCAAATTTTGAAAATCGTGACGTGGACTGACGTTTGTTTTTACAAATTAACACCAATTTTAAAATTGTGTATCAACCTCAAGATAAATTTAATACAAAACAATTTTCGTTTGGTGATTTTTACGACTCTTGTTGTGAACTCAACCTACAAAAAAGTTACATTCAATTTCAGTTGGCATTTTATGACGAAGCCTCCTTCTATGCAGTTGCTTCGAATTGGTTTAACAAAGTCAAGCGTGGTCGTACCAATCTCAGTGATGATTTGCGTAAGGGATGTTACTCAGCAGCAACAGTTGTAGATAGTATCAATGCTGGGTGGCTCATGACAAAGACTTAAAATAAAAAAATCTATCAGCAGATTAGAGCAAGTTTAGGCATTGTTATGAGTCTACTATAGTATTTAAACATCACGAAGCTTTGTGCTAGATGGATACATGAACCATGATTTGACCAAAACTTAAAAAGACCCTTGAGTTGGATGATCTCGTGAAATGATTACTCACTCACTCAAATACTGCATACGACATTGTGACGGGTGAAGAAAACAGGATAGTATATCCAGCTTATGAAGTCCTGCCCAATTTCCTTTCAGCCCTTTACGGCATTCAAAATTGCTACATCCAAGCATAAGAAATTAATTTATGTTTTTCTACTTTAAACACTACTCTTAGATTGTGGTTTTGAGTGGAAGAAATTGTTTCAGAGACAATAAAATCATTGTTTACACTCATTTTGTTCAGGACAACCACAATAACTAACATGGTGATCGGGTGGCTGTGGGTTTGTAACACCTAGTGAGCTAACCAGTGACTGCACAAATTGATCACATGACAGCATATAAAAGAGGTCATGAAACTGCAAAATAAGCATCATAGATCAGTACATTAGTACAGTACAGGTCAACTTCGAGTACGCTCTGCAGTTCACCTCGGAATTCAGTTAAACCCTTTTTTGCGGTGTAGTTTAAACAATATTCAACTTTGTAAGCATTGTCTCACATCAATGAGGAGTATTCATTGGTAATCAGCCCAGTGAGCTCTCCACAGACTTCATAGTCAATAGTGACATAACTCTGCAAAAATGTTGAATCTTCCAATCCAGCAACAGTCAAAAATGGGGCTCAGACTACCGCCTGTCATTCCGCACGTCGTGCGCACGTCTTTTGAGCTGGATCTAGAGTAAATAGTATCATGGTCGTTGCCAGATCTACTAGCGACAGAGCTCCAACAGAAATGATACCGCTGTCGATGTCGTTTACCTAATCGGCTACATATACAGACACATCAGAAGTAGGTTACATACAGAACCGAACATACAGAATCTGCTAAAAATGTTGAAATGCCTACAGCAGACAACATTGGCCGAAACATCATAACAGAATAGGCTCAGCTTCGCCCGGCCGAATACAGCAAAGATATAAATCAATTCGTGCCCACAGAGGAAAAAATATGCTATAGTCACACATTTGCAATCTGCACCAATGGAAGCCAATACTATTACTATGCACCAACCGAAAATCAACTTCTCTGAACTGACGTCTGCGATCACCTTCGCTGTCAAGGCCACTTTGAACTACCTACTTTCAACAGTGCACATCAACACTATCGGCCTCGCCAAACTAGCTGCTACACCAAACGGACACGCCAAAGAACGTCCACATCTTTGCAACCCCGTATCTCAAAAAGCGTAGAGACACTTCAAGCATTTGACAGAGTTCTCTACCTACACAATACTGCGGTTACAAAGACAATAGTACTGAAACTAATGTAATCACTGAATATTGCTGATCCGACACCTCTGTAGTCGATGAAGCTGATTTAATCAAGCTATCTCGCTTCCTTCATTGCAAGATAGAAATCAACGGTCCCTTTAAACAGCCACATGCAATTCTACAGATAAATGACACCATTGTTTAGCGATGAACACAAAAAGCATTTCCCACAACAGACAAAAATAAGACTAAATGCCCAGTGTGTTAAAACGTGGGACATGCCACGATCAAGTGCAAGAAGTCTAATTTCGGCGTAAGATGTGACCCCGCAAAGACACATACCCTATACTTTAAATGCCTACATTATCAAATTAGAACACACAGTGCCGCATGAAGACATGTGAAGTTGACGGGTGCAAACATGGTTGGAATTACAGGTCATAGTTATGGAAAATTGCATGTCACTGTGCTAGTGGAGCACCTGCTTACACCAGAGTTAAAGACCTTTTGCAGAGATAGTAAAACTGTCCTCACATGGCTGAAGGCTGATTCAAGGAGACGTACCCCCGTGGTTTCGACGTAACTCAAGATGGTTTCGGGCTTACAGCAAGAAAACTACTTGCCCACAGAACAACCCATGAAGAGCAAAGACACAGGAGAAAAGAAATCTAAGTATATTAATGAAATGAAGGCAACACTTCAATTGAAAAACAGCATTCCCGATATCAGCCAATTTTGAAAATTGGAGAAGATGCTTCGCACAATGGCCAGAGTATTATGATTCATACGACTTTGCCACATATAGAAATACACATATATGAATCCAAATACAATATATATAAATCCAAAGTGTGTAAATGGTTAGATATTTAAAAAACAAAGTAAATAATCACAATCCGCAATAAATACAGATTATTTTTATATGTAATAATACACTCTTTATGTTGCAAAAATTAACCACGCTAATTCTTCTACTCCCTACAGAGATCTCACATAACAAATTGCATGATTCGCAAACAACGGTCAACGGATTTCAATTATTTATTTTGACCGCTCCACATAAACAACAACAGTACCAAGATGCAATATTTATTTAGCATCTCGTAACAGAGATATGTAAAAATTTATGACAAAAAATCATGGCGGATGGACCCACGCACAATTTAAATTGTAAATATTTTATATTTAACTGTAGTAGCCTAAAAAGCAACAATAAAAAATTATATTGAACATTGATATACCCTATCAAATTTACAATTCTTAATAAAACCAGTCAGCAAATACAAAAAAAATTCAATTTTTAATGTATTGATCCTAAATCGCTTCAATGGCTTTATGTATTTGTTCATTGTCCCATAAATAATCAAGTACTAATGAAATCTTATTAAACGGGATTATGGATATGCAGGATATTACTGTGTAATATATTATCAATACCAAGGTCTTTACAAAGGAAATTCATGACAAGTATAAGATTAGTGACCGGCCATACCCACCTGTGAGATTCTTGCGATGAAGACTCAAAATGTGCCTCCGCAGCGCTTGCTTTGATTTATACATTTTCTTACAGACATCACACTCATAATTTTGGCCACTGTGAATGTTGCGGATGTGTGTCTCTAAATACTTTTTGCCCTTGAATTCCTTGTTACACACCTCACATTTGTGCCAATCTGTTGCATGTATATGCTTTTGATGCGCAAGAAATGCCACTTTGGACCGGTATATCTTGAGACACTTGTCACATCTAAATTGGCTACGGTCAGATTCTGCAACCACTAAAGCAAAGCAGATACGAATCACGTGTCTACAGATTGTATAACGTAGTGTGCTGTTATAATATCCTCTTGAATTGATTAAGGAGCTCTTGCTTCAAGGCTTTAATGGGTACTATTTCAAACTACACTAGAAACGATAACAGCGTTTCATAAGGACATAAAATTACAGTTCTGTCAAGAGAACCTGTTTCAATTTATCTATTTGTAATATTAACATTGTTTATAATAATTTCTCAGTTACCCACGTGTCAAGTAAATATTCAACAAATGATTCGTGTAGAATAAACATTTTTTATAAATCAATCCAATATCATTCGTAATGTGAACATTACAAAAGGTATTAATTTCAACCGTGACAGAAATTACAGATAGCTGAAAATTATATACACAACATTTGTTTTGGCACTTAATAAAAATATAACATATTACTACAAAAACACACCAGTTTAAACAAAAATAAAAATTGTTTCCCAGCAGAAGAAAATAATTTGGACGAAATAGACCAAAAATACGAAGGTCAATAATGAATGCACTAAAACATACTAATTTATTATTCCCGCTATTGTTTGTGGCCATTTAATTCTGCAAATTAATAAATAAAAAAATTTAGACAACACTAACTTACCTTTCTGTCTTCAGTAAACTCTAACTTAATTTGACTGCACAGTACTGGATCAATACCAATTTTACAGAGGTCTCTCTTGTCGTCTTTATTATGAACTTCATCTCCTTGTGTAATGTTTGTCTGAAAACCAATCAACATTTTAAATGTGTACACGCCATCATATATTGAAGGAGAATGTAAGTATGTGCACCAATTGACATTGTCACATGAAACTTGCAAAACGTCCAACACTATAGGAGTAGGACGTCTCCTCCATAAAGTTTCTTCAGGCGCTGCGTCATGAGGCGACTAATTATTCATTATGGAATGAAAATGCCAGAATTACTATGAAGCCATGCTCCGCTGCCAGTAGTCATATAAGAAGATCAAAAGTTTTGATATGTAGATTTTTAAAAATAAATTAGTTTTGAGATGATTGGGGAATTAGCTAGAAATATTAGAATTTCGCTAATCTAAGTTTTTGATAATAAAAGCGTTCTTACAAAATTGTATTTTGGTATTTTAGTTCACAATTGTTACATTTTGTAACGTGCTAAAATTCAAATTAGTTTACGTTAAAATTAAATGTAAAGCAAAGACATCTTTTGGGTGATGAATGATATTTCTCAAATATATGGAAATTATATTGAATATTCTTAAGGTCACTGGCAGGTTCGGTGCCAAGAGTAAATAAGCTACAGGTGTGAAATAGGAAGACGTCTATTTAGTTATTGTCATTGCTTTGTGAATGTTGTTGCTGTGATAGTCCAAGATTTGCACTTTAATTTTGTATGGTGTAATTTATTTTAAAACGTTGTTCTTGTATTTAATTGCGGGTAACGAATTGAATTCAATTAATAAAAAGCGCAATCATCACAAAATCACGATACAGGGAGAGACTTACGTAACCGACTTACGTAACAGTAACATTTAGAGTATTACATTTACAATATCGAATATCATTTACATGTACACACAGGCAACAAGTAGACTTCCCGAGTAGATGCTTGGGTAGTGACATCTGACCTGTGTTAAGAGACTTGGTATGTATTTTCATATTCTGAACAAATTACATCACAATTTGCTATTAAACGTCTACAAAGCAAACAAAAATACTATTGAATGTTTTTGCAAAGATGAAAAATATTTTATGAATATAAAAAGATATCCAGATACTGCTAACCTCATCTACTGTACAGAACAACAGTGCTGTAAACTGCAATTATATATCAAGTGTCTAAGTAAAAGGTAAAGTTTCAGTAACTATATGTTGTTTCCTTTATATAAAGCAGAAAACATTGAATATAACGCGTCAACAAATTTTCAACAGTTGATTCCATGTTAAATGAAAAACAGGTGAAAATGTACAACTTTGAAGCATTTTTATATTTGCTATAAATACATTTAGTTATTCACAAAATCTATGCACTGGGCTGCAATGCCAAATTGGCCGCTAATTTATCTGGAAAACAATTATAAAACACAACTTTCCGCATTTATTGTTGCTAATGGCATCAAGCCGCTACTACCACAATTTTTTATAAATTCTTTATCCTACACTTTCAGAAATGACAATGGAGCAGGCATGTGTGTGGCTATTTTCAAGGCAGCAAGCCGCATCACTTCCGTTAACCTGTTGGCGGCTCTAGGGACCAATAGCGACCCTGAGTACAAACCTTTACAATCAGCCCAAGAGGCGTGATATTGGTGCCGATAATTTAAGCTTGTAGGCATCGACATCCGAACAACAAAAAACAATACACATGAATGGTAGACGTCTCATAATTATTTTTAATAATATTGGATGTTTGCAGTACCATATTAATTCATTTTACTACGTTGTTGTAATGATTAAATGGTAAAAATATATAACTGAAATCACTTGTCAACCATTTCTAAACTGTGCATTTTTTTATAAGTCTATATTTCTAAGTATATATATATATGTATATATATATATATATATATATATATATATATATATATAATTCGCACATATGCAATGACAGCATTCACTTCTGAAGTAATCAGAAATGAATTACGACATATCTGCAGGCCAAATTTTTTCTTCAATCACTTTATTAAGTATTTTGTGATAAAATAATAAAAAAATGTTTCCAACTAAAAATTGGAAAATATTCTACCCCTTTGGATTATCAGCGCACTTTACAGGGGTAACAGTGTTTATTGTTTAACGACCTCGGACAGTGCTGATTTCAAACCTGCAGAAATTTTCTTGCACACCAGTGAAGCACTGGTGTACCACAAATAATGCCTACTTTTGGCTTCAGCAGTAAAATTTTTAATCCCGGACATTTATTCAGATATTCTCCCTGCCATCAGCACCATCAGTCGATATACCAACACACCTTCGATAGGAATCTAAGCTATCTTCTTCAAAAAAGCACTGATTGCATTGAACATATCTTCTCTTCATGTCATTGACTCCAAGGTCTTACATAATAGAAAATCTTATTCACAAGTTTTCATCCAAATATCTAACAAAACTGAGTTAATTCAGAATTCCACTGACATCTGCTGATTCATCAACTCGAATTGTATAATAACTGTTTTACTTATTGTGCGAGATGATTTTCAACATCATGTGCCATGTCTTGAATTCGCCATGCAATTGTATCGTTTGAAAGAGGTATTTTGTCAAACAATTTTGACCATTTGTCTCTCAGTACACAACTGACCATGTCTTTAGCAATTGGTAAAATTAATTCTTCAGAGATATTGTATGCCTTTCCGGTCTTCGCGATTTTATATGCTACAAGAAAAGACGCAGGTAAATATTCAAAGTTAGAAGCCATGGTGTTTATCATGGCTTCTTTTTTAGTATCCATCAAAAAAATCTAAAGTCTTGTCTACATACTGCCGATGTTTTACCTCCAAGTGAATTGCCCACCGCGCATTACACGAACCGTGCTGTGGCTGCAGGCGAATAAGTGCTAGCAGTACATTAGTAGTCGTGCCTGTGCCCCAATGCGTGTCACACGGGCGAGCCAGCCAATCAACCACCATAGTATAAATCTTGTTGCGAATCACCGATGAACCCTTGGAGTTTGTGTAACCCAATTCAAGATAACATAACTTATAACATTCCTTTGGGATATTTATTTGAGATTGTTTTTAATGAAAAATTGGTTTCTTATCTGCCATAGTTCACAAAATATTGCCAAAGAATTGAAAAAGGGGCGAGAAATTGGTCTTTTAAAAATTTGATAACATTTTTTGATATCTCTTTATATACTTGTAAATAAAAAAAAAATATTTCAACATTTAGGAAACTTCATAATCTTTTCAAACATATATTGATTGTACATAGTTTTCATTGAAATAATTTCTGCAATTAGTTGATTATGAAACATTGGTGGTGCAGCTGTTTAGAATTTCACTTGTTCGAGGTCTTCTGCATAAATTTTCTAGTTAGTACCCGGACCTTAGACGGGTTAAAGAAGTAAATTATAAAAAATTATATCAAACGGTACTGTTCAATTTTTAACTTTGACATCATACCCGGTGCTAAAAAATTCACAAAACTAAATAAATCAATTAGCTAAATATTGTAATTTGAACTAAATAAAAATTTATCTCAGCATAGACAATCATTGTTGAGGTCAATTGTACCTGGCCGGTTCTGTAGTACGAGTCCATGTGCTGGAGTACAGTGGGTCCAATATCAATATCATTGTCTTCTGGCTCTTCTTTAAGATAAACCACATTGATGTGGTTCAAATTGTCTGCAGCTACATTTGTAAAAACTAGTGGTTGCATGGCTTGAAGATATTGCTGACTGTTCATATCTGTGGAAAGCATTCAGATTATTGTACAGTTGTTCCAATGTTCCGAGTTGATAATAGGTCATACATCATGATGCAATACAATCCAGTTTATTCATTCTATCAAATAAAGTTTAATATGCTGGATATGTGGCCCCAGTGTAAACTTTCAAGTACAGAAAAGTGTTAATATTTTACATGTTTTAAATAGTTTCTCAAACTCGTAAGAGAAGTAAAGTAGTCACTCGTTATTTACATATTTGATATTTGTTAAGCGTTGTGTTGTGAAAGTTTGAACGGAACACCCTCACAAAAGCATCCTCCTTCATCACGGCCATGCACTCAGCTAGAGAAACAATCAAATACTGGACTCTTTGACTATATTGGATGTACAAATTATGGGCTATCCACAATACAACTCCAACATTGCATGAGTGAGTTCTATTGTCAGGAATAAAAGACTGATAAAATGAAATCTTGAATAATATGATACCTAAATGGTATCATAATATGGTACTGGAATAATATGATACCTAAATGGTAGATAAAATGATACCTAAATGGAAAAAAGTCCAAGAAAGAGTGGGTTGGCTGCTTCTTTTGTTCATTTTTGTCAAGTATTAGGATAATTCTACACTTACTTAACCGATCCACAGACTGCAATTATGTTCCTAAAGAGACTGCGGCGATCATTCACCTTAAAAGTTACAAGAACCCTTAGCAAATGTCACTGAGAGATGCACGGTTCCCTGACTGCAAATATATTTCAAAATGTCCCTTTCACGTCTTTTTAAGTGTTTATAACGAACTCGTCTTTTCCCATCTCTTTTCCTTTTAGCCTTTATGGCATTAAAAATCACTATATTCAATCATAAGAATTGTATTTACGTTTTTTATACTTTTTACTAAACAAACTTTACTCTCAAATTATGATTTGATGTGAATTATGAGGAGATTGTTCTAGAGACAATAAAGCCATCGTATATATTCAATTGAATACATAAAATACATTGACACGTCACTGTGTATATAAGTTATTTATTTATACATCTAGTATTTCTTACGAGTGTAATATCTTCTGGAGACAGTTACGTAGAGATTCTGTGCAATTTTTTCCTGGGCGCAACAATTTCCCTGTCATAACTAGAAATGTCACTTTCATCATAACAATTCTTTATTCCATTATCATTTCCTGACGACACAGTGCACAATGGGATGCGCAAGAATTTTTTTCATCCCCACTTCTTAATTAGGAGAGTTACAAAAAATAATTCAGACAATATTAGCTTACCTATATGACTATCTGCAGTAAACTCTTCCTCAACCCGACTGTACAGAACTTGATCATTTTCAACTTTACAGAGGCCTCCCTCATAGTTTTCATTGTGAGCTTCACCTTCTTGTTTAATGTTTGTCTGGAAACATAACAATATTTAAAATATGTGCGCTCAACACATTGGCACCAACTAATGTGAAATGATGGCTGTCAAATAAAAGGAGGAAACATGCAAAACATCCGACGCTATAGAAGGAAGCTGCTTGACTTTTAGTTTGGAGGAACATTATGAAGGAGGTCAAGAACTTTGGTCTCCTCCATAATGTTTATTCAGGCATTGCGTCATGAGGTTGACTAATTATTTATTATGGAATGAAAATGCCAGAACTACTATGAAGCCATTCACCGCTATCAGAAATCATGTGAAACGATCAAACATGCTTCGGTTTGACTGAGGATATTGTGTTCAAATATTCGAATATTGCCAGTCTGAGTTTTCTATAATAAAAGCATTATTGCAACAATTGTATATTGTTATTTTAGTTCCCAATTGTTACTAAATTGCACTAAAATTCTCATTAGTTTATGTTAAATGTAAAATAAAGATACTTTTTGGTGACAAATGATAGTTCTGAAATATTTGAGATTTTTGTGAATGATTTCATAGCACTTAGGTTGAATATTCTTACAGCGACTGGCAGGTTTGATGCTAAAAGTATATAAGCTACAGGTGTGTAATAGGTAGATGACAGTCTTGTTACTATTGTTGCTATGGTGATATTATTGCTTTGACAGTTCAAGATTTGTATTTTAATTTTGTATTGTGTGATTTATTTTACAGCATTGTTCTTGTATTTGATTGCAGGTAACAAACTGATTTCATTCGATAAATTCCTAACAATTCATATCCAAGTAACATTTAGAGTATTGTATTCATACTATCGAATATCATTTTCACGTACAAGCAGGCAACAAGTAGATTTCCCTATCTAGCTGCTTGCGGAGGGACATATGATAGAAATGATTAGCACATTTTAAACACCTGACTTCCTGTGTTATGAGTTTTGCTAGGTTTCAATATTTTGAACAAATTACATCACAATTTCTGTATTACATGTTTACAAAGCAAATCAAAATATTACTGAATGTCTTTGCAAAGATGAAAAATATTTTAAGAGTTTAAAAAGTTATGCAGTGTCGTCAACCTTACCTACTGTACAGAACAACAGTGCTATAAACTGTAATTATGTATCAAGCGTTATTTACGCAATATGCCGCTTGTGAATCTACTCGTTGCCAAAGTGTCTAAGTCAAATGTGAAGTTTCAGTGACAGTACGATGTTTCCTTTACGTAAATCAAGAAACATTAGATGTAAGACATCAACAAATTGTTTATTGCAGCAATTCATTCTATGTCAAGTGAAACAAATAAGCAGCAACGTGCAACCTTTGAAGCACTCTTGTGTTTGGTACAAAACGCATATATTTACTAACAAAGTCTATGCACTGTGCTACGATGGCAAATTGGCTGTTAATTTATCTGGAGAACAATCATAAAACACCAGTTTCTGCATTTACCATTGCTAGTGCCATAAAGCCGTTACTACCATAATTTTTTTTTAAGTTCTTAATCCTACACTTTCTGGGATAAAAATGAAGGAAGCATGTGTGAGGTTGCTTTCAGGACAACTGGTTGTGACTTGATAAAGAAATAA
Organism: Druceiella hillmani; assembly: GCA_039881145.1. Classification (NCBI taxonomy): domain Eukaryota; kingdom Metazoa; phylum Arthropoda; class Insecta; order Lepidoptera; family Hepialidae; genus Druceiella; species Druceiella hillmani. The sequence continues at coordinate 16,450,752 of JAYKKI010000019.1, read as the reverse complement.
ATTTTAAGAAATAGTAACAAATCGCATTGTTAAATTCTTAACTCTGGTGTTGCATATTGGGCTACAAAAATTAACTTCAGCATAGTGAATGTACCTGTACTGGTCTGATGCCGTAGTGCGAATCCAGGTGCTGGAATACAGTGGGTCCAATATCAATTGGCTCTTCTTTATAATAAATCACGTTGATCTGATTCATATTGTCTTCAGCTACATTCGTAACAACTGATGGTTGTCTGCCTTGAAAACATTGCTGTGTGTCCATGTCTGTAAAAGGCGTACAGAATTATTTTTCAATTATTTCAGTCTAATCTGAGGAAATAACTACTAGATTTGAAATGACATAAGAAAATAACCATATATCATAACGCAATGTGCTTCAGTTTATTCATCATATTAAATGACAATGCAAAAATTAATTGTATTTTAATTAAGATGTATTTCTTACAATTGTGAAGAAAATTTTTAATATGCTGGATGTGCGGTCCCAGTGTAAAATTTCAAGTACAAAAAATGTTAATATGTTACATGTTTTTATCCAATACTAAAGCGATATATCATATAATTTACTTGGTAATATAGAAAGTCAGGTTAAAGTATATGTTTTGTGACTTATAAAGTTTTCATTCAATGTAGTTTCAAAATAAACCTAACTATTTATTTATGCAATATGCAGTTTGTTTAGCTATCCCGTGATATTTATTATATAAGTCTCTAGCAAATTTGTAATAGACATAGTTTTTTTTTCATTTTAATGGTCATGTAAATAGTAGATTTACATGACCATTAAAGATTTACATGATCATTTCATATAATTACGTTTCTGCATCAACATGGCAATTTTTCTGCTTCTCACACAAACCACATTTTTACTTAGTACTTTAAGTTAAATGAAAAACAGTATAAATATAATTATTCCCACATAATATCTTCCAGAAACGGGTCCACTTAAATTTAGGTTAAAGTTTAAAAAATTTGTTTTGGAGGGATGAAATATCAAAACTGCACTCCTAAAATTCTCTTCAAATAGACTCTAAAATTTGTAAGAAAAATACAGCAGTCCCTCGTTATTGGCAGATTTAGTGTTTCCCATTTATAACTGTAAAAAAATTTACTTAACGAGAGTCGACAATAATGGCATTGACACAAGAACATAAACACACATGCCCACGAATACAAATATCCACAAATGCACGAGTACATACGCACTCTCATCCCTTGAAAAAATTACAAATAAATTTTGGAAAAATTGTAGTGTGTCAGTTTGCTTTGCTAGTGTAGGGGAAGCTATGGAAGAATTAATGTGAACAACAATTACAGGAAGCTGGAAATAACATTTATTGAGATTACAATGAAAGCCATAAAAATCATCAAACAAACAATTTCCTCGTGTTCATCTTATCTTGACGTAACACAGATATACAGATTTGAAATTGCCATCAATTAAATAAATCACAGCTCTACACATTTACTTTACACAACATAATGCCAAAATGTCTATAAATAATGCTGGACATTGAAAGTAATGTTTTTCAAATGTCATTGTTTTTAAATAAATATATCTGACATTCAAAACAATTATCAAAAATATATACATAAGAGGAAAAGCTTAACTATTACGCAAAAGACACTGTCGTTTACAAATGTATACAAATAAATCGCACCATTAATAACAGACACTGTCATACGAGTACACACCATTAACAAAAGACGTCATACAAAAGACACTGTCGTTTACAAATGTATACAAATAAATCTATTTATTATATAGCACCAATGTCCTATCTCATCCACTTCTTCTGCTTTGTTTACACGTCAAGCAAGAAAGACAGTCGAACACTGTCTATGTCAAATTAAAACTGATTTATTGTAGATATTTTACTTCGATACAGTAGAAAATAAATTATGTGTAATGAATAAGCAAATATGGCTATAGATATCATACGTGTCGAAATATCGAATATTTTTCCAAAATATTTTATAGCTCTGAGTTTTCAATTAGGCTAGGGTTTTACTCATACATTGTTTTTAGTAGCTTTTTTGCAGAGCAGTCCATATCTAAGATTCATTGAACTTTTTAAGAATGATTTAAAAGTAAGTTAAATAAGATATCAAATTAAGACATTAATTTTTATCCCCAAGGCATGAACACCAAACACAGCTGTCAGAATTATGTGCAGCAAACGTACTGAGGCAACTTTTGGACACCGACAAAAACCGACACTAAACATGACTCGGCCGCGGCAGCACTCGACTGCCGCAGCTTTGCATTCGCTTCAAGAAAGGGTACGTTTGCCTCAAGTGCACTGGCGCGCGAGTCAGCCTGTCTGGATCCCGCTCACAGGAATTAACTTCACCGTGTTGTGTTGTTGACTATTTTGTCTACAATTTGCAGGCCATTTAGAATTCTGAAGACGTTTTTTCCTTTTGGTTCTTTTCCAATTTCTCTAGTGAATTTTAAATTTATTTTGAATGTACGCTAACGATACGAATTTTAAGGATAATTATATCTATGCAGACAAATTCTTTATGAAGATTTGGAACAGGGTTTAGTGTGGGCTTAGTTTCATTCGAAGTATAGAATATATTTTTACGTGAAAGTGTGTTTAAAAAAGGATTTTGTTAACACAAATTGTAAGTCAATTAATTTAAACACCAGCGTTCAATATTGTTAATTAGCAGAACGTTATATCATTCGACCCGCTAAAATTAATACGTCGTACACTTTCGGAAAATTAGTATCGGCACTAAAACTATACTATTTATATCACTCATGTTTACTATCACATACTATAATTTTATCATTCTTGGTACTTTTCAGAATACACAAACATTAACAAACCAAACGATGTACAGAGAAAAAATGTATTTCTTAAGTATGAATCTCAGGCCTGACATAACATTTGCGACAAAAGCTGTTTGCAGCAAATTTTATATCACCGGTGGAAAGTTCTACTCCAAAAGCTAAATTTTATTAATACATCATTATTTTTGATTTTGTAATAACTTGAAACTTCATCCCATAGAAAATAAAAATTAATTAACCGTCAGAAAGCTTAATCGGGTTGTATGTTTACTTTTTTGACAGTTGGAAAATGTCAGAATAGACAGTTTGACCATTTTTTTCAATATGTGGACTTAGAAACTAATCATCGTCTTTGTTGGCTGTGGTATTGCTTCATATTTACATTCCCAGTAAAATAAGATGGTATAAAACGAGAAATATTGAATATAACACGCTTTTAAACTTGAACTGCATGATATATATATATATATATGTTGACTTGTCAGGCAAATTCAACTCTGGCATCATTTATTAACTTGATGTTTATTTTTAAGCTCAACAAAATATCATAATTTAAAAAAGGGAAAATATCATAATTCTTTAAACTAAAAACACTTCATCTTGAATACTATGAATTTAAAAAAAATTCGCTCAAAGTTTTGAGTTAAAAATATTTATTCAGTTTGCCTTTTTAAAAAAAAAACAATATTTTTCAGCTGATATGCAATAATAGCCGTCGTTAGTTAGTACTTACCAAAAACAAAGTATGAAAAAAGACTAAAATATTGATTGGCCCTTTTTTACGCTCACTTTAATTGGAAATATTATTTAGAAAGATTATGAATTTATACTAGGCATGGGCGATTCAATCGAATTTCGTGATTGCAGTCATTCGTAAATGATATCGAAATTGATCATGTCCTCGTGATCCATTCATTTAAGTGCATAAAATAATATTGCTCATATTACTGGCGCTGATGGTATCGCCACCCTGGTCGATCACTATTGATTTACGAGTCGATGTATGTTCATTTTTTACAAACTACCGCATGAGTCCATGTACCGTAAATATTTATTCAGTTTAATATTGTTGTTAACTGCAGAAATTTTTTTTTTCGAAAAGATGATAATAATTTTCTTGTTTTTTATGGTTTAATTCCGTGATATTTGTTAATTCAAAACTAAAAAGTTATTTTTTTTATATAATCATAATACTTCGGCTTTGAGAATTATATTTTTTCTGTTCTTTCATAATATATTCATTTACAGTAATTTTAAAAATAAAATACAAATATATATATATATATATATATATATATATATATATATATATATATATATATATAAATATTGATTATAATTTAGGTAATGAATCACTTAAATTAAAATAAATATTTATTAGATACTCACAGATATAGATTTTCTCAGTATGAATTCGTTTTCTAAAATTTATTAATATTTAAAACAAATATAAAGCGTTTTATGTTTGTAACTTCTCCTTTTTTTTACTTACGAATTCATTTCTTTACTGACAACGTGAGTATGTATGAAACTACTTCTTGAAAGACGATACTTAGTATCCAAGTCTACTATTTAAAAAAATCAAAATGTCTGTTGATTTGACGTTTTTTGAACTGTCAAAAAAGTAAATAGCAGAAATCTTTATATTTGGTTTAAATATTATTATTAATATAATTCTTTTTATTTTCTGTGGATAAAGTAATTCTATATTAGAGAAGTTTAGTTTTTGGAGTAGAACTTTTAACAGCGGGATACGAAACCATTTGTGGCAAACTTTGTAATAGACCTAAGAATCCTAACTTGAGAAATAAGTTCGTTCTCTGCACGTTTGTCGTTGTGTATGTTCCGAAATGTACTACTAGTAATAAAGGTATAGTATGAGTTAGAGATGTAACGACTAGATTTCGCAACCGATACAAACCTAATTGAGGTTAAACCGAATAATATCTATGACGAACTGAGTTGACCGCTGCGTCGTTCGATAGCTTACTGCGCTGGGTTCGTGTATCGCTCGCATCTCTAATTAAACCGGATGTAATCTGTTTCCGCACATAATTTATTAGCTCGTTCGGACATAGTTTATTATTTTCAGTCCACAAGTATATTCCTTACTAGAGTATTTCCTACTATACGTAGGTTTTAATAAATTGTGTTCACTAGTTTGTTCAGGTTGTGTTTGTTGCATTAGGAAAGTTTTATTTTAAGTCTATAGTTACAGAGATTTTCGAAAAGCCAATAGGTGGAATGATTATGCACAGAAAACGTTCTTTGCCTTTTAAATATTCCAGAAATACGAGCATGATGATACACAATAGCTAGAAGCATTATTTAACTGCTTATTTATATGAGTCACGTGGTCCAGGTGAATTTTCAAACTCAGCGAGGGTTCATAATTCTCATAGATTCTTTATCGTTTTGATTATTTAACAACCTTTATTATTTATCCGTATTGAATGATGATTTTAAATTAGGGAATTAAAATTAGGTTTAATTTAATTTTGAATTAGACAAATTCTTTGTTTCTGATGCACATTAATGAAAGTATATATATAAAAAAACTAATTAAATTCGCCCTGTATTAATACCTCTTTTAGAGACCTTCATTTTGACCCGATTTTTTTATTAAGAACTAACCTTAAAATTTATTAAATTGCTTCTAATATCAATAGCAAAACATTCAATATTGATAAAATTTATTAACGAAATCCAAAGGACAAATGTAATTTTCAGAATATTAAACTGGCTAGCGAATGTTCGGGCTGATATTAATGGACAAAATATTCAACAACAATAGATTCTGAAATTAATTCTCTTTCATACTGCTGGATTCTCGACGAGTACGGTAGAAAACAATGTTGAACCCTCAATAAGTACAGCAGAATTCAATTATCTTGAGACAAATTGAATGTAAAATAAAAGTTGATCTGAAATTGATAGGCGAAATTATCAATTAATGAAGGAAAGCGCATCTGATCTATACAGTCAGTTGTTTCAAAAACAGTAGATTGGTGCACAAAATTGAATCCAAATTAATAGGCAAAACTATTGACGATGAAAAGCCCTCAATTTAGGTCACAGTCAGTCGGATGTGGACACAGGTGAACCTTCCATATATATTGAACCAAATGTTATCAAAGTGCATTAGCAATTAATAATAATAGGGACTCTGTTTATCGTCTCATCATTTTGCCCACTGTACCTATGATGATTACAACAGCAAGTACGGTTATACTTAATAGTTTTATCTGTCCGTACACTTATTGTCATAAACTTGAACTTTCACAACAATTTTAAAGATAATTGTTTTCATCGTGCATGCTCTGTTTGTGACAGAATACGGTTCCAGAATAACTTAAAGTCGGCCAAAGAACCATGATCTGTAATTTTAGAGACTACTAGGTGGCTGATAATAATCATAATATAATGATATACTTGTAATAAAATTTACACAATAAACAATTTACACAATAAACAATTTTAGAGACTACTAGGTGGCTGATAATAATCATAATATAATGATATACTTGTAATAAAATTTACACAATAAACAAATTACTATGTTTTGTAATAACTGTTGAAATAATAACAAATACTGTAACTTTATCCGAAATCTGATTGTGTTTCAGAGTGACTTGTTTTTATACCGTAGATAATAAATGATTAGTGAAGTTTGAAATGTAAATTTTTCTATTTGTCGATTAATATTTATTGTTAATTTTTGCAACCGAGGGATGTGGACGTACAGAGCTAAAAGCAAACAAATTGTTAGGAATATAAGTGTAATAAAAGTGAGACAGACATTTCTTTCTTTGTTAATAAATAATAAACTTGTGAAGTGATGAAAATTTACCTACTCCGAACTAAATATGTCTTGTAAATAGCTTGTAATACATTAACATCGTTATACAGTAATCGTCCACTATACAGTAATAGATTGCTTTGCTATGTGCTTTCGTTTCTTAAAATTAGTTAGAACAATGAAACCAAGTAGCTGTGACTTCGTCGAGACCGTACATTTTTTCTCTTCTTTTTCCAACTTTGGTCCCATATCTCACTGTAGGCCACTCATCCTCGTACATTTTGGCCACAGCAGTCTATCATGTGTTGTCATTGAGTTTATGTCTATAATTTAAAGATTTTTATCTATAGTGCACTTCCAGATAGCAGTGGGTCGATCTCGGCTTCTCTTTCCTTCTTCTATTTTAATCACAGCTTTGGACATAAGGTCTTCGTTGCGTCTCATAATGTGCCTGTACCAATGAAAGTGATTTTCTTTCAATTTTTCCTCAATTTTTTTGAGTTTAAATGTTCCTATAATATGCTCATTTTTGATTCTGTTCCAATTTGTAAATTCCCGTCCCAACACAGCATTTTTATTTCTGTACTGCGCATCTTTTGTTCGTCCACCTTTCTCATCGGCAATCATTCCGACCCGTACTAGACAACGCTGGTCGTACTGCTTGGTTATAAACTCGACTTTTGTGTTTAATGGGCATTCTAGTATTATATAACACCCCAGTTAGTTATCTACATTTTAGTCAGGAAATTGTTATTCTTTCCTGGATATCTTTTTCAGTGCTGTCTTTCGGAGCTACGACTGAACCGAGATACTTAAACTGCTTTACTTTTTTCAGCGAAGCCCCTTCAGTCATCACGGATGAGTTGTCATTGATGTTATTTTCAGAAATGTCACACTGTATACATTCAGTCTTGTCTCTATTCACCCAAGACCTCTCCTCTCTAGTGCCTGTCGCCATGTGTTTAGTTGTTCCTGTATTTCTGTTCGAGTTTTGGCAAATAATATAATTTTTGGCAAATAAAATAATAAGAATAAGGAACCAAATCTCAATTGATATCGGTAACAAAGGAGGAAAACTTTTGTGTAGAAACAAAAAATATCAAAGGAAATTGCCACGAGCATTAAAATGAAAATAAAAGTCAAGAGAAAAATTGCAATTTTATTAGTGAGTTACAAAGGAACGAGTATATTGTTATAGTTAAACAAACTGTATATTGCTTAAATTTACAATTAGGTATATTTGAAACTTTATAGAATGAACAATATAATTGTTACAAAATATAGTCAGTTTCTTATCTTTTCCTGTTTCCAATTTTGTACCAAGAGAATTATGCAATTCATTACTTCATTATTGAAGATAAACATGTAATATGTTATCGCTTACTTGAAACTTTACATTGAGACTACATGTCCATCATATTGAAGTGTAATTCACATTTTTAATAACATCAATTAATGTTTGCATTGTCATTTAAAGAGATGAATAAAGTAAAGTGCATTACAATATGATACATTCATTTTCGTATCTTATTTCAAATCCATTCGATTAGACTGAAAAATAATTTTGAAAGTCTTCCACAGATATGGACACGCAGCAATGTCTTCAAGCCACACAACCACCGGTTGTTACAAATCTTGATGAAGGCAGCTTGGAGCCTCTCAATGCGGTTTATATAAAAGGAGAGCCAGAAGAAAATGATGCTGATGTTGGACCCACTGTACTCCCACACATGAACTCGCACTACAGAACTGACCAGGTACAACTGATCTCAATAATGGCTACTCTGAAACTATTTTTTATTTGATGCAAATTACAATTTCAAGCAAATCATTCAATTTATTGAGTTCTTTAAAGTTATTAGCTCCATATGCGATGTCAAAATTACAGATTCAATACTACAAATTGTTAATATGCCTTATAATTAATTTTTTTTTATAGAAAATGGTGCAATCAGTTGGTTTGAAAGTAGGCACTTATGTGCCACCTCCATTTTTGTCTGAGTGTAAGTAGAGGATAAAGAATTTAAAAAGTAATGAAAAATGCAGGATCTGGTGTTTTGTTATTGTTTTTCAAAGAAATTAGCGGCCAATTTGGTGTCACAGCATAGTTCATAGGTTTTGTTTGAAACTATACTTACCCACCATATTTTATACCCAATACCATGAACCATACTTGAAATCTGCTCTTGTAATAAAAAATTTGTTGACGTGTTAAATTCAATGCTTTTTGCATTACATAGATATAATCACTGAAACTTCGTATTTTAGGCATATAGGCAACAAGTATATTCTGTAGCGAAGGTAAAAAACTTCATGAAGTTGGTTGATTAGTGCGATTGAACACATTGCGGTTACAGGTTTTTTCAGACAGATTTGATGAGCGACTTCCTTCTAAGGTAGTAGTTTGCACATTTTATGCGAAAATGTCAATTGGAGTGTGTACTTAGTTTGTCGTCTTATTTAAGAGACTTTACTTCACATTAGTTGGTGCCAATTGAGTGTACATATTTAAAACTTTAATCGGTTTCCAGGTAACAATTAAACAAGAAGAAGTTCACAATGAAGAAGACGAGAGGGGCCTCTGTAAAATCGAGAATGACCAAGCGCTGTACACTGAAGTTAAGGTAGAAATTATTGAAACCAGTCAGAAAGGTGAGCTAAGATTATTTGAATGATTTCATTTGTTAATTTTCAAAATCAAATAAAACAAGACAAGAGTGATCGTGCGAACAGAAAGAAAAGGGAGGGAATAAATATATTGGTCCACACAATAATTAGATTCAAACATAAAATTAAATATTTATTGTGTTGTATGCATTAAACTGTTCATCTTTTTGTTTTTGCTCCGTTTGATTAAAATCTACATTTTTTCGGGAGGTAATCTATTTTTATTTCAATTAAACTTTCTAAGTTTGTTTAACCGTTTTAGTGCCAGGTTTTTTACTCATATATACTTAAAAATGCCAAAGAAATCTTTTGTTTTTGACGTCATTTACCCTTGTCTCAAATAAAAAACTGTATTTCTTCCAAAAATTATCGGATTTTAATAATTTTTTCTGTGTTTTCGTAATAAAAACTTGTACAAGGATAATAAATATACATTGTGAACAAAAATTATAACAAAAACTGAAATCAAGTTCACACATCGTATTTTCGCAGTCCGGTACATCCTCCATATCGGCAAAATAATTGTTATCTTCATTATCACTTAAAATTTGCATTACACCAAATTGTGAGCGCACCACAATGCCACTATCACTTTCTTCACAACTTGAAAAACGATAATTTTCACTCGAATTATTTTCGTATTTTGATATTATGGGTTAAAATTTTCTTTTCCTGGGTCCTTTTAATATTGTAATTACTAATAATATTATAATTTAAACTGTATGTAACATGTAGAAAGATAAAAAATTAGCAATGCGTGCAAGCGACCTCCCCTACCGCGTGCTAAACAGCAACAAATTTAGTTAGAATGCGCACGAGCGCGATGGCGCTCATCGGCACTCAAATGGTTAATTACCTAGTGTTGTTTGTGCTAACCATCAATCATGTATCCTTGCTTCATGAGTTTTTAAAGGGGGTGATACATACTCATGGTCTTGTTAACCCAAGAGTAAGTATAGTCAGGTGAATGGCTGACTGATTAATTGACTGATCAAAAATTTAAGCATTTCTGCTATATCCATCTGTCTGGGATTTTTATATTGATAATACGAGACAATATTTAAAGGTTCAAATATGGTCAAATTAGCAAAATGAGGGACTTTTTAGAAGAAAAAATAATTTAAATAGGACTCTAATACTATAATATTGCTGCTAGTCATAACTGGTAATATGTCATTAAAGTTAGCACTGGCCGCTAGATATCCAAGAGCTATCGAAACAGCCGCTAGCATCTAAGTACTGCTTAATGTTACAAAACTGATATAATGAAAGAATTTAGTAAAAGTTGCTAATAACAATATTTTATAATGTGTACACTTGTACCTGTGACATTCTTAGAAGGCTGTACTGTATAAAGAAAGCAAGTGTTAAAAGAAGACGTTAACTTTAAAATTTTTCATTTATAAAGATTATTTTCATGTAGTCGAAATGCCAAAATCATTTGAAATGAGAGCTTACTGAGTGAATAATGTTTGTAAAACTTACAGTGAACTTCAGTATTAAAGTAGTGTCTCTAAGGAGATATGTGAGTACAGGTAAGTTTAACAGTTTCACTGCCATGTTACTCAAGCAGGTACAGATGGGGGAGTAAGTGCCACGCCGCCGACCCCAAATGGTTCATGGTTCAACGAACCTTAAGATAAGGCTATTACTCAATTATGAAGTATGTAAATATGTAGTATTTACATATAGGATTTATGAAAAAATTGATTGCTGGAATCAGACATAATTTTTTTTTGTACGAATTTAAATTTCGGCAGTCTTCAACTGTTAAACACATTTCATGAAACTGTTCGTACAAGATGGATGGGCGGAGATAAAGTTCTTTGTTTGAGAAGGAAATCTTAAAATTGATGTAAGCGCAAAAGAAAATATGAGGGAATGTCAATAATTTCGTAGATTGGCATTATTTTTTCTTGTCTAATATATTCCCCTTTATACCCTAATACATTTCTTAAGTCTATCGATAATTTTTTTATACCTTCAAAAAAATGTTTTCACTTTATCTTGAAAATAACCTGAAATTGTATCTTCATAGTTGATCAATTTTTTTCGACTTATCTCTCATTTTCATTTTTGGGAATAAATAATAGTCACAGGGGGCCAAGTCTGCACCATGAGGTGGATGATATTTGAAAGCTGCACTAGAAAAAGGCAGCCATTGCAACATGGCTCTTGTGTACAGATGCATCGTCGTGCAAAAACAGCCGATCTTTCTCTAATTTCTTTCGCGTTTTCTACTTCAATATTTCTTTAAGCTACTCTAGTAGAGTAGAGAAACATCCTTACCTTTGAAGTCAAAGAACATGCTACTCGTTTTCCCAGAAAATCGTCACCATGAGTTATCTGGCTGATTGCAACACTTGAACTACTTAGGGGGTGGGGTACCCTTTTTATGTTATTGCATTAATTCTGGTTCATAATGATGAACCCAAGTTTCGTCATCTGAAATAATTTGGCTCAAAATTTCATTCCTATCGTCTCTATAAGGATCCAAAAAGTCACGTGAACGTTCGACACATTGTTGCTTTTGCAGCAGCGTGTGCATTTTCGAACCTCATTTTGCGCTGACTTTTGACATGCCAATATAGTCATAAAGAATTTTCAAAATGTTGTAGACGATACTCCAACCGTTTCTTCCAACCGCTTCTTCTTTAATTGGGCATCTCCCAATACAAATTTTTTACCTTTTTCAATGATATCCGAGGTGGCGGCCTCGATCAGTCGTCCTGAGTATGGGTTGTTTTCAAATTAATATCTGTCTTGTTTGAAGATAATTATGCTGATATAATCTCTTATATGATTTACAAGTGGCATAATCTGTAATAAACGAATACTCTCGAACTTATTTTTAAGCTCTATCCATGTTTCAGTCACTTCTTCAACCAACAAGATGTTTTCTGAGAGATGTCAAATATAACTGCTATATTTTCCAGTTTTCTGTAAAGGGCCTGCTCTTGTTGCTTAAATGCCATGTCAATAACTTTTCACGAAATTGGAATACCATAGCAGTTGCATTGTTTAAGTGGGCATATGTTAAACTAGCATATTATGTCAACGATATGTCTGGCATGATATGTCAATTTTCCAAAAAAAATTTAGGCAGTTAGCCATTGTGTTCCACCTGACCTGTTGTGATTTAACAATTGCTTTTCCATCAACTTCTTTGTATTTGGCAGATGCAAAGAGTGTGTATTTGAAATATCACATTACAGATTTGATCTGCTCACTAATATTCTCGGCATTTTAGTCGTGCCGCTACAGGTAAATCCCTTAAAAAAAGATGGAAGATGAATACTGTAAGTTAGTATATCTTTGTGAGAAACCTGAGAAACCTTCCTCTCGTTGAGCTAAAACTCTTGAACAACCGTTTAAATTAAATTTCTTGTATTCAAGTTTGCTTAATAGAGGCCACTGTGGAATGTAAAAGACCAGTTATGTCTACAATATGCTAATCAAGCCTTTGTTTTATGTAATAGACAAGTTTTATGATTTAATTTGTATAGGGATAGATTTTTGTTTACTTTGAGAACAGAGAAACGTTTATTATGTTGATGAAGATAATTTCCGTTTCATAAATATATTTAACATGCCATGAAATTCAATTATAATTTTATTTTTATTGAAGGTCACTTCATTAATCCAATTTGTTTGATGAACTTGACCTTGGAAGTGGTTACTTGTTGTTTCATCCTTTACTCTTTTCTTTTGTATAAGAAAGGATAGTTAATAAATTCAACATCATGGTCACATCGCCAAGAAGGCATTAAAGTAAGTCAAGTTCATGATCGCGTCGCTAATTATGCAAGATTGCCACATTGTCGGAATGAAAGGGTTTGGGTTGATGCATTTCCCTTTTAAAAAAAATGTGTATTGTAATACACTCATGACACATTATTACATATTGAAATGGTGCGCTCTACCTAATCTCCATCTGTACATTAAATTTATTTGTAGATGATTTGTCGTTAAGAAATATGAAAAAATGGTTGTAATGAATGACGTAATCCTCTCTCTCGTCACACTTTAAATTGCACTTCCATTCCAGGATACCTTGAATGCCGTTAATCAGTCAACTCTGGACGTAAAGAATCTTTATAAAAAGTGACCAATTTTCTTCCGAAATCAATCCTTTCATTAATTTGTACCGTCATTTATATACCCTCGCCTGTCCGTATAAAAAATATACAAATAGCTTCGTACTTAGCGGCCTGTCACTAATAGTATTTCTATGGACGTATTAACGGTATATGAAGTGCATTTTATTTCAACTAAGCCATTTCAATATTTGCCATCAGTGTAGCTCCCAGGAAACAAAAAACTACGTCAGCAAATAAACCTTATCGGCCAAACGGTATGTCTGATTGTTGATACAATTTTTGTAATGCAAGTCACGTACATGCATAGCATGGCTTTTTTTGTGGACGATATATTCACCAATCTAGAAACATACAGTGTGTTCTAGCTAGATGTACGTAGGCAATCGTAGGACAAGGTTTACATATTTTGCCAAAAAAAGATTGAGTCAAAGTTTTTATCGTACTTCCACCTAAATCCAATAATCTTCTCACTCTAGTGTTTGCTAGTCTGCACATAGAAAGAGAAATGATTCAGATGAACTAAAAATAAACCATCAGGATGGCGCATATAACTTTTCTGCTGCTGATCTCAACATATTCAATTTACATGAGGCATATCATAGAAGGTGAGTCTACGTGAAACACATCCAAGCCTAATTAGTTTAAAACATTTGAGACTGGCGTACGAGGGGTAAACATGTTTAAAACAATAGAATTCATTACTACTATGTGTCTTACCTCAGCATTCCTTGAAGCAAGATTTTGGATGGCACTATGAGCCCAAGTGGATGCCAACTGTTATTTTTCACTGTTTTAGAAATTAATTTTATCCAAATCACATATCCTTACCAAAAGAGATGCCAAAGGCAAAATTTCAAATTTTATAAATTTACATAGAATTTCATATTTTGTTTATTTGAGCACAAGCAAAACTTGAGTTTTCAACATTGTCGGCATTGACCTTAGCTAAATATCTCTATGTGGTATTTCTCAGCCACAACCATCTTAGGGCTGAAACGATTCAGATAGTACGAATGATGTAGATAAATGAATATTTGTATAGAAATATACTCTCAAACTTGCGTGAGCGAGAACTGGATAAGGGAGGTAACTCTAAAAAAGAGAGTAATTGCGAGGTCCCATAATTTTAACCCTCTAAAACCTCAACAAATGAGGAACAGAAATCTTTATATTAGAGAGTCGTTTTTCATGCCTGGATTTCTATAATTGCTATTGTCACTTACTCTTTAACACTATGATTGAGAGTCTAATGTATTTATTATTTATTACAAAATTTCTAAATTTCATAAAACTAATCAAATCATTAGTTCAACTTAATAAAACAAAATAACAATCGGTTTTTTTACCGCTTTCTTTTCAGAGACATGTGTCTTTCATTGACCTATGTATTTGTCAAACTGATTACTGTTCATAATTATCTATTGCAAAGAAACCTTTGGCACGTCCTCGGTTGACATTAAGTGATAAATTTGCGAACGCATTCGAAAGCAAGTAATCCCGAAATGAAATACAAAGTGAGTTTGGTTTACCAGAATCCATCTTTTATAAGATCTTAAAATCCAAAGATTCCACAAAATTTCAGTACTCGTACTTTGAGGGATGTGGACATATTAAAAGCAGTGGAATTTCTGAATTTCCTGATGTTGAAAAGTGTCTTTTAGAATACTACAATAATACAAACTCTCTATAAAAATATTCCTATAGATGGACTATTGTTGAAAGAAAATTCTAAAGACTGCTACAAAAGTGGGAGTACTGGGGAAAGCAAATCTGTAGATCAAGGTGCATGTAACCAGCGGATTGAAGATCTGCCAGCCTTTTAGGAGAGTATGATCCAAATGATATCTAAAACGCGGATAGGACTGCTCTGTTCTTCAAGTGCCTTCCAGATAAAAACTTTTCATTTAAAGGCAAAAAGTGCCAACAATGCAAGGAATACCTTACTATTCTTAGTGTACAAATATGTTTTGTACCAAGCGAAAATAAAAGTGATGTAGAAGATTTAAAGGTGTAAAGACTCTCTCTGTTAATTATGATGGTAATACGAAGGCATGGATTACAAAGTTATTATTTAAAGATTGGTTGAAGATACTTAATAAGGCAATGAAGGTGAAACGAAGAAAAATTGTATTTTTCATTGACAACTGCCCTGTACGGTCTTACTGATACTTGCAGACGTGAGAGTCATGTTTTTACTTGCCAATACCACCAGTAAGCTTCAACCATTAGATCAAGTTGGCATATACATTTTTAAATGTTTTCATTGCAAAAAAGGTATTACTGTGTATATATATATATATATATATACACAGTAATACCCCGACTTACGCGAATTTGGAGTTACACGATTTTTTAATAATATATATAAATATATATATATGTATATATATATACATATGTACACATATACACAGTAATACCCCGACGTACTCGAATTCGGAGTTACACAATTTTTTAATTTTCTCGTCTATTCGTTTTTTGTTTGAACGCCACGTAAGGGAAAAAATTCGTGTCAGCCTACTTGATGACGCTGGAGGCTGTGGACACAGAGCTATGCTTATCAATTGCAAGTTGAAAGGGGAAGAAATAATGCCAAACAGGGCGCCAAGGTGGAACTTTCGTAAGGCAAAGTGGGATGAATACCGGCGACGTACAGACGAGGTGCTTTCAGATGTGCCAATAACAGACCCAGAGAAAACCACAAGAGACATCACGAATTACATCCTCGAGTGTGCAAGAAAATGTATACCACGTGGACAAGTCAAGCGATATAAACCCTTTTGAAATGCAGCCCTTGAACATCTTAAAAATGCCCGAAATAGGGCCAAAGCAGAAGGATCTAAATCACATTGAGACTATGAGGAGCTTTGTGGAAGACAGGCTGCTCTTACGCGGGCTATAAAAACAGGGAAAAGAGAAGTTTTTAGAACCTTTGTGGGTGGGCTAGATTTCAGAAAAGATGGTCCCAGAGCCCACAAATTCCTGTCCACTTTAATTAACTACGAAAATAAACAGCAACAACATCCTATTCTACACAACAACAAAGAGCTCACTTCTCATGCTGAAATCGCAGAAGCACTCTGCAGACATTTTACAAGTGTCGGCAATGTAAAGATCAAAAAAAAAGTAAAGCCATGCCTCCTTCGGACTCCTCCCCAGACATGCCTGGATCAGACACTGAGTGGAATCTGTACAGAGGACTTCCTTATGACTGACCTTGAAACAGCCCTCTCCCAGTGTAAAAAGAAAAAAGCAGCTGGTCTAGACCAAATCTTTCCTGAGATGCTGATTCATCTTGGAAAAACAGCAAAGGAGGTGCTACTGAGACTCGTGAATCTCACCTGGAACAGTGGAGTACCCGGCAAATGGAGAAAAGTTGAAGTTATACCAATCTTGAAAAAGGGAAAAGATCCGTGTAGAATCGACAGCTATCGTCCCATCACTCTAACTAGTTCCCTATGCAAGGTTTCTGAGAGGATGGTCCTAAACAGGTTACAGCTCGCCACAAGCTATCTGAATCTCATCGATGATGCGCAGGCTGGCTTTCGTAAGCATAGGAACACCATGGATCAAGTTGTGGCATTCTCTCAGTGCGTTAAAGACGGTTTTCACCGGAAGATGTCCACGGTAGCAGTCCTCGTGGACCTCAAAGCAGCTTACGACACCGTGTGGCGCGGCATGCTTTTGCACAAGATGGCCAAGGCCGGATTGTCGGGAAAGCTTTTCCACTGGACAAAGTCTTTTCTTGGAGAGCGCTACCAAAGAGTAAAATTCCAAGGCCAGTGCTCCAAATTCCGTATCCAAAGACAGGGGCTCCCTCAAGGAGCCGTTATCAGCTGCCAACTCTTCAACCTCATGATTAATGACGTGCTTGATGCTATCAAAACCAACCCGGGTGTGGAGGCACTACTGTATGCTGACGATCTGCTCATTTGGGCCAGCAGTAGCTCTCTTCTTTCCATCGAGTCAGTGCTGAATAAGACCCTCGAAGATCTCGAAAGATGGACGGATGAAAATTGCCTCACAGTCAGCACGGAAAAAACCGTATTCCAAGTCCTCAGCCTATCGACAAAACAGCCAGATATAAATCTGACTTACAAGGGTGTGAATCTTGAAAAACAAGATGTTAGTAAATACCTAGGCGTGAACATCGACAACAAAATGACATGGAAAGCCCATATTAGCAGCTTTGCCGAAAAGGCCATCAAAAGATGTCGGCTGCTCAAACGCCTAACAGCAACGATATGGGGTGCTACCCAAGACGTACTCCTAACGACGTACAAAACCTACATTCGTCCTGTCCTTGAGTATGGAGGCGAAGCTACCATAACAGCAAGTGAAAGTACTGTCTCCCCCCTGGAACTCGCACAAAATACAGCACTGAGAATCATAACCGGAGCCCCGAAATCAACACCTATCGCCGCTATGGAAACTCAAACTAACATTGAGCCTATACAGTGTCGACGAGACAGATCTGCACTTCTTTTCTGGGAAAGACAAAGACGAATACTTCCATGTAAATGGAAACAATACAAACAAGCTTTCTCCCGACTGAAAACACAGAAAACGCCTTTCACGATAACTGACTCTATCGGAGAAAAATATAACATACCACTACCAGAGCCAGCACCTTTTCCTCAGAGGTCAGATACTGTGTCCTGCTTGCCCCTTGTGAAGCTTCGACTCATGAACCACAACTTGCCGAAACACCAATCAATTGATGTTGCCCTGAGAATGGCTGCCCTGGAGACTATCCACACCAGCTATCCCTCCCAGGACTGGTTGCATATTTACTGTGACGGCTCGTCGATGCCAAACACAGGGAATACCGGAGCAGGCTTCACATCTACAGTATTTGAGGGCTCTGTTGCCGTCGGTTCCCCGCTTACCAACTACGATGGAGAGATTGCAGCGATATACGAGGCCGCCGGGGAACTGGAGCGTCTTACAACATCACAAAGCGTGGTTTTTCTCATCGACTGCCAGGCAGCTATTCTGGCACTCTCTACCAACCGCTACACAGATTGTCCCAAAACCCAACTCTGTCGTGCCAGACTGTCCAACCTGGTGAATGCTGGCTTTCGACTTACTCTGCAGTGGATTCCGAGCCACGTCGTGATAGAGGGGAACGAAAAAGCCGACGTACTGGCAAAACACGGAACGACCCTACAGCAGCCCATCTGCTCTCCGTCATTTTCATCCTCTAAGTCGGCCGTCTGCAGAGCGATACATGCCTGGATCAAGTCTCGACGCACACAGTCCGCCGTCGGAAAGAACTGGGCTTGTCTAATTGATTCGCCTATTCGACGCGACCTACCCAGAGCTGTCAGTGTCGCAGCTTTCCGGTGTGCCACGGGCCACGACTACCTGGCGTGCCACCTGAAACGTATTGGTGTCCTGGGGAGCGATGCCTGCCTGCTCTGTGGACGTCCAGGAATGTCTTTTGACCATCTCCACGTTTGCCCGAAGATGAAGCCCTACCTTGATGATTGGGAGAGGAGGGCGCCCCCTGATGATCACCCTGCCTACAAAACAGCTTTTCTCTACTGGTCGGCGCGTCACCTAATGGCAGACATGCCAAGGGTGGGCGTTGGCTAGTAGTAGTAGTAGTAGTGTTTGAACGCCACGCAGTCAAGGTCAGGCGGCGGCGTTTGTTTTTGACTCCCCCCGCGCGTACTAGTGTTCGTTCAGCTTACAACAGGCACAGACGTGTAGCACGGAATCGACGCGTAGGTACATACAAGTTACGATTTTGTGTGTTGTGCGATGACCTGAGATATGTACTAAGTACTATGGCATCCAAACGAAGTAGAACTGACTCTTTTGCTTCAAACAAGAAAAAAAAAACATTATCTTTGGAGTGTAAACTTAACATTATTAAAGACTACGATGCAAAAATAAAAATTTGTGAATTAGCAAAGAAGTTTGATCTACCGGAATCGACAGCAAGTCAATTACAAAAAGTAAAGAAAAAATTCTCGAAGCTGTAAAAAACACTCAGTCTTTGAATTCAAGCATCATTCGTAAACGGCATGGTATTATCGCTGAGATGGAAACATTGTTAAAATTATGGTGTGATAATTAAGTAAGTGTGAAGAATTGTCCTGTTGATCAGAACACGGTTTGCTTTCAAGCTAAACAAATTTTTGAGAAATTAAAAGAAGAAGCTGGGGTGATGGCTAAAGACGAAACGTTTAAAGTTAGCAACGGTTGGTTCAGCCGGTTCAAAAGTCGCTGTAATTGGCATAGCATTGCAGAAAGTGGAGAGGCGGCAAGTGCAGATAAAGAGACTGCATCTCTCTATCCAGGGAAACTCAAAGCTATGATAGATGAAGGTGGCTATACCAGCCAAACCATATTCAACGTGGACGAGACGGCCTCCCTTTTTGAAGACTGGTTTGGTCATCACTTCATACCTGAAGTCGAACGTTATTGCCAGTCTAAACAAATCCCGTTTAAAGTGATGCTATTAATCGGCAACGCACCAGGTCATCCTCCTGCTACTTTAATTACTAGTTTCGACCCACGTGTGAAAGTTGAATTTTTTGCACCAAATACAACCAGCTTGCTTCAACTGATGGACCAGGGAGTTATCAAAACATTCAAAGTTTATTACACGAGACGATCGTTTGCACATCTGCATAAAGCTATGAGACAAAACAACGAGCTCTCTGTTAAAGAATTTTGGAAAGAATTCAATGTTTTAGAAGCCTTGAGAATCATTGGAGAATCTTGGGATGAAATTTCACAAAAAACTTTAAATGGCGTCTGAAAAAACTCTGTCCATTTTTTTTTCACTGAGACTCAGGCGGAATCAGTGCCAGGGCCCGATGTAATTGGCAATGTGATCAAAGACGTTGTCGAACTTGGTAGACAAATAAATTTAGAAGTGGATAGTGATGACGTTCAAGAACTGCTGGATTCACACAATGAGGAGCTTACAATTGATGAGCTCATTACAATGCGTGAACAAGAGGAAGACATTGAGATTCTTGATTCTTTGGACCCAGTTCAATTAGAAGATCAAATGTCAGTTGGAAACTTGACAAAAGCCTTCAGTTCAATTGAAAAAGGGTTAACAATTTTGGAAAGCATAGACTCCAGCGAAGAGCACATTTCTGTTACAAAACAAGGAATAAAAAAATTACTAGCATGCTACGAGGAGATATTACGGGAGAAGAAAAAAATCATTGACTCGTCAGACGACTTTGTTAGATTTTATGAAACCTTCTACATGAAAATAACTTCGGATTGTGTTTATACACTTCATAATAATATAATTTGTCATATTATCTAGAATTAGATACAAATTTATTTTCTAAATTATTGTTTTATTTAGTATTTAGTAATTAAACATACTTTGTATGTTTACATATAAAGAATATGCAAAATTGTACCCCGACTTACGCGAATTCGTCTTACACGGATAGCGCTCGGTCCCATCCATCGCGTATATATATATATATATATATGTATACATATATATATATATATGTATACATATATATATATATATATATATATACACACACACACTCACTCTTTTGCATAAAAAAACGGGCAGTTTTAATTTTGTCAAAATATAATATCAAGGATGTCAGAGGTACACAAGTAAGCCTATGGGCAGTCAGAAGGAGACTGGAATAGTATTTTATTCTCCGTTGAAGCTCGTATATCGTTTAGTGGTGAGGATTGACGTCGGCGAGTCTTACGAAGACCTGGAGAACGCTTCGCAGAAGTGTGCTTTGAGGAAATCACCCCTTGCGGTGGAGGCTCCGTAATGTTTTGGGCTGGTATTAACTCAGATGACATGTTTCTTAATAAATATAATCGCCTACCGAAACCTTAAAAACAAAAAGCAAATTAATAAATGTTGTCAGATATAAATGTCATCAGTGCAATTGGACAAGGGTAAGAAAATGTAAAGTGAGTGAAATTTTAAATAATAGGGAGAATGTAATTGTGGTGTGTAAAATAATTTATTTTGACATTATTTTTGACCCAAAACTACAAAAAAGAATTGTTACGTAATTAAAAAATATCAAGAAATTATTTATTAAAATGAATACCTCCTTGGATTGGTCCTTCAGATAAAAACATTTGGCTATATATGAAGTGATATCAATTGTTTTAGTTGTCTATTAAACTTGAAACTTCTTTCCACTTTTAACAACGCATTCTGTCCATATTTTTTCTTCGTCCTTTAGTTGCTGACCACTTTGTTTAATTCCTTGATAGCTTCCTTTACATTAGCAAGGGAATTGGACATATAGAAATTTTAACAATATCAGCTCATAGAAAACTCGCCAGTTTGCACGCATATGTGGGTACATATGTGCATGGGCATGCATATGTATGTGCTTGTATCAGTACCAATATGGTAAAGTTTTGAGAAATAAATATTTTTGCAATCACAAGCTGTAAATACTCAGATCCACAAATAGCAAATCTCCAAATTAAAAGGGAATACTTTACTTCTCTTACAAATTTGTGAGTCCATTTGTAGGATGTTTTATAATTGTGTCCATCCGAAACAAATTTTTTCCTAAATTGAAAAAATAAAACCCAATTGTGGATTGCATTATGTGAAAAAAAACCGTATTTACTGCAGTTTTCACTGGATAAAAAAGTTGTCTGTGGGAGATTGTTTTGGGCAATTAATCCAGGCAATAAGAATGAAGAACCAAATCTCAATTGTCGTTGGTAACAATAAAGAAAACTCTTTGTTGTAAAAATATATTTATATGCAATGAAATTGCTATATGCGAGCATTGAAATGAAAATGTAATTGTTTAACATTTTATGGACTTGAAATTTTATACTCGGACTTCATATTCAACATTCTTAATTCACATTTGTAGTAACACAAATCAATTTTCGCATTGTCATTTAATGGGGTGAATAAAATGGAGTGCATTGCATTATGATAGTCTTCTTATCTCATTTTAAATTTCAGATATTATTTTTCCAGATTACACTAAAATAACTAAATAATAATTCTGAATGCCTTCCACAGATATGGACAAGCAACAATGTCTTCAAGCCATGCAACCATCAATTGTTACGAATGTACTTGCAGGTAATTTGAACCAGGTCAATGCAGTTCACATTAAAGAAGATCCAGAAGACAATGATATTTCTATTGGACCCACTGTACTCCAACACATGGACTCGCACTATAAAACTGGCAAGGTACAATTAACCACAATAATGACTGTCTATGTTGAGGCAAATTTTTATTTGGTGCTACATTTTTACGATTTCTAGTGAATTGTTTGATTTACTTAGTTCTTTAAATTTATTTAACTCCGTATTAAAGTTAAGAATTCAACAGAACAACTTGTTACTATTTCTTATAGTTTATTTTTTTATAAAAAAATGGTGGAATCAGACAGACTGAAAGTAGTCTCATACCAATGCCAATAAGAATTTTTAAAAATTATGCTAGTAGCAATTTGGTGATACTCCTAATGACAAATGCAGAAACTGAGTTTTTATAACTGTTTTTCAGATAAATTAGCAGCCAATTTGGCTTTGCAGCAGAATACGTAGATTTTATTAGAAGCTATACTTACTGTATTTTATATCAAATAGAAACATGTTTCAAAGCGTACACCTTGACTAATTATTCTATTTAAGTCAATTCAGAATTAACTTCTATAATAAAAAATTTAATGTTAATAATTACATTCAAGGTTTTTGCTTTACATAAAGGAAAAATTATACAGTTTCTGAAACTTTACATTATACTTAAACACTTTAGCAATGATTCCCTGGTAGCGTGTTTTGCAATAATACTTCATACATAATTGCAGTTCATAGTACTATTGTTTTGTACAGCAGGTTAGCAGCATTTGCAAATCCTTTTCAAACATTTTTGAACTATTGTTTGCTGTGAGGAAAAGTTTAATAGTATTTTTCTTGCTTTGTAGGAGTGTAATACCGAATTTATGACAATCTGTTCAAAATATTGACAACTGTAGGAAAACTCTTAACATGGGAAGTTAGGTGTTTAAAAAGTCATACAATTCTGTCATGCGTTAGGTCCAAAGTGACCTCTAGGGAAATTAAATTATATTAATAAAAATATAGTAAAATGTTAAGACTCTAAATATAATATTGTTGTGTAAGTATCTCGTTGTGTCAAGTTCTTACAATGATTGCACTTTTTAATAATCAAACTAGAGAATTTATTGAATGAAGCTAATTTATGACCCACAATCAAATAAGAGGACAACAACTTAAAATAAATCACATAATTTAAAATTAATAGGCAAATCTTGACCTGCAACGATAGTACCAAGATAGCCATTTGACTTGCATACTTTTAGCACCAAACGTGCAAGTTATTTCGGGAACATTCAATAAAATTTCCATTGAATGAATGTTTGACGATAATCTCAAACATTCCAATCTCAAACATTCCAATCTGTCACCAATGGGGTGAAAAATTATTTACTTAAAACATTTAATTATGCATCAACTGATGTGAATTTTAGTGCAATTTAGTGACAATAATGGAAATATACAATTCTTGTAAAAATGTCACAATTCTACAATAGGAAAAGGAAACAAGCAATATTTTAACATCAATTTGAAACTAATTTTTTTATCTCATCAGGTTTCAATATCCTCAAACAGTTCAAAATTAACTTTAATTTTACAAATCTAAGTATCAAAATGAAGAATGTTTGATCTTCGTACAAGAGTTCTGCAGGTGGGACTTGGCTTTGTTTTCATTTCGTAATGAATAATCTACCAATCTCACGATGCAGAGCCACTTGAAAAACTCTTGGTCTCCTTTTGCATGTTTATATGAAAAACTCGATTGATGCACATACTTAAATACTTCTTTGTTTTGACAGCCCTAATTTTACATTGGTCGCTGCCAGTATATTGAATACACACTTGTAATGCATTGGTTGGTTTCCAGGCAAACATTAAACAAGAAGATGGAGATGATGAGAGAGGCCTCTCTAAGGTTGAGAGTGATCAAATACTCTCTAGTCAAGTTGAGGTAGAATTTACTGAAGACAGTCAGAAAGGTGAGCTGGTATTATCAGAATTACTTCATTTAATACTTTACTAAATTAAATGTGCACAAACAACCAAAATGCCATTATGCAAACCAAACGAAAGCAAAAGAAATAAATGTATTGGTCCATATAATGTTAGGTTAAAATTTCTAACTAAATATTGATTATGTCATATTTATTAATTCATTCATCGTTTGCCTTTTTGTTTTTGCTCTATTTGGTCAAAATCCATTTTCTTCTTTGGGCATTTTTGTTACAATTTACTAAAATTGCTTATTTGTCTAGGGCTGTGCAAATGTTAACAAATTTGAGAGTACTTACCTGTATCACTTTTATATCACCGGGTATAAATTCTATATATGTTTAATATATAGTGAGTGGCTGAGTGAACGACAAGTTTAAACTTTGCTGCTATAGTCAGCAGTCGAAGATTTGATTCTACAAGAAAATCTTTGGAGATTGAAATCTAAAAGTTGCAAGAAGTTACAAGGATCCTTTTCTAAGACGAAAACGGCTCAAGAGCTTACAGATAATTTAAACGGGAAGTTGGAGTTGTGTCTTCTGATCCTCTATAAAATTACTGCAGCTCCTAATGGAGACATGACTGAAATGCCATAAATTTTAACACTAGCCACCAGACAACCGTAGGCTGTTTAAAACAGCGGCCACTACTATAATATGCTACTTAATATATATAATAAGCTACTTAATGCTGAAAAACTGACACAATGAAGGAAATTAGTACCCGTTAGTAATAATATATTACAATGTTTACACTTTCAAACATAGCATTGCACTTGTGACGTATCTTAGAGAAACTTATTATAAAAGGACATTCAGAGATTCTGGATAAGATAAGAAAACTCAATGATCATCTCGGCCTTAGAGAAATGATCTTGCAGTTAGACAACATGCTAATAATACAGTCAGATATTTATCTGGAGTCATTGGTACAGCAAGAAATTTAGGTAGGTAGAACGGAAACGTACCAATTATTTTTGACCTATGGTCTATTCAACCAAAATAGTCCCACTCCAGGAACAAACTAAAACAGACCAGATAGAAATGAGACATGTTTGTGGCTATTATTTCTTAGAGACATGCCATGACATACTAATTTACAAGACCTTTGGCAATACGATGACATTGGGGTGTTCGGTCTTACACTGTCGAATAAATATTTTCGCATTTTATTAACAACGATAAAATTTGATAATACAAACATACAAGAAAAAGAAAAAAAATATAAGTTAGCTACAGTATTTTTTTCACTCAACGCTTTCTATAATAGCTGTTATCAACATTATTCCCTTGCCGAATATGTGACAATTAACAAGATGTTAGATGCATTTCAAGGTCGATGTATTTTTGGCCAGTATGTTCCATTGAAACCTGATATTCTTGAGTATGGTTTAAAAATGTAAGCGAATAGTCTCTTACAGTAAAGGAACTAAAAGAAAGACCAATTGAATCGAGTCTTTTACTTACTGGAGGAACGCCACAATAGTTTCATGCAAGCTGAAGGTGAGGAAAAATGTTTTGCTTTTGTCAACTGTGTACAATGGTGATGAAATAAACACAGAAAGTGAATAATAAACCTCAAATAGTTACATTTTATAATTCAATGAAGTATGGGTTCAATATGGTGAATGAAATGGGATGTGCATATAGTGTAGCAGGAATCATGAGACATTCACAAATTACTTCAACAAAACTTACCAACAATGATAAGTCTGTTAATGAAGAAAACTATCTGACTCAGGGAAGATATGATGTGAAAGGAAAATCAGCATACCAGGTACAGTAATATCGAAACCAAAAATGATTGGAACATATTGCACATTTTTATTGTCAAGAGTGTTCATCCACAATTTATATCGGATTACCAATGCAATTAACCAAAACTTATTGAATGCAATTTGTCTTACCAAAAAATTTATCATTTTCAAAAGAAATAACATCCTTAAGAACATTTATTTGATACGTGTTGATTAGTAAATATATAAACTTCTTACATTACACAGCTGTTTTATTTATTGGAATAAATGTTTTGAAGAAATTTATGTTCCAGTAAGTATGAATTTCGGGAGAATTGCAAAGAGATCTCTCACGCGTGATCGTGTAATTTTCTGGGTGTAACCTCTACCAGGTTAATCATTTAAACAGAATATTATAATAGAACAGTATGTTATAGTGTCTATAGACTTAGGATTTATATCTGCTTTGCTATAGTTATTACAGAACCTAACCACAGCCAATTTAGATGTGACAAGTGTTTCAAAATATTGAAGTCCAAAGTGGTGTTAATGGCGCATCACAAGCAAGTACACGCAACAGATTGGCTCAAATGTGGAGTGTGTAACAAGGAATTCAAGGGCCAAATTTATTTAACGAGACACATCCGTGACATTCACAGTGGTCGAAAGTATCAGTGTGACATTTGTAAAGAAATGTGGAAATCAAAGCGAGTGCTGCTGGAGCACGTTTTGAGAAATCATCTTGACAGTCTCGGAGGTGGGTATGGTTTGTCACTAATGTTATACTTCTCCAGTATTCTTTACAGTTCTTTACGGAGAGCTTCATTCTTTTCATATTGTTATTACACATGATTGTGTAATGTTAAATTTCATCAATAAGTTAACTTGTAATTTTTATGATTTGCTTATATTTTTTTATTAAAAACTACAAATTTGACAGGTTATACCTATGTTTGAATTAATTACATTTCTGTTGCATTTTTTAGTTTTGTTGAACTATTGTGTTTTTTTAACTTTCCAACGAAATTATTTCCATACTTTCATCAATGATTTTAAAAGATATGGACAACTACAAAACCCTACTTCTTGTGTATCCCAACCTGTACTTGGTCCGTTTTTTATTAATAAATATGTAATTTTCAGTAGTATACGTCTGTTTTAATTTTGTTAATTTTATTATATAATAAATTTTTGTACACTTCTTTGTTAATTTTTTAATGTTGCTATACATGTTTTACAATCGAACCCCTTTATATGTCACTTTCACTCAATGTTATTTTCTCATCAATGTATCATCAGCATTAAACGGTGTTTTACTGTACACAAACCGTAACACCCTGTTTAATGTTGCTAAAAAAATAATACTGTTGTACTGTGTACTACAGTGTTAATAATGCCTAACGCTGTAACAATACGACAGGAAACACTGAAAGTAATTATAATATTGGTAATTAAACCAACTAATAAGTTTGTTATTTATTTATTGTTTTTCAAAGTAATCTCCGCATTATTCTATACATTGTTTCATTCGATGGAACCACTGGGAGAAGTAGTCGTGCCACTCTCCTTCGGACGTCTCTTCCATGGCCTTTTTCGAAGGCAGCTATTGCTTCTTGAGAGCAGAGAACAGAATTTCCTCAAGAACAGATTTTCTGATAATGAGAACAGATTTTCTATTGGCAAATATGTACCGAACACATGGGTTTTTTTAATGTTCTAATTTTATGTGAAAGACTTCGTTCACAAATTACCATAAACAAGAATAAAGACAGTGTAGGGATCACAGATGCCGGTAACAAGAAGTTCACATGCCACAGGTGACAGAAATGAGAACTATTAGTTTGTTATGTGTTAATGTCAGTGTATTATATTTGTTTTTAAGAAAAGGATAAAATTATCACATAGGTTTTTAGCCGACAAATTTTGGTAAAATACATAAAGTATAGCGAAAGAAACTATTTAAGGTATCTTTTAGTAATTACTATGACACAGTTTTATCTCAGAAATACAAGTTATTAATTGTTGACTTGCCGCAATTTTTCACATTCCATCTGTAAAGTAATTTTGTAAGTGGAAGAGATTGCTCTTGTCACAGTACAGCTGGGTACAGACTGTTATTGAATTGATATAGCAAGCTGAATTTTATGGGTCTTGAATGTAAAATACAACAATTATAATAAATAAAAATTTTTATATCTCATCCCATTCTCAAGATGCACTATTTCAATGTTAATACAAGGGTTAAATATCCTGCAGTGCATGCACACCGGGTGACGCGTAGCGTCAACAAAGTAGTATGTTGCAGCGCAGCAAACTCCTATTGAGCCTTAAATATTTAGGAATACAAATATTATTTCACAAAAAGAAAAATTACACTGTTATTTTAATGTTTTTCTTAATACGTAAATTTAAGTGTGATTATAATTTAAAAAATATGCTTAATTAGAAAGTGTTTATTATTGGGAAGTAAAGTTATTCTCTCTAATAAAGGCCGAAATAAGTGTATTCTAAAATAGTTGTATTGTGTGCAGATGCTGCTAGTGCCATCTGTTGATAAATTATTACATTTTTGGTTACACATGTAACGTGATTTTATGGTTTCTTAAAAACAATACATTTATTCTCTAGTCTCACATTCGCTCATTACATAACCATTTTATTTTATTTTATTTTCTGTAAAGGAAAAAAAACAAACACAAACTATTTGAAATATTCTATGAACAATAAATATTAAATAAGTTTGTGTTCTAACATTTCCACAAAGAACAAACAAAAATAAATACATTTATAATATATCCAATTAAATACAACAATACATAAATGTGACAATGTTAATTGCTAATTATTTTGTTGAAAGTGTATACTATCGAAGTGGTCCCTTATAAACATGGCGATGATCTGATGATGATGAGATTCCGAAATGAAAAATGGAACTGCTCAATGGATGGTAGTAAATCAATTGTGATACAATATATTTTCTACTAGTAGTTGTTACTTTGTAGAATAACTACACCATCAACTAGGTCAGGACCTAATGATGAGTTTTAAAGATGAATAATGGAACTCCTTAATGGATAGTAGTAAATCAACCGTGACTACAAGATATTAATCATTACAAGATATTTGCTACTGATAGTTATTATTTTGCAAAGTAACTTCATCATCGACAAAGTCAGGATCTGGTGATAAGTTTTGGGGATGAACAATGGAACTCCTTAAAGGATTGTAGTAAATTAACTGTGATGTCAAGATATTTGCTACTGATAGTTGTTACTTTGCAAAATAACTACGTCATTGACCACGTCAGGATTTGATGACATATTTTGTAGATGAACAATTAAACTCCTAAACGAATGGGAGTAAATCAACCATTATTCGAGATATTTGCTATTGCTAGTTGTTTCTTTGCAAAATAACTACACCAACAACCACTTAATACTTGCCACAACCGTCAAAAAAGTTTTACTTCAACTACTCGTAAAGGTTACTTTCATCTTGTTCAAGTAGGTGGTTAAATCTCTGCAGTAAAAAGATAACATTTTAACAAAATAGTAATAATTCGTTTGCTTTGTTTTACAGTGAAATGATTTTAAAATTTTGTCCATCTGAAATAGACATATTTAAGGAGCTAATTGGGAAGTATGTCAAAATTGCATTAAATAAAAAAAACAAGTCACATTGCAATCAAACAGAAGGATGAAACTTGTGCTTCCATTACAAATAAATGAACATACAAGACCCGTTTATTTCATAGTATTTCATAATGTAAATCATGTTATAATAATTACTACAACCATATTACTCCTCGACTCGAAACGACTAATTGCTTGTTGAAGTGGGTGTTTATTAAATTGTTTATAACAACTTGTCCATTGCTGTTATTTATGGAGATTGAAAAATGACTCTCATTGTTTCTAATTTCCACCAGGGGTAAGCCAATCAGGTTTAAGATAATTCCTTTCATAACATGTGCCGGACATGTTATGTAACTGCAGTTGCCACGACAAATGCCTCTATTCAGTTTTGTTTCACGCGCAATGGAAACTATACATGGAAACCATTGTTTCCACACTGAATAGAACTGCTCTACTCTGTTTCTTGTTTTTATGTAACCTTTGTTGTATAATATTTCTTCAGGAGGCTCTGGATTTCTAACAGGTGCTGGGTATCCAGAATACCATAAAAGAACATAGTCACCATATGGACTGTGTTAAAATTTCTCTTTAATTCCTATTGTTAAAATATTTTTATTTCTATTGTTAAAAGTAGTGCTGTCATGTGTCCCCCGAGCCAATGGCAAATGATATTTCTAATCTTTAGTCTGGCATTACATATTTATTGGACCTCGTATTAAAATATACCTTTCATTTTAATAAAATTCATCTCTTTCACCGCGTAAAACAAAAACTTTTTACATTTATATGGTATGTAATTAACAATTAGTTCAACATCTGAAGATCTATCTGATGAGCTTTTGCTGGAAGATCTTAGAAATATTTAAAATTCAATGCTTGTGCAACATACAACATTTTGACAGACATCGTGTAATTTTTACAATTACATCATCAGCAAATTACATGAGTAGTAATAGTTAGCATCAAAATAAAAAGCGTTAGAGAAAAAGGAACAAAACTGAAGAAACAATTTTGACCACGATTTTTACTTTATTACTTTACTTTATCTGTTACTGTCGATGAAGAGACGGGTGTAAGTATACTATGGTTTTATTATATTTGAATTGTTACAGATAATCACCTAGCTAACTATAAATGCGACAAGTGTTGGAGGATGTACCTGAATAAAAGCACACTAATGCAACATTACAATCAAATGCATGGAACGGATTCCAGTAAATGTGACGAGTGTAACAAGGTATTCAAGTGTGAGGCCTATTTATTGAGTCACAAGCGTAATGTGCATGGCAGGCTGCAGTTGGAGTGTGAAATCTGTAAGAAAATATTCAATTCCACACATAAACTGCGTTTGCACATGTCGAGATGTCATGCCCGTAAGCCTGAAGGTAAGTAAGTATGTAATGTTTCTCTTAGCATTTTTATGATGTTCTTATATTGAAGTATATATGTTTTGTACGTTACGTGTTGAAAGGAGACTAATGAATATTGCCATGGTTTGTATAAATAGAATATTATTTTTAACAACGTAAATTTTTTTGGAATACAGAAAGCAAAAAATTCATCGATTGAGAATCATGGACGAGTAAAAAGTAAAATACAATTTGTAACCATAATAGAAGTTACTTAATAAACGCACATGGATTGTGTTTTTAATATGTCAAGAATAGAACAGAAAAATTAAAAATGATAATAGAAATCTAACAAAGTACATAATGACTTTTCGGAAGCAGTTATAAAAAATAAACAATAGCTATTGTTTTTTTTTACTTTGTAGCCATTGTCTAAATTAAACATAAACCATTAACTGACATTGGTGTTCCTTCTTTTGTAAAGCGAATATCTTTTTGATCCAGAAGGCGAGTGCAAGTCAATCGAATTTCGTAATTGCAGTCATTTGTGAATGCTATTTCGAGTGATTACGTCTTTGTGAACCGTTCATTTGATTGATTCGGTCAAAAATTGTACAGCTCATATTATGGGCGCAGAGCATACTGCTGCAGTCGGTTACTGGTCACCATTCATTTATCAGTAATTGTTTTATAAAAACCATCATGTGGTAGCACTTTTGTACCACATACATTTATTGTCTCTTTGAATGAACAATGTTGATTTGTTACTAACTAGATATGATTTTGAAACCATCTTTATTACCTCAAACTATTCATTAAAACCATCCTTACTTCGTCTCCCTTTGATAACTAAACATGCTAATTACATAGATGTGGCTTCTTTCTGTAGCCCTCTTTCAACATAAATTAAAAGACCTCAAACAAAGGCAACAAACTATCGAGTCGCTATACCTGAACACGAATTTTAAAGTGCTGCAAGTCGCTTTTAGGGTTAATTATTTAAGGGGGGAGATACCTGTAAAAGCTTAAATTTTGCTTGATTTTCGTGATTTTTTTTAAATGAAAGAGTCATTATATATTTTTGAAAATTAACATCTGATTTATTCAAACATTAAAATAATATAAAATTTTTTTATTTTATTTATTCAAAACGGCTGATGTACACTAAATTATTCCAGAAAGGTCGCAGCGAGACTTCTCAATCGGCTAGGATTTGTAGCATCGGTTCTAGTGAACTGACAACAAAAACCAAAATTCTGTGTGTTTATTAATGTCATAATTTCTAGATGAACCCAAAAAAAATTTAAAAAAAAAATTCGCGGAATAAAACACTTGAAAAATATAACATGAATTTTGGGCCGAATTTTCTTATTATTTTTGCTTTGATAAAATTAATTTTTCAAAAAATTTTCGGAGATTTGTAGGTTCTTATCATTAAAAAGATGTGTGCCAAATTTCTGGGAGATCGATCAATAACTTCTTGAGTTATCGTGTACGCCAGTTTGAAAATATGGTTTCAAGAAAACGTGTTTAAAATTTGAATACATGAAAATTCAATGATTATACTTACCGATTAATCTGCAATTCCAGCGCCATATAATTGTCCTTCTGTAGCCTCATAGAACTCATTTTGTTCAATTACTTGCATAACAATTTTATTATATGCAGTTTCACTCAAGCCGTCGCACATGCCCATAAAATTACAAAATATGTTAATCCCCTCTCTAGCGTCTCCTAAAAGACGTATAACAAGTACAATCCTATGATTAATTTCAAATCCATTATTGATAAATGGCCATAAGTTAATATCACTACGACCGCAATGACATAATAAAACTATCTTGAAACCCAATCCTCGATTGCCAGCTTCTTCAAATTTCAATGCCTTTTTACACTCGCGACACACAACAAGTTTTGATAATGCAGTGAACACTGTAAAACACTCAATAAATTTATAACAATGGATATTATTGTAATGAATGTCCTCACTAGATAATTTTCTCGCACTTGCACTCGATTGTTCGGCTTCATCATTTTTAGTATTCTAATTTCGATGAAATTTCCGTTTACGTGGGCGTCCTAACCGAGCTGGTGTATCTTTAGTCCTTTAGGATATGAACTCATTTTTATATTTATTCGATTTCAAAGTCGTTGCATACAGAATGAGTTACAAAACTATACTGAACAAAACTAACAGCAAAACCGGATCTGGCCTGTACGAATATACTCTGTACCAACTGTGAAACTGTCCTTTACTTGAAATTTGTCAATAGAAGTATTTCAAAACATCTGTTCATTCAAATTTTTAACAATAGAGAGGTTAGAAGCTAAAGAAATTCAACAGACAGGTAAAAGAGTCGGCCGCTTAATTATACCTCTATTCTTTGTGTTTATTATTTATAATAAACGCAAAGAATAGAGGTACAATCGTTGTCAATGTCGTCACGGCTTACACTCTATAATATAAGAAATACTTAAACTTATGTTCTAAAAATTTGGTGACATATTCTTAAAGATTATACTAATATTTTAAGAAAAAAAAAAATTTTTTTTCAAAATTTTACAGGTATTTCCCCCCTTAATTGCCAAGTATACAAAACCACACACTATTGGGGAAACTCTCTTATCTTATAGTGTAATCATGTTCCGAGAAAAAAATTACAAGAGAACTTTATGTTAGTCTTATGTCAAATAAAACTCTCTCTCGTCATAGTACAGACATGTCAGAAAATTTTAAACCCTACAAATTCAACATTTTACAAAACCATTACTATGCCATACAACTTGACAGATGTATCCAACGCCAAGTTGGACTTTTTGTTGAAATGTTGCGTATATGCAGTCAGCTTATACATCACTCTTAAAAATTCTATAAAGATTGTTAACTTTATCCAAGACCCATGCCATAAACTTGAGAATTTTTGCAGACATTTGCTTGTAAGCGAGCATGAGACTTTGTTGTTACACACTGAAGTGCGCTGGCTGTCAGGGGAAGTGTTTTTTGAGAATATTTGAGTTGAGACGTGAAATTGAGGTGTTCTTGTTTGAGCAAGGATATAATGCATACAAACAGATGCATACTGACCTTTTATGGTGACAATAAAGGCTTACTTGTCTTTCATTAAATTGGATGATCTTAATTTGGGATTTCATGGCAAGAATAATGCTACATTTACCATACAGAATAAAATTGAATCAGCTATTAAAAATGTATTTCTCTGAATGTCTTTGACAAATGTAAATGTGACCAGTCCCCTAATCTGAAACTTTTTTGGAAACAATTTCTTCATAATTGAAAATAGATGTAAAATCAAAAATGAAATGCCACTTAAAAAATTTATCAACGAAATCACGCAGCTATTTCTTGGAAATATTGTCGCAATAGAACTGGGTAAACAGCCCTTCGCAATTCAATTCGCACATCAATCACCCGTCTCTGACCAAGAGGGATTAATATACATCTCATGCAATACTGAAGAGTTGTTTTGCAGAGCAATCACGGATTAATTTTGGTCTGAGCTAATGGAAATTTATCCGATTAGCAAAATAGCATTAAACTTTTTACTACCATTTTGCACGACATACCTTTGCGATAACGAATTTTAGTCCATAACAAATTTAAAAAAAAAACATTGTCACCGACTTCAATGATGGTTATCAATTGAACAATTCTAAAGGAATGGCTGGAATTAAAACTCCTGTTTGAAGTTGCCAGACGGGATGAAAACTGCCATATGGCAGCAACACTACACAATGTGCTGAATCACAGAATCAACTGTACTTATCATAGTTGAAACTATTTTACAGGAGTTTCAATTGTAAACAAATTGTTTTGAAAGCAACGATGTTGACCCAACAAAACTGTATAAAGATTTGATTGACTTAGTGTACTGATATAGCTTTCCTTATATTCGTGTTACTTTCGTAATTTTATTAGTCTTAAACCATTTTTACAATAAATTGGTTCAATTTTAGGTGATACAAAAATAAACTTGCCTGTCCACTAATCATTCCTTTACCCAGATCCTTCTATACCTTCTTCATCTTAGTTTGTTGCTGTTGATGTTAATAGAGGTTTAAATTCGAATATGCCAATAAGTCTAACTCATTTTTCAGCGAGAGCGGGTTGGGGGGGTGGTAGCTAAAACATGTGTTGCTTTACTGAATCTGGTGACCATTTGCATCGTCGTAGGTCAGCACCTTGAGTTTAACTTTTTTAATGGGTTTTAAATTTCCTAACATTTGAAAATAATTTCTTAGCAGAATAAATATTACGGGAAAATATAGAGAAATTGTGCAGCACATTTGAAACTACTTCTTTCTTTTTCCTGCAGGAACCAAACACAATTGTTTTTTTAATTCATTGTATTGAACAGTTTTTTTAATAGCTATTATGTTATGTAAATCGCAATGTTGTGTACATTGATTTTTTATTGTATTTGCAGGTCAGTATTTTATATGTGACCACTGCCAGAAAATATTTTCAACAAAAGATTCATTACAACGACATATAAAATATGTACACGGAAAACCCGCTCACCAATGTCTGAAATGCGATAAATGTTTTAAATATCGGACTGACCTTCAGCGACACGAAATGTCCGTCCACAATAATGCACAAAAGTGTGCACAAGTTAAATGTGTTGGAAAGTTTTTATTACTCATAGGCTAACAAAAGATATGAAAATGATCCATAATTCAAAAATAATAATAAAGAGTTACATGAGACGAGCGATAAATGAGATGGATGCGGCGATAGAAAAAACGTTCACCATACAACGTGATGGTCATGAAACAGGAGTTAGCTGATGGGACAGTAAAGTTAGACCTAATTGGTTGCAACACAAGAATGGTTATTATCGATTGTGTAAGGAAGAACCATAAGAAGAATGATACTGATTATTTTTTTATGAACTGGTAGGTATATAACAAGCGCGGCAAATTGCAGGAATTTGCCAATGCCAGGGGTTTCAGCTGTAAACCGTTAGCTGTTTTGCTTGTGTGGAGCTTACCAGTGTTAAACTGATACCTCACATATTTCCTTGTACTATTTACTTGAACGTTGCTGTATTTCTGTGTTTATGTTTGGAACAATTTACGTTTGACCGTAACCCCACATGGTGAAAGCGTTCTTATGGCATACAAATTTATTTGCTTGCACTGATTTTACGATGGCAAAATGGGTTTTTTTAAACTAGCTTTTCAAGCTATAGAAAATTAGCAAAAATGACACACTCATAATGATTTTGCATGTTGTGAGTGTACCATTTTTGGAGTGGATACATCAAAAGAAAGAATGAATCCTGAAATGTTCCTTACATTTCAGGATTCATGTATCCATCTGTCTTCCATTTGGATACACTTGGCTTCAAAATAATGGCTTTATAGCTTTTTTTGAGTTTAATAAAGTCGAAAGAAATTACCAATTGTGTATATTATTACTTTTACTATGAACTATTGATATTTTATAGGTTGTGTGCTGTTGAGTGAAAGTTACTGTGAAAAAAGAAGAGTCATGAACTACATAATGTTTGAAAAATGGTATAATTGTTTTTTTCAAAAACCATTTGGCATAGTGAGATAAACTTTTGCTTAAACCCGTATATTTTTACCTAAAAATATTTGTCCAAAAATGTTGAAGTGGTGATTTTTCTATAAAAACACAATAAGAATTATAAGTATTACTTAAAAAGAATTATAAAAAATTTAGTCACACGGGGTATTCATTTCAATGATGAATAATATGGAGCCCGAAATAATCTTTTACAGTTTTTTGTGAAATTTAGTTGCAGAGATATTTCTGAATATTTCTACGAAAATCACATTCTTCCTTTATATTTAAACTGTTAGAGTTAACAGTGTGAAAAAGCAGGTACTTTAAGTCTGCTCTTTTTGGCAAGATGAAAAAGGAATGATACTGGATATCAGAGTTTTAGAGTTTTTATATATATTCACAATAATTTTTTTACACATGGGGAAAAACGTATGTAGGCAAATATATTTACATAATGAAAAATAATAATATAAACAATTTCGTAAAAATACTACATTAAATATTTATATGTACCCCATTGTGAAAAGAACCCTTCTTGTGCAAGTGCTAGTCGCATTTAACAGGTTTATTATCTGTGTTACGACTTGTTCACATTCTTACTGACATGCAAATAGTTTTACTTCAACCCAGCTCAGTGTGTATGTTTATAATGAACGTGCCAGTCTGGAGAATAAGTTACGTCACAGTGAACGTTCTATCAAAATCCGTTCAAATAAATAAACTGACAAAAATTCTTAAAATTGATTTTATTTACTCTCATCATAGTAAGTACTTAGTACAGTTGGTGTAGACTTGTTCTGTAGAAAAGAGGTGTGTGGCCTGTGACTGTACATTTTAGAAGTGAAGTTTCTTTATTAATATTTGCAAAAGATCAAGAAGAAAAAAGAAGGGAAAACTAAATTGATGGGAAATATTACCAACCCGACTGCACATACTTTAAATTATTTGATTAACGTTTTTTGATATATATTTTTTCGTTAGTATGGAAGTCTTGCTCTTTATTTTACTTTAACAAAAATATAATAACGGACCACGCTTGTAATGTTCCCGTCCAAGCGAGTGATTTCTCTTAAGCTTCTGATTGAGATTACAAAGTTCAAAGGGTCAATTATAATCTATTGAAAACATTTAAAGCTGCTACGATGTTTACTTTAACGAGGGTTGATGAATTGAAAATTTCACCACTTTTGTCCCATGCACTTTTTTAATTTAAACCCCGTTCCCGTGACTTATTCTGCAAGATACATAAATGATGTCACAGACTTTTCTTTAGACCTTTTCGAATCTAAAAATACAAGTATTATTGTGTCTGGAATAGTTTTGCCAGCTTACATCACGAAAAGGCAGAGACTGGCAACCTTTTCTCCGACTACATTGACGTTATTAACTATATTTCAAAACTTATACAAAATATGTAAATACTCTTTAGCCTATGGCAATGAACTA
The DNA here is from genome assembly GCA_039881145.1 of Druceiella hillmani. Lineage (NCBI taxonomy): Eukaryota > Metazoa > Arthropoda > Insecta > Lepidoptera > Hepialidae > Druceiella > Druceiella hillmani. The sequence goes on along the minus strand of JAYKKI010000019.1, from coordinate 16,412,606 downwards.
TCATATTGCGAAAGTTGTTTGTCAATCAGATTAGTAGTTTTTGCATGAATAAATAAAACTTTCTTTTTTATATTAGTGTGAATTACCACTACCAACAACTTTTTAGGTTAATTATCTTGGAATTATTAATATGCAAAAGTGAATTTAAGCTTTATTTGAGAGCATAATGAAAACTAAAACAAGTTACACGTACTTTACTAGCGGTGTACTGATGGAGGCGGAAACTCTATGTATCCCTTTCTCTCTTTCACCGTTATCGATGTTTCACTTTTCGTTATGGTCTCATTTCTCAATATGTGAATTGATGCTAGTGTGACAAAAGCAATATCATTTCCAAAATAGATAATAATTAATAATAACTTTTTGAAGAAAACAAATCACCAGCACGTGCGCAGTGCACAATGAGGTAAACGTTAACAATTCACGAAAAAGTTGAAAAAAAGACATGCAGTGGCATGTCGATGAACCCATTTTTATACAACTTGTTTCAGTATTGTTTTTACAGCCGTATCATTGAGTTTATCAACTTAAATATTATACTGTAATAACAATAAACTGTAATTATATTGATTGAGGACAGTGATATTGAATTGCTCATATTTGAAAAATGCCACAAATCATCATTTTGATTTAATATGTACACAAGAAACTATGACATTAAAATAATAAACATGATTTAATGTTGTTTCTTAGAAAATATCATGACAGATATATGTCAGGATAGAGTTATATGTCAGTGAAAGGTGAAATTAACCTTCAGCATTTTACTTATCACAAAAAAGTTTCATTTCAAAACATTTTCATCCTGTATATGTCAAATTCATTATTGCAAGAATAATCTCTTGTAGCAAATCATGACACCACAAGTATTAAATGTTTACATCATAATAGATTGTTAGTAATTACTCAACTGAGGGGTATGTATACTAATGGACACATGTGAACAAAAACAGCTTTAATAATCAAGTAAAGGTATTGTAAACACAACAAGACAAGTGATACGTTTTTGGCAATGAGGCGATAAGGAAGCAGAGAGCTACGGTGAAATGTTCTGACAATTACTGCATCCTGAGCAACTTCTGAGCACTGGTACTGTGATTGTTATTGTTCAACGTTACCTCGAGGTTAGTCATGTTATATTTGCGTGCATTTGCAGAGGAGGCAATTACGAGATACCCTTAAGTAATCGAGATGAAAAAAAGTTTATGGGTAGTTTTCAGTATCCTCGATGAGCGTAGCTGTTCTTACAATGTTTCCCTATTTGATATTTTCAACGATATTATTAAGATATATATAGATAGGATGATTTTCATTAAGTCTTATTGACATGATTGAGAGCACTCTGTGATTTTTGGCCACAGGGTCATTTTTACAGGGTCTTTGATAATTCAGGATTGTGCAATGAGTGTTCACTATTTAATTTGTAAACTGCAGTACTCGACAGTTCTCTTACTGTTCTTTTTCAATTACCTTTTTTCAGTTGTTTAATTTAGATTTATAAAGTTAGTCAGTTCTACTTTTAAGAATATCAATGGTTTCATGGTGAAATAACCCTTACAGTTTCATTATGTCTACTCATCGGTCTGTCACATTTTCAAGTATTAGACTTACTTAATTAAATAATATTTGAATGTACTTTCATATAATGTAAACCAGGAACTAAGATGATTTTATTACTGAGTAGATCTTTTAAAATCTAATTGACTTTTCATTTATCATTTTTAGGTTCAGTTCATAAAATATTTAAGCATGATGTTCATTGATTAGTTCACGTCCTTTATAATTTTGCAACTCTATTTTTGAATAACCTGAAAAAATTCTAGATAATAAAATTTATTGCAATTTTCAAATGAAATTATTTTTTTTGCAATGCATTGAAAATTTCAAAATTTATTCTAAACAACTTAAGAATCTTGTTTGTGTCCCCACAAATATTGTCTTGCTTTTTAAATTATAATTTATTAAAACTATTTTACTTTTTAACATACGAAAAGTAATCGCAAAAAAAGACAAGAAACATTATTCTTCCATGAAAAACCTTAATAATGCTCTATAGGTACTTAAGTCATTTTATCAATGAAGAAAAATTTTAATAGAAAATTTAAAATTTTATGTTATGTTTTTTAATTATGAAGTTTGTTGATAATAATTACCACATATTTATTTCATATCTATATTTATTTATATCAGCATACAAGTAACTTCATACATGTCAAGACTTCAACTGAGGTCCTCGCTGCAGGGTGCACCAGTTTATATGACTGGGTCACATAACCCAGTCATACAAACTCATCATCTTATAACATTCCTCTCCTTAATTAATATTACACAACAACAAATCATTTTCATACATTGCTATAAATTAAATCGTGTAGGTGTATGAACAATTCCACACGAACGTGTCACAGACTTATTAGAATTATTAGGTTTGTTAACTGAATAATTGCCATATCTTGATTCTTTATTTCTTTTATCTGTTGATTCACCGTCATCAGCAGATTCTTTAACAGCAACCATTTTAGGATAAATAATATGTTGACGATTGCGCCTAAAAGTATTTCCACAATCGTTTTCAATTTTATATGAACTGCACAAGTAGTTTTCTCAATGATTTTTCCAGAGGTCCAAGTCTTATCAAAAGGTTTGTTTTCTAAATATAATATTTTGATTAGGATGTAAATTTTTAAATCTTTCGCACGGCTATTATAATACTCTCAAATTTCGAGATCTGAAGATGCCCCATCTTCTCCTTTCTCACCATATATTTCTACTTAATCTTAAACAGATGGTGAAACTGAAAGAAAAACGAAAAGATACATAAAATATTCGAAAAGCATTGTAATGACAGACAAAACGAAAATTTAACAATATATAATAAAAAAATCTCCTTATTTCGGATATTCAATATTGGGCCCGCGTAGACATACGTCATTAGGATTTAACATGGCTGAATATAAACAACAATAACTTAAAATATTGCTATTTTCTGAAATAAAACACGTTTATAAAACAAAATAAATGCCACCCTCAATCAAACATAGTAATAGCAAAAATATTTGTACTTCAATAAAAACAACACTTTTATCCAAAATAATAATTACTTTTCACGTCCAAGAAAAATTGTGTCCGCTCATTATTCCGGCGTTTTTGTTGCTAGACTGTCAACCATTTTATAGTGGTGTCGTCTTACCAATGTTGAAGACTACATAAAATAAAAAAAAACAAATATCTCTGTTTTAAAACTCGAGATTTTTGACTATTGTGATATATACTGTGCTTTCACTAACAAAAGAATAAAAATGAAACCATAGTTAGAAGATAATGAAATAACATTGAAGTATCGAATTATTCAAATATCCCACTTCTTCATACACAAAATGTAACTTTGCACAGAAATTAACAACATCACTTAACCTTAACATTCAGTACTGTTACCGATAATGTTTGAAATGACGGCCGCCTATTTCCATACATTTCTGGATATTATCAATCGTGGGTCGGTCTATAGATTACGATCAAGCTCTTCTACGTTCGTTTAATTTCACGATTATTTCCCTTCTCGCTTTCATCAATTCCAACGTATCACTGGACACGGCAATAACAAAATCTTGTATAAAATCCCATAAGAAAAAATCATCGTAGTAAGGTCCAACGATCTGGTAAGCCATTTATATTGTTCTAATCGACCCAGTCATCGCTCGCCAAACTCGATATTAAATATCCTTGTGATCTCGTTGGTAAAGTGTGATGGTGCTCCATCGTGCTGAAACCACATATTAATTCTGTCCCGCAAAGACCAGTTATCAGCATCGTCAGGAAGTGTTGTAATTGAAACGTTGGTAGGAATCACCTTTAACATACTTAACAATAGCGTTAGTACTTTGTAGTCGACATATAAAGTTTCTAATTCACCGCCTTTGCGTTGGTGCGCATTGGCACAATGTAATTATAAAAATACAATGCTGACAATAAAAATCATAAATTTAAAAAAAGTCATCACAAAAAACGACGTTACGTGTCGACGAATAACAGAGCAACTATAGTGATTCTACAAACTCCCAAGGATAGGTCTGGTGACATCTTCTTATAGCCGGATGTCTGGTACAGGCTGCCTGCATTGTAATTTTACATTTGAAACTCAATCACCGACAATTCGTATCGCAGCATAATAATAATACAGTCGTTTTCATCAAGTCTTGCAATATCATGTGAATCAAGGATAGCAATCTTTCCTTTAGAAATCTAATTCAAGAACCGGACCGATCGGCTTACCAAAGACTAATCTTCTAGTTAAATACGTAAATTGCCAAGTTAAAATATTTCTTATTGTATTCTCATAACACGGACAATTATAAAATAATATTACAATCAGTCGACACGTTATTTCAAGCAATAAGATTGTAGAAATCGCTTGGAAATAATGACAACAGAAATATATGAATTTCATTAGTTGGATCAAAGTGCTCTTCATCTCTTTTACTTCTATTCATTTGATTCGTACTTCTAATTATGAAGAACTAGTTATCCTCCAATTACATCATTTAATTAAGTTAAACACTAATTGATTGAGAGTACTATGAAGGAATATGATTTAAATATAAAAGTTTCCACACAAATATAATACGTAATATTTAAAATAAAATATAAAACGTAACATAATGAATGATCTAAATATTTTTGTCATAAATTATAAAGAATCTAAAGGTATGCGGGGATTTGCATTAATAAAAGATCTAAAGAAAACTGTACAAATCGTCATGATAGTTCACCCGATTATAAAATGGGCAACAATACCTTCTGCAAAATGCTAACAATCTAGTATCGATCTGACGGTCTTCGCAATCTTTAAAGATATTTAGAGAATCATTAAATAAAGTTGTATAATCACCTGATAGGCCGCGTGGACAAATCAGTTCAAATTTATCAAATGTGTTTACCGTTGCTGCTTTGTTCCTTTGTACAGATTGTTTTGTTTTCTATGTCTTGTGTGTGGAGTTCAGTTTCACAAAAATGTAAATTTTTTTTTCAAATGAAACAATGTGGGTAAAAAATGAAGTATTTACAAAATGTAGGGCTCGGTCGCGATTATTTTGTTAAAAATAGTAATTTGAAAAAATATCCACAAAAAATTGCGCTTTTTCTAGGAAATGAGTTGCAAGTTTTTCGAGTTAATTGCCATTCTCAGCAATGCCAAAAGAATTGATATAAAAAACGAACCCAAAAAGTCAAAGAATTGAAATAAGCATATAGAGCCGTGTAAAGAAAGGTTATACAATTTATGTTTGATAGCCAACTGACAGCTCTTGCAAGCAAGAGCGGGGACCATAGGAACAGCATATTTCAAATAATTTTTTATAATAAAGTAATCTGGTTTGAACCCTAATTTTTATGTGTATTCTTTCATTTGAACCGCAAAAATCGAGAAATTCGCATTTTTTCCAAAACAGACTTACCTTTGCCAAAGGTTTAATTACCTCCATATCGATTATGATAAAAAGTAATAGATGTTTTGTCTCGTCAATAAAATCGACGAGTAGATTTTATACACAAATAAGCAAAGAAATGGTAAGCAACTTATTTTTTTTAAGTGAACTCCCACTGAATCGTTTCATTTAATCAAATCATTAAGAAAAACACACGACCCTCCCTTTCTCTGTCATCTCTTCGACGACGTTTTCCAAGACAGCTACCGCTCCTTCAGCTTCCTGGGATCATACTTCTCGCAATTTATATTTTATTCTTGGGAATGAATAGAAATTGCATGACACAAGATCGGGGCTCTATGGCGAATGACCAACAATTTTGACATCCGACATAGTCAAATATTCGGTCGTTCTTTTGGATAAGTATGCAAATGTTGTCGGGGTTTAGCTACTGACCTTTTAGATGCTTGTGCGGGAGCCCTACAATTTCTGGTATACGAGTATATACGAGTTTGTGGTGTTGTTCGTTTAGTTTCCAGAACAGACGTTGCGTCATAATCATTCCGTCCGAAGAAAGAGGTAACTATATTTTTTCCAATGCTTCACCCTTTCTTGACCTTTGTCTGTATGGAGTAAAGTATTTAAGTCGACTTCTACTAACATTTCGCGACACCAATCAAACGCTAAAAGTTATTAGAACTAGCAAATTGTAACAAGTATAATAAAAATGTAACTCAATTGTTTTGGAAAGGTTTCAGGGCAACGCCCTCGCAGCATCACTGAAGAGGATGCTAGTAGGCAATCTCACGACAATGCTTTATTATTCACTATTCATTTAATATAATTTTTCAATTTAAGATGTACCGATTTAAGAATACATGAGACATATTACAACATATTTTCGGACATGATCGATAAACACGCTATGGTCGGCACTGTCCATATTCGATTACAACATGGAACAAAGCAAAGATGTAACCACAGAAACTTTATATACCTACCATTCCGAAGCAAAAATCAATATTACATTCCGTAAAATAGGACACAGATTTATCGACATGGCCCATTACGTAATCATAAAATATTAATTTATGATTATGAATACATACACACACACACTATATATAAACTCTTTTGCCAAAAAAAACGGGCACTTATAGGAATAAACCCTATCAGAGTTATTTTATTATTATTTCATAGCGATATGATGAGAATATGGTTATTTATTATTGAGATGTCTTTTTTACCTACTTCAGTTATTAAAGATGCGAATAAATAAAAAAAACGATGTTAAGTCCACAGACGAGCGTTTTCATACTGGTACATTAAAAATGGCTAAAGTTTATTTTTGAATATTTTTTATTAATTTATCATAAAATTTAAAAAGTTACTAACGAGTATGGCCTCCTCTAGCTAAAATTAATGCGTTTAATCTGCTAGGCATGCTTTCGACGACGTTTTTACGTTACGTTCCCATTCAGCGACGTTCGATCACATTTTTTCCTGAATGTTTTCTGGAGCTGGTTTTACGGCTCTGACGCATCGTTTGAGATTATCTCATATGTATTATATCGGATTGAGGTCGAGACTTCTATCTGGCCAGTCTAAACGACGAATTCCGGCCTCCTGCATATACGCATCAACGTCTCTAGAGCGGTGGGCGCGAGCGTTGTCGTCCATAAAAATGGACTCGCCTCCAACTGCTGTTAATGCAGGTTGGGCATGAGGAATAAGAACCTCTGTTATGTATCTTTGCGCATTAAGTGTGCCATTTTCAATAAAAATTAACTCGGTACGGTCATCTGAGTTAATAACCCTTCCCCTTACCAGCCCAAAACATTACGGAGCACACTTCTGCGAAGCGTTCTCCAGGTCTTCGTAAGACTCGCCGACGTCGACCCTTACCACTATCGATATACGAGCTTCATCGGAGAATAAAACACTAGTCCAGTCTTGTTGAGTCCATGACGAAAAATTTTGAGCTAATCTCAATATGGCAACTCGATGCTCACGGAGCAATGTAGGGCCCCGAGCTGGGCGATAGCTACGTATATTGACGGCCTGGAGTCTCCTTCTGTCTGTCCATAGGCTTACTCGTGTACCTCTGACGTCCTCGAGGTTCTGTTTGAGATCTACGTACGTAATTTGACTTTTTCGTAGAGCTTGATAGACTATGAAGCGGTTGTCCCGTGGCTCAGTGCACCGTTTTCTTCCAGAACCGGGTCTTCTACTGACGGAGACCGTTTCTTGATATCGTTGCCAGGTCCTTTGGAAGGTGGAACGGCTCACATTATACTGCTGATATATATAACATTGACTACAGCCTTCTTCAAGCAGCGCAATCATTTTACTAACTCTTATCGTTTTTTCAACCATACTGAGAACAGCAAACAGAAGTGAACTAATGCAGCAAACAGCAGAAATTTAATTAAAATGTATTCGTTAAAATAAAAAATGTAACAAATTAAAAAGAACTTTATAAGAATTGGAATTCATTTACCGCCAAAAATACGTTTTTGTCAGTAAAAGAGAATTTTCCTTAAAAAAGAATAAATTTCAAATTTAGAACGTTCGTTTTTACGTACCAGAATACACTATACCTGCCAGTAACAATTACAATTAATACAACCTCTTACTAAATAATATTTTGTTAATAATGTGACAAAATCAAAACCGCCCGTTTTTATGCAAGAGTGTATTTTTAATTAATGTCCTAAAGAATTTTTGAAACAATCTACACGAATGATGATAATTTATTTTAAATGTAGAACATAAAAATGTGAATCATGCAATTTGTGGATTTTATAAACTTGTATTTTATAAGCTTTGTTTAAAAAAATTTTTTTTTTCATATCACTATTTTGTTCAACAATAGGCTCTCATTATCCATAGTTTTAGATTTTGGTATGCGTTTGACACTTTATAAATGGATTCTTCAGAAATATTGCCTACCATAGCTTCCACAGGCATAAAAATGTAATGCATATTTTAAAAGTTATAACATCTAGAATCATCGCTACAGGTTTCCTACAATCTTAAAACATGCACAGTGTTTCTAAAAACACAGAGTTTCTTCATAATTTTAGTTTGATTAGTTTCGGAAGTATGGGAAATATATTTTGTTTACTAAAAGACAATATATAAACCATTAGGGTTTTTCTAAACTAACTCAACGATTATGTTATCTATGCCACAAACTTCAGTATACAACATTTTTACAGTTTTTTTATGGAAGAATAATTAGTTCTTTGTCAATTACTTCTTTCGTGTTTAAAGCAAAATAGTTTTAAAAATTTATAATTTAAAAAGCCAGCCATTTGTAGGTCAGGACCCGCACCAAAGAGCAATTTTAAAGTGTTTATATCCGTTGAGATTGTCGATGCATGTTAAGAGAATTAATTCTGTTTGAAACTTTGAATTAAATTGTTATATCTAGATTTCTTCAGATTATTCAAAAATATAATTGCAAAATTATGAATAAGAGGATGCTCAATCAGATGATAAAACCATTTTGGCTTCTGGTTTATATTATTGCAAAGTTAAATATTATTTTTTTTATAATAGAGGTATCTGTATGAAGCACCAGCTTGCACAATTACAAGCCATAACTCTAAAAACTGTACAAATTGTGAGGATGTGACATCAAAATGGAATTACATAGCTTACTTCACAATGAAACCCTGAAAATGTCAGTATTGTAAAACTGAAATAACACTTTATATATAATAAGCAAAGAAATAAAAATTCTTCTTTACAAAAAAAGGTAATTTAGAAAGAGCGATGAGAGAACTATCGAGCCCTGAATTATTAAGGACCGTATAAACAGCCAACGATCACAGAGTACTCTAACATTGCAGTATGCCTCTCTGCTTCTCTATCTCTTTACTGCTACAATGTGTGCTTTGTTTTGTTGTGATTAAAATATCTTTACTCAATTATTATGGCTGACTTTCATTCCACATTCATTTATTACAATCTACTATGATGTAAATATTTAACGCTGGGGATTGCTTTAGTTTTCTACTTGTAAACTTCTGATAAACTTCTTATGGTCCTGCTTTAATTCTTAATTTTAACTCTAGCAATTTGGGAGATAGAGGAGGGCACATGTTTTTGAAGATATTTTCAGCATTATCTCCCCTACTACCTTTCATGAAACTCTGAAAAAATTATTTTGGGATCCTTATAAATCGTTTTTTTAATTGATTCTCCATCCAAACAGAAGTTAAAACAAATATCTTATAGTATTTTTATACATTTTCGATAGATAGAAATCGGCCTGCCACACTTTTTAATTTGGATTCGTAATTTTAGAGAAATCAAAATGTTTGTGAAAGTAACCAAAAGTAGAAATACAATTTTGACAATGTTCAGTGCGATGTATTTGCGTATGAATATGAAGAATGTGGGAAGGAGGAAAAAGGGCACCCTTAGAGTAAATATACACAAGTCCGTTATTTTGCGGTACATTATTACATTTTTGTTAATTAAAATAAAACACAGGACTAGTTTCAAAAAATGTGTCAAAAAACCTAAATCAAGCGATATATCTGCAACTGTACGCAGTGGCCGCGGTTCGCTAGTAATAATATATTTTCTATTAATACAATTTTCTTGTATTTACCACACGATTATCTTAATCTATATCCCTTTTTCTGTTAACAATACATACTTCTCATTTTCCACTGAAAATGTGATACTGTTTAATTACTGCAATAGACGGTCAGTTTTAAAAATGTTTGTCAAGATGTTGATCGGTATTCATTGTCTGTAACTTATTCTCCAGATTAGCTGATTTAGCAATTTTGAGGGGAAGAGTTAGCGAAAAAAATGTTTGCAGATCAGCAACAACATGAACAAATTGTAACAGGGAAAGTAAATTTAAACACAATTAGAATTTTCACTACTAGGGTTCTGTACAAAATAATGTACAAATAAACCTTCAGTAAGTAGAATTTTTATTAAATTGTTTATATTATTATTATTTCTCATTATGTAGCTATATTGCCTATGTACGTCTTTAACACGAGCGAGAAAGATATGGTGGATATCTAGAATCATTGCTTTAATTTTCTTCTCATAAGCATTATGTCAATTTGTAGCTATATTTTTATACAAAACATGCTGCCTGCAACATTTTCGACAAATATTTTTTAGATTATCACAGTGGAGAAATATGAAGATTCATAAGCTCCATTAATATTTTAACTTTCTAAGTCAAACAATGTTTAGCAAAAGAAGATAGATCCGTTAAGATATTATTCAGGCTGTTAGCCTTCTTTTTCTAGAGCAACCGTTACTCAACAGTACATAACTTGTACCAATAACAAATTCATAGTATGAGTATAACAATATAAACAATTTGTGATTTCTTCCGACTTTATTAAGCTCTTCAAAAATAAATGACAAGTCTTTATTTTTTGGGCAAATTTATCCAAGTGACAGACAGATGGGTGCATATATCTTATGAAGGTTCCTTTTCTTCCTTTTGATATATACACCCCAGAAATGATACACTCATAACATAACAAAAATAATCCAGCTAATTTTGTTCTACTTGTAACTAATTATTAACATAGTTTTAAAAAAAAATAATTTTTTCACATTGTGAAATTGGGTTATAGTCAAACGTACATTGTTTTAAACATAAACATAGAAATATAGCAACATCCATGTGAATACTACAAGAGAATACATGACATATTAGCACAGCTCCAAGATGCTCCACAAGCATGAATTCCATGCGAAACAGCTGATGGTTCAGAGCTGAAACCTCTGGCACTAGCAAAACGTAGGTCTTGGTTTTTATACATCAACCATTTCATGGAAAAACAATTGAGATCAGTTTTCTTCTGATTTATTCTCCAATAATTGATAGTGACCATTTGAGTATTGCAACACAATCGGGTCTGACTTGAGTTTCATTTTCCTGCCAGTGTCAACACCTCATTTATAATCGTCATGCTGTTTTGGTGATGTCGGTAACTGTCCATATCCAAATTCATATCACTGGCGGTGAGATAAGAATCATTCATCTCGTGTAACTTACAATCACTTTTCGTTAAGCTATGAATCCTTGTTAAATGTTTTATTAGCTCATGAGCCGTCATAAAAACACGTTGACACATGTCACATTCATATTTTGTCTTACTGTAGACCAACACTTGGGGTCGCTGAAAGTACATTTGAAACACCTATTGCATTTCAGGTATCGGTGAGGGAGTTCTCCTTGTATAATAATAATAATAAGATTTTATTTCAGACATAGTCCATACAATTGTGTTAATAGGTAACAATATTCTTAATCTAATGTTAGTATAAATAGTGAATAATTACATTATTAATAAATCATACAATGTGCAATAAAATAAAATCAATACTAAGTGAAGTCAAACCCAATTGCGGTAAAAAATTTAAACTCAATACAAATTAAATCATAATAAATTAAGTCAATTAAATCAGATAAAATTAAACTGTATCAAACTACACCAAATTAAATTACTTAAGTAATTAAATAAAATTAAATAAAACAAGTCAAAAACTACTAATAAAACAAGTCTAAAATTAAATAAAACAAGTCAAATCAAATTCAAAGTAAAATAGTAATAAAATAAATTAATTTAATTAACTCAATCATAAATTCATTTAACTTAAATCATAATGGCGCATGTAGGCCTATCCAGTGTGTCAAAAGAGGTAGGTCCAGTCGGCCTGCGCACGTGACCAGCATATTGCTGGAGCTTCCCGGCACCCTTGCCATCATGGGCGCACTGCGCTTGCGCATTATAGCATGAAAGCCACAACATACCACTGGCGCTGCAGTGCCGCGGAAGCCCCATCAAGACCCTGAACGCATTATTATATTGTACCCGCGGGGCGTCAAATGCCCGCCGCGTATAATCAACCCACAAACTGCACGAGTAGAAAGTCTGGCAGAATGCCCTAAACAGTGTGACCTTTACTGGTCCCGTGCATCGTGCAAATCTTCGAGCCAACATATTGCAGCGCACTGTCAACGCCCTGCGTTCCCTGTCCACATCCATGTCGTCCTTGAGGTCTTCATTGACCCAATGACGCAAATATTTGAAATGAGTGACTCTATTTAAAGATGTGTCATATAGGGCTACCGAGTGACCTGGATATGGTTTTTTGGGTACTCTAAAAATCATAAACACACTTTTTTTTACATTGTATCGGAGTCCGTGATCCTCCGCGTACAGTTCACATTTACGTAGCAGCTTGCGTAACGCGCCGATAGAAGGGCTGAGCAGCACCATGTCGTCCGCGTAGCTGATGTTATTAACGCACATTCCGTCTATATGACATCCGATTCCGGTACTGCTCAGCTCTCCAATCAACCCGTTTACATATATATTAAACTGTTTGGGTGAGGTCAACCCCCCCCCCCGACGCACCCCGCACTCAAGACCATATTCGTATACATTCATTGTGTCGCTGTTACGCTGGCTTTCTTGAGAATGTCTTCTGGCAGTTGTCACATGTCGGAAGACATTCTGGAAAAGGAAAATGAAGGTGTGGGTGGGATGGTCGGTGACTGTAATAAAAAAATAACAATGTTGTAATTTACATAACATTAAAAAATTATGAAATAAAAAAAATCTTCCAATCCTATAACGGATAACAAAGTTTCACCTCTACTGCATAGTTTTTTTATTTTTTCTTGTAACATTTATTCTGCTAATAAAATTGTTTTCTAAATTGTTTGGAAATTTTCCAATTCATTTTCCGGTTCATAATTGCTGCCATACATGCAAACTTATCAGTTTTGTTAAAATTGTTTGCAAAGCAACACATGTCTCAACTACGCCCCACTGAATAATGATTTAGAGTTGTCGATACATTTGGGCTCTATCTTTATTATTGTCAACAACAACAAACTAGAAAAATACGAAGAAAAGTCTGATTAGCGGACAGACAAGTTAATTCTTATATCAATCATTTGACTGGCCTAAAAGTGAAGAAATTTATTTTAAAAATTATTTACGACTATTGCATAATAATTACGAAGGGCTTCTGTATTTAGTGACCCCAAAAGTAACACGAATATGAGGAAAGCTACGTCAGTACAAGAACATCTCAGTGTCACATTGAGATATCCAACTTAAAAAAATCACATACAGACTTGCAGTATTCACATGACAATCTCACCAAGCTTTATCTTATATCATTCCTGAAATTTGAGGCTTTATATTTATTTGAGGCTTTATAGGTTAAAATAGGCATTAATTTTTTTTCTTGACCTCTTCCAAAATTGAACATACACCAAACGTCTTTGTTCAACTAAGTTTCCAGGGGCACTGATTTTCTCTATATAGTTCTATAAACTGCGATACAAATTCACGAGAACAGTTGGATAAAGCCGAAGCCGAAGATCAAATCATTATTCCCCTTTAACCTAAAAGCCTGTAAATACGTACTTAAAACGAACATAAATTTTCAATCAATGTAAGTTACATAAATTCAATTCAAACTTCGCTATTATGTCCACAAGAATGTCCAGTGAAGTGTGGGAATATTTTACAGACTTGGATAATTATTTTATTTCTGGCATTATTTGCTAAACAAAATTGTCATTGAAAACAGCCAGCCCTAATTTAAGGAAACATTTGGTAGAAAACATCCAATTGTAACAATAATTAATATAAAACAACTTGTTTGTTCCCAACATCTTACCACATTATCTGCAATTGCTATATCCGTCCACACTCGTCGACAATTTGCCACTGATATCTGTCACCAATATTTTATAATACTTGTACTCGTCGTACTCAGTATTTTAAAATACTCGTATCGCCCAAGTCTACTGTGCACATTGTGTAAGTGAATTGATAAATAAGTCTTGCACTTGAATTCCCTGTTGCATTCAGCGCATATGTATGAATTTGTTCGGTGCTTTCCTTTGTAATGCTTCTTTAATGAGTTTTTGTGTGGGTATATCTTGAGAAATTCGTCACATTTGTGGTTACCGCGTTGAGAGTCTGCAAGGATAAGAAAAACTAAAAAATAAGTTGAGAATGAAAGTAAAGTAAAATTTCAGTATAGTCAACAAAACTCAGAAACATAGCTTATTACAACATTGCTTATAACAATGTACTACGTTTAGAACGTTTTTTCCGAAGGTTTTGCAGAGACTCATATAGGTAACAATGACTCAATATTAAGTGTCTCTTTAAACTTAATAGTAATACTGCTAATGTCACTTAATAACACCTTCGGCTATGGCTAATTAGCAAAGGAAAGCTTGTGTAGGATCCATTTTAGCACACACGCAACATAGTCGAAAGAACAGTATCATTAGTTTATCATTCATCAGTTTGTTTTCTTCATTCACAGCATCGCATCGTTCATTCATCAGTTCGTTAATAGTAGATATACTAGACATACTGATTTATTTAAAATTTTGTTTAATTTCATGGACTCATATCATGTAAAAAAAAAAGGAAAAATTTTTAATGAAAAAAGAGAAATCACTTTTAATATAAAAATTAGAAAAACAATAATTTGACAAAAGGGTATGAAGTTTCATCTTCAGCAATTTGGAAATAAAGAACTAGGAAGCTAAAATCTCTCCTTGACAGACAATTATTGAAAATGGAGGGAGTGAGTGCGACTGGATATTGAAGAAGCTTTGCTGAAATGGTTTAAATATCACAAGGCAAACACTATGCCAATAAGTGGACCAACTCTGCACGGAAAAACTGATGATTTTGTATACTCTTCGAGTACGCTACCAAGCTCATCATAATATCATTGGTGGAAAAGGTATAGAAGCAGATAGATAAACTGCTGGAGTTTCAGATCAGGTAACAAAATAATTGTGGTTGAGGAAGTAGCAAGAATTATGTGAAGGCTCCCAGACGACATTTTTAATACAGATGAAAACCATATTTTCTTAATCTGGCTCCAAACATGACACTTAAATTTACAGGTGACCTGTGTTCTGGTGGAAAACTGTGCCAAGCAAGAACAACTATCCTTATTGCTGCAAATATGACAGGATCAATTAAAAGAAGAACTTTTAGTCGTTGACAAATCAAAAAAGCCAAGCTGCTTTAAAGACATGCTCTCTTTACCTACTACATATAGAAACAATACAAAGTTATAGATGACTTCTGATGTATTTAAACAATGGTTACGAAAATAGTATGCTGGATTGAAAGCAAAGAAATGTCTCTGAATGATGTCATTGGTGTGGTCGGTGTACAACAAAAATGTATTATTACTGACAAGCAGTTCCACAGTGGCAATTGTGAAGAGATTTTGGTTCGAATTCAAGTAAATTATACAACTTTGTGCTCACGTCTTCAGTATTGGAAACAAAGGAAAATTTCAGAGTTTGAATTAAAATAAACGTTCTTCAATGTCTTGTTTTTTAATAATAATGCTATCCATGTTATTGTATTAGTTATGTATTTTTTTTATATTTCTGTAGATTTATATGTATATAATGGACTTGTATGTACATAAAAGAATAAATAAAAATATTAAAAAATACAGGTTTTTACGACAATTTATTTTATCGACTCAATATGACTAGTCCCTTCAGTTTCACTATAACAATTTTGGACTAGAGTTTTTAAATGATATTTCTATGGAACTTCTTGAATCAACAACATGAAATAAAATGCAGACTTTGTTTCATCCTCTATAGACAGACATATTAATCAATGAAACTCGCAAGCTTGACAGAGTCATCAAAAAAAACTACATAAAAGAGCAAAAACAACCTTCATTTTACAACAACACAACAAATGCCAATGTCAGTTAATAGACTATGATTAATTAATTTAGGTAATGGCTACAAATTAAAAATTGTATATTTAATTGCTTCTAATAAGTTATTATGTACTTTGTTAAATTTTTATTGTTACTTCTACCTATTATTCACAATCCTTGATATATTAAAAACCCAATATATGCATGTTTATGAAGATAGTGTTTAATTTGTATTATGGTTACAAATTGTATTTTATTTTGTGCTATTTCCTGATTGTTGATCGCTGAATTGTTTCGTGTTTTATATTCTACAAAATTCCAGCTATTTCAAAAATTTTATCCCATTTCTGTAATACTAGGCATATTTTCACTGGTCTCCCATTAATATGCAATTTTGTACATACATTCTTAAAAATATGAACTTTACAAATATCTTAATAATCCATCATACGTACCTACAGACATATGGCGATGACAGTTCAACACGTGTTTGCGCAGTATTCGCTTAGATTTGCATATTTTCTTACAGACACCACACACCAACTGCTGTCTGCCATGCGCATAGCGCCTGTGATGCCGTAGATAGGCCTCGCATTTGAATTTCTTGTTACACTCATTACACTTCTGTGAGCCTGTTCTGTTTACTTGTTTGCGGGTCTTCAAACACTTATTTCTTTTGTAGTCAGCTGGTTTATGAACTGTAACAAATTAAATATATATACACACAAATAGATATGTGTGTGTGTGTGTGTCGCATATTTATAAAAATATGTGTTGGTTAATTGGTGTAGGTACTAAGCAAGAAACATAGAAATTATATGGAAACGACAGGAGTGAGAATGTCTAGTTACATATTTGTCAACATCATTACAGTGTTATATTGAACAAAAATAGTAACCTTCATTGAATGTAAAGAAGTTATGTTACAAGTGAATATGAGATTACATTTTAAAAAAATGAACACCATAATGGGGACTACATGTGAAAAAATTAAAACCGTGTAACTGAAGATTAATTAATTTATCCCCACAAGGGACTGATAGCACCTTGCACGCTGCATATAGCCAACATTATAATGATCCTTTTTAACTAAAACACATGGTTGAAATATTAGAGGTCAATTTGAAGCTTAGTATTTCACAAACAAAACTTAAAACAATAATAAAGTTCTTTTTAAAGATACACTTTAATTATCCTTTATATCTTTATCTGAAGCAAATACTTTATCTGAATTGCAAACTTTATCTGAAACATAAATTTCATGTACGCAGCTGAAACTTTCAATGTATATTTCTGAAATTAAGATTAGGTAATAGTGTGATAGACAGACAGTGTGATAGTGCATCTTGTCAAGGTCATTCTAAGTTCGTCGTAACAATACGGAAAGAATTGTCGAAATCTAATTTAGATTCAAACAAGGCAACATGCTATCCACTATAGTCTTCAAAGTTGTTCTGGAGGCTACCGAAGGCCGAACATCAGCAGGTTAATCAATTGCAACACCTTCCAAATTGCAGAGTATGCTGATAACATAGCAATCACAAGCCAGTTTAAGAGCTGAATGGTTACCAGCAGCTTGAACCTTGAGGCAGAAGTGAAAACTTTTAGGCTTTATATGAATGCCTACTAAATACCTTGTGACAAGGAGACAACCCAGACCACCTTCTCTGTCGGAAGTGACACCATAAAGGAAGTGAAGAGTTTTTATTATCTAGGGTCAATATTAAACAGTCAGAACGAAGTAGAGGAAGAAGCTAGGATTAGGCTCTTAAGCTCAAATCTCCTAAGCACAGCATCAAAGTTAATCATATACCGGACTACCATAAGACCTGTTAGGACTTATTCGTGCGAGATTTGGGCTTGAACCCATAGAGGTGTTTTATTCACCTGGTGCTTAACAGAGAAGGACGACACATATTGTATCTGAAAGAACCACAAATTGGAAGTACTGAAGGGATAAAAACATTTGTTAGTTTCTGTAAGGTGCAGCGTCTAAGATAGCAGGTCATCTGAAAATAAAGCCGGACCACAGGACAAAAACTATAACCAGATGGATGATGCAACAAAAGAATTCGAGAGGCAGGCCGAGGAAACGATGAATCAATCAACAATAACACAGGGATTCAAAGAATGATTTTCTAAATTATTTTTAAAACATTGTAACAACTCTACAATAAATAACTTGATCAGTAATTGTTATCTGCAGTTCAGAAATACAACTCCATCATAATAATGACGATGGGATATTTTAAATGGTCTCTTTCTTTCACTTGTACTTTCCGTATTTCACGTACATCACGTGACTTCTCGCAGTGTTTTGTTCATGTCTCAAATAGGCGGAGATTTGTGATCTCTGTATTATCCCTTTATTCACTGATGTTTAATAGGATCAAACATTCTGATGATTCTACACTTACTTAACCAACCCAAGATACGCAATTATGTTCAGCAAAGAGCCTGCGGCAATTATTCACCATAAAAGTCACTGAGAGATGTACGGTTCCTTGTCTGTAAATATTTTTAAAAATGTTCTTTTCACATCTTTTTGAATGTTTTACTTATAACGCACTCGTCCTTTTCTACGTACCATCTCTTTTCCTTTCTGCCATTACGTCATTAAAAATAATTCAAGCGTAAGAATTTTATTTATGTTTTTCATATTTTTTCCACCACAGACACAACTCTCAAATTGTGATTGACCGGAAGAATAATTGTCATAACTAGAAATGTCACTTTCCTTATTACAGTTCTCGAATCCATTATCACTTCCTACATTACCATCTCCTAAATTATTTTATTATTTTCCACAGAAACCACAGTCACTATCACCATGGTCATGAAATTTCTAAAATAATTTCTAAAAGCAAAACTGTGCAAGACGTTCAAAAGATAAATCTCAATACTTATAACAATTACTGATAATATTGATAACAAGAAAAAACTCAACTCACATAGACATAACAAACTAATACAATGTAAATGTTGCTCAGTTTAGGTCAGAATGAAAAAAATTTAAACATATGTTGGTGGTCAAGTTAGTAATAATAATATTTACTGATGAAACACTTCAAGGAACAAAATAATTACATTCACAGCACTAAAACACTTTCAAATGGTTTTCAACAGTATAAAAGGCCTACTAAATTGCATTAAACAAGATATTACTGTTTTTGTACAGTAAGACAGCATTCAATGTGGTTGATACGTTGCTGAGAAAATCATGTTAAGAGAAAATTACATTTAAATTGATTAGTTTGTAAATCCTATATACATACACTATTTAAAATGACATGTTTATAATTTAAAAAAATGGGCCAAGTACCAGTCGGGACACGCACGAAATAGGATGCTGTAGTTCCATAGCTGTCCACATCTTTTAAAATAGTCAATGCAGGTTAACCGAAATAATTTAATTTGAAGTTTCAATCAAATTAAGGTTTTTTTTTTCAGATTTTTCAAACGCATGGTTAAAAATTTCTTTCATCCCCAATTTTAAATAAGGGGAAACATGTTAAAAAATGGAAAAAATATTTTTTTGCTTTATATTGAATTCTTTACCGGAAGCAGATATTTGAAAAATTTCATACACATAGGTCTGAAATTGTACAAATTTATGAGGAAAATTACAACGAATGGACACATGCGTAATTTAAATAGTCAACATATGATTAATGCAGAATAAACATTTTTAATAAATCAATAAAAGAAGCGTTTCTAATGTGAACATCACAAATGTTTTAACAAATAATCTTTCAATGAAATTGCAGATAGCTGCGAATTTTATTCACAACATTTGTTTTTTTACCTATTAAAAATATAAGAACAAACAAGTTTTAAGAAAAATAAAAATTGTGTACCTGTAGAATGCAGACAAAAGAGTGTAAGAACACAAAGATAAATAATGAATGCATTAGTGTGTACTAATGTATTTATTTCCTCTCTGTTGTTGTGAACATTTAATTTAATAAGTTAATAAATAAAATAATTCAGACAATATCAGCTTACCTGTCTGACTGTCTTCAGTGAACTCTACCTTAACTTGAATGCACAGCAGTGGATCATCCTCAACTTTACAGAAGCCTCCCTCGTTGTCTTCATTGTGGTCTTCATCTTCTTGTTTAATGTTTGTCTGGAAACAGATCGATGCTTTAGATGTGAGCACTCAATACATTGGTGTCAACTAATGTCAAATGATAGTTGTCAAACAAATGGAGGGTCTAAGTACTTGCACCAATTGACAGTTTCGCAACAAACATGCAAAACATTCGAGGCTATAGAAGGGTGTTGCTTGACTGTTATGTTTGAGGAGGCCAAGAAATTTGGTCTCCTCCATAATGTGATGAAAATGATGAAATATGCTTCGTTTTGTTATGTAGATTTCTAAATTAGTTTTGAAGTGATTGAAGATATCGTGGAATTAGCTATAAATATTAGAATATTGCCTCTCAAATTTTCTAAAATAAAAATGTTGTAACAATAATTGTATAATTTTATTTTTTTATGTTAAGATTAGAAATAAAGCAAAGATACCTTTTTAGTGACAAACAATATTTCCTTAAATGGTCGAGATTTTCAACAAAGATTTCATTCGATAGCAATTTTATTGAATATTCCTAAAGCCACTGGCAGGTTTAGAGCTAAAAGTATATAAGCTACAGATGTGTAATAGGAAGATGACTGTCTTTTTATTGTCATTGATGTTGGGGATATTGTTACTTTGACAATTCAAGATTTGGATTTTAATTTTGTATTGTCTGATTTATTTTAAAACATTGTTTCACTAATCTGATTGTAACAAATTGATTTCGTTCAATAAATTTCCTACAATTTGATTATTAAAAAGTGCAACCATTATAAGAACTTGACACAGGGAGAGACTTACACAACAGCACACTACATAAGAAACTTACATGACAGTAACATTTAGAGTATTACATTCATACTATTGAATATCATTTACATGTACACACAAGCAGGGAATAGACTTCCCTAGCAGCAGTGATGGCTTCATCGAACTACTTGCGAGAATTTCTGAGAATATTAAACCTTGTGGGGAGTAGAAATTCTTCTTTGTACGTAAATCCAGTCTGCAGATAGTTTTCATCACATTTCCTGTTTTTGCTGATGAAATTATATTTTTTTCTGGTGCACTTGTTTCTGCAGAAGTTTCGTTTGAAATTAAACTTTCAGCAGACACTTTTCATAGTTTGTGAAATAAACAATAATGTTTGAGTATCTGGACATTTTCTGCACAATAATCCCATTTTTAACCACTGCTTCATGCTTACAGCTGTTATTTGATCGAAATTAGTTGATTATTTTATTACCGGCAGCCCGAAATGAGTGTAAATGATTCTTTTGTTTTGATAAATATATCAAACGAGCAATGTGCGTGTGTGTAACTTGTGCGCTTATGGGTTAAGGATTCACCGCTGGAGGGGTGAATCATCGCTGTCAGCGCACCCCACACTGTACGAACCGTATTGCAGCTGTAAGTGAGCGATCGCTAACACTATATTAGTAGTTGCAACCGTGCAACCGTGCGTGTCACACCCATGAGGCAGCAGATCGATAGTCATATCGTAAATCTTTTCGAGAACCCCCTACAATTTCTGGGCAACCCTTTGTAGTTCGTGTACCCCACTTTGAGAAACACTGACTTAAAACATTTCTTTTAGAAATTTATCTGAGATAGTTTTAACTAAAAAATTAGTTTATTATCTGCCATGAAATATTGTCAAATAATTGAAAATAGAAATTGAGCTTTTAATTTGGTGACATTTTTTGATATCACTTTATGCACTTGTAAATTAAAAACTTTATTTCAATATTTAGGAAACTTCATAATATTTTCAAAAATGTATTGACATAAATAGTTTTATTTTCAGTAATTTCCACAATTAGTTGATAAGTTAATTTTGGTAGCACAGCTGTTTTGAATTTCACTTGTTTGGGGCTTTCTGCGTAAATTTTCTAATTAGCGCCTGAGCCTTAGACGAGTTAAATAAGTACATTTAATAAAATAGTAAAAGTTCATACAGTTCAGCAAGCACTAAACAAATGTAAAGAACTAAGTAAATCAAACAATTAGCTAAAAATCATAATTTGCACCAAACAGAAATTAGTCTTATTATAGACAATCATTACTGAGGTCGACTGTACCTGGCCGGTTATGCAGTGCAAGTCAATATGCTGGAGTACAGTGGGTGCAACATCAGTATCACTGTCTTCTGGCTCTTCTTTAAGATAAACTGCATTGACCTGATTCAAATTGTCTACAGCAACATTCGTAACAACTGATGGCTGTGTGGCTTGAAGACATTGCTGCATGTCTATATCTGTGGAAGGCGTTCAGAATTATTGTTCAGTTATTTCTGTATAATACGAGGGAATAATAAAAAGTGACATGAAGTGAAATGAAGTGAGATAAAAAGTGACCACATACCATGATGCAATGCACTTCGCTTTATTCATTCCATTAAACGACAATGATTTTTTCAATTGATGAACAATTAATTTGCATTATTACAAATATGAAATAAATTTCAATATACTGGATATGTGGTTGCAGTGTAAACTTAAAATAGAGAAAAATGTTAATATGTCACATGTTTTTGTTCAATAAAGTTGTGTCATATAACTCGGTATAAGGTTGGCAATAACGAAAAATACATTACCATATATGTTTTGTAATATTTAAAGTTTTTGTCAGTCAGTCCGTGGTGGGTCTCATAGCATTTGTAATGCTCTGTCTACCACTGTAAAGTGATAATGGCACTAGACAGAACATTGTGCGATATCAGCCAAAATGACCAACCCATGGATATACTTTTATATATATGTATATACTACAATACTTTTTTGTGGCGATTTCTATCAGATTCTGCCAGTAATACCACGAGGAACAAGGGCTGATAAATTAGAGCCTGTCCTAAGAGCTCAAGCCTGTGGCAGAACAAGATTAGTAATGGTACGTATCTGCAGGAAGGCCTGTTGTAGTGTACAGTTTCATCACTGTGGGAAGTCACATCATCTGTGTATCTGGTTCTGCGAATGGTCTATTTTGACCCTTCACAACGATCAGATGGCAGAAATAAAGACCGAAATTATGACATATGTTCCAGGGGAATATATAGAATATATCTCGGTTAACAGAATTATGGAATAAGAAGATAGTCTCCCAACTAAGCGGTCGAATTTTTGGGGTCTCTGAGCACTCCTAGCCTTCCAGCTCATAAAAATTGGTGTACCCATAATGCTCCTAGGAAACTTAAGCCAACCAAAACTTTGTAAGGTACTAGATTAAAAGTCACTCATTTACAACGAAACTTGATAGAAGCTAAGATCTTAACAGGATGCGGCGCAGGTGATAGTGTTATTATACCCCCAGATCCATCCCATACCACACAATTTTCCTTTCAGTTTTAACCGAGTACAGTATTCAGTCAGCATTATACACCACGACAATAAACAAGGTGTAGAGTTGAATGCCGACAATTACCGGTATTGATCTCAGTGCCTGCTGTTTCTCACACAGCCAGGTCTATGTGGCTCCATCACACATCTCAAATGCTAGCTATAATTTCACATTAATCCCTGGAGGAACACACTGAACGTTTGTACGGGGAAGCTTTGCTGTAGTTGCCTTTGGGGAAATCCCAAAGTTCACAGTCAAGAAATAATTCACGTACAATAAACATTTTTAATAAAATACGCGTTCCTAATGTGAATATTACAAATGGTATTGATATCAATCCATGGAACAAATTACAGACAGTTGAGCATTTTATGCACATTTGTATTTTTTATTTATTAAAAATATAAGATATCGGCAAACAATAAATACAAGAACAAATAAGTGATAACAAAAATAAAAATTGTTTACTGCAGAAGAAAACAATTTAAATGAAATAAAGTAAAAACACAAAAACGAACAATGAAGGCATTATTATATAATAATTTATTTTACTCTCGCTCTTGTTTGTGCTGTAAATTAATAAATAAAATAATACAGACAATATTAGCTTACGTTTCTGACTGTCTGCAGTAAACTCTACCTTAACTTGAGTGCACATTACTTCATCATTCTCAACTATACAGAGGCCTGTTTCATCATCATCCTTGTGAACTTCATCTTCTTGTTTAGTGGTTGTCTGGAAACCGATTAACATTTTAAATGTGTATACTCAATATACTGGCACCAACTAATGTGAAATGATGGCTGCCAAACAAGAGGAGATACTAATTATGAGCACCAATTGAGATTTTCACAGGAAACAAGCAAAACATCCAACGCTACAGAAGAGGAAGTTACTTGACAGTTAAGTGTGAAGAAACATTATGAAGGAGGACCAGAACTTTGCAAATGATGTTGCATCATGAGGTCGGCAGATTATTTACTACGCAATAAAAAGGACAGAATTACTATGAAGCCATCAGTAGTCATGTAAGAAGATAAAAACATGTTTCATTTTGATATGAAGATTTTTAAAATACAAATTAGTTTTGAGGTATTGTGGAAGTTTGAAATATAAGAATATTGTCAATCTCTGAAATTTTAGTAATAAAAGAATTGTTACAAAAATTATATATTGTTATTTTTTATTACAGTTGTTATTAAATTGCACTAAAATTCACATCAGTTTATGTAGAAATTACGTTTACAGTAAAGATACCTATTTGGTAACATATGCTTTTTTTCAAAGATTTCATTCTACAGCAATTATGTTGAATATTTTTACAGAAATCACTGGCAGGTTCGGCGCTAAAAGCATTTAAGCTTTAAGACAGATGGTTATCTTGTTATTGTCACTGCTATAGCGATGTTATTGCTTTCACAGACTGAGGTACGCATTTTAATTTTGTTCACTGTTCTTGTATTTGATTATGGGCAAAGAAACAATTTTATTTAATATATTTCCTACAATCCGATTATTAAAATGTGCCATCATTTTAAGAACTTGACACAACGAGAAAGTTACATACTAATATTATTTTATATAGAATATACTATCGAATATCATTAATTTCAAATTTATACAGGCAACGAGTAGATTTCCCTAGTAGCCGCTTGGGAAAAGACATATGATAGAACTGACTGGTACTTTTTAAACACCTGCCTTCTTGTATTAAAAATTTTGCTACAATTTTCCATATTTTGAACAAATGATATAATAACTTGGCTACTAGACATCTTGGCTACAGACTCTTTGGAAAGATAAACAATATTTTAAATGTATAAAAAAAACTTGAGAGAGCCTTACCTACTGTACAGAACAAAAGTGCTGTAAACTGCAAAATTAAAAAAGAAATTGCACAACACACCACCAGGGAACCTACTTGTAGCCAGTATGTCTAAATAAAATGTTGAGTTTTAGTGTATGGTATTTTCGTTACATAAAGCTAAAACCATTGAATGCAAAGCGTCAACAAAACTTAGAAATATTTTTGTATTTGGTATAGAATACAGTAGATAAGTACAGCTGCTGACAAAATCTATGCATTATATTGAAATTTGCCACTAATTTATCTGAGAAACAACCATTTAAACACCAGTTTCTGTATTTATCCCTGGATAAAAATGGAGGGGGAATGTGTGCTGCTGCTTTCAAGCCGACTAACTGTTCACTTCTGATAAAGAAGCAAATTATAAAAAATAGTAACAAATCATATTGATCAATTCATAAGCTTGACAACACACATAGTGCTAAAAAAAATTTAAAGAAATAATAAATCAAACAATGAACTAAAAATCTTAATTCGCACTAAATAAAATTAGTCCCAATATAGACAATCATTATCGAGGTGGACCGTACCTGGCCAGTTTTGTAATGCGAAGCCATCTGCTGGAGTACAGTGGGTCCAATATCAATATACATTGCCTTCTGACTCTTCTTTAATATGAAGCATATTGGCCTTATTTAAATTGGCTGTGTCTACATTTGTAACGACTGGTGGTTGTGTGGCTTGAAAAGATTGCTGCGTGTCCATACCTGTGGAGGGCGTCCAGAATTACTGTTCAGTTATTTCAGTGTAATACATGGAAATAATAGTTGGATTGGAAGTGAGATAAAAAGGGACCACGTATCACAATGCAATGAAGATATAAAAAATTACGCTCCTAAAATTCTCTCGAAATATTCTCACATACTTGTAAGAAAAGTACAGAATCCCTCATTATTGGCAGATTTAGTATTTGCCATTTATAGTAAAAAATTTCAGAGGAGTCGACCATATTGGCACTGACACTAGTCCATACACACGCATGACCGCACATACGAGCATCCACAAATGCACAAGTACATACACAATCAGTCCGTTGAAAGAAATAAAAATAAAGTTTGGAAAAATTGCCGTATGTCAGATTACTATGCTATTATAAAAGAAGCTATGGAAAAATTACAGTGGTCAGCGATTAAAGGAAGCTGGAAAAAATAGTTATCGAGACCACAATGAAAGCCATAAAAAATCATCAAACAAAAATTTTCTCGCGTTAAATTC
This sequence comes from Druceiella hillmani, assembly GCA_039881145.1. Taxonomy (NCBI): domain Eukaryota; kingdom Metazoa; phylum Arthropoda; class Insecta; order Lepidoptera; family Hepialidae; genus Druceiella; species Druceiella hillmani. Next base: position 16,385,946 of record JAYKKI010000019.1, on the reverse strand, counting down.
ATCTTGATGCGATACGTAATTTCCAAATTGCTGTCAATTTGTAAAAACAAATGACAAATTCAAGCAAAATACCACAATGTATTACCAAAGAGTTGGATTTTTTAAATTTGTAATTATTTTTTTGTTACCGTAATAATGGTAAACCGTAATAAGTCAACTCAAAGAACTTTCAGTGCTACCCTCGTAGTAGAAAAGCAGGTAAATCAATATCACTTTACAAAACAATTCAAAGGTACAGAAAAATGAACAGCAATTTCTTATTCCAAAAACTATTTAATCTAATCACTGATGATATAACAGGGAATTGATGAAGCAGGAAACAGAGTTCTTGTTGCTGTTAATTGGCAACTTACTGAGTGATTTATTGATGACTATAGCTGTATACACACTAAAGGTTAAGTTGTGTCAACATCTAACTGGCTGAGACCCAACTGCATACGTTTCATTGTAGATAGATTTATTTAGATCAATTTCAGATCAATTTTTAATTGGCAAACTAGTTTTCTGAGACCATTGTTACGGCCAGACTGACTCACTTTCGTGCAGTGATAGTTTTGCACATTTATTTCGGATAAAGTTTTATTCAACCTTTCATTTTTCTCAATACCATTATTTTTTACTGTTCTTATTGGTATCCCAATATTGAATTCTGCGGTACTTGTCAAGGACAGAGCAGTCTCAGTATTTCACTGAATGGCCAGGTTGAAACTGGCCAAGGCGCCTCACATGGCAGCCTGGGTTTTCACCTCAGTCAAATGCAATGTGAGGGAGTTTCAATCCAAATTTAGGAATCATGAGGCTGCCAGGTCCAGCAAAACTGAGCCATATTTTCTGTATTGCTTCAGGCGAGCGGGTCAATTGAATGCTAATCCGAAATGGTATTGCATGTGTGACGGAGAGCTGTTGCTTTTATTTTTCTAAGATATTTTCAAGATAAAAACAAAAATCTAAACACTACTGGAATGGAAAAATATATAAAAAGAGGTTTGAATATGGCAATCAGATGTACGAAGAACTAGTTGATGACAGAGTTGAAAACAATTTTGGTTGGATGGACGTAGATCAATTTGAGATACTGTTAAACAAAATATGAAAAAATGATACAATTTACCGTGAAGCCATAACTACAACGGAAATATTACTATTAACTTAAAGGTTTTTAGCTAGAGGAGACTCATACTTTGTAGAGACATACACCACACACAGCTGTACAGAGTGCACGCGGCAAATGTACTAAGGCAACTATGAGCACCAACAAATACCGACAACATACAGTTTGGCTGTGGCAGCGCTCGACCAAGGCACCTTTACCCTTGCCTTGGTTGAGGTATGTTTACACCAAATAAGCGTTTGTCTCGCAAGGCTGCCGTGCGAGGCAACTCGCCTGATCTGGACCCAGCTAACGGGAATTAACTTCAGCGTCTTACGTTGCTGACTATTTTGTCCATCAATTTTAGGCAGAACATTCTCATAGGCTCTAGCATTCTGACGATGTTTATTTCCTTTTGATTGTTTTCTGATTTCTCTAAAAAATTTTTATCCATTATGAATGTTTATGAATGATATTGAAAACAATTTGAGAATTTTAAGAATCATTAAATCTGTAAAAACAAATTCATAATGAAGGTTTCGAAAAAAGGGTTTAGTACGAGTTAGTTTAATTCGAAGTATAAAATATGTATTCACATTAAAGTGTATATAAAAAAAAGGATATGCTAAAGTCTGGTTTAGCAAAAATGCGAATTTCCCATTTTTTTGGTTTTACATGAAAGAATATACATAAAAAACGATTATATTTAAAAATTGAAGGTCGGATTTGATCAATTTATTACAAAAAATTGATTTGAAATATGCACTTTCTATGGAGTAATGCCAGTAATTGGTTGTCAAACATCTTTGCGCGATATTTTTTGCGCATTTTTAAATTTTTATTTTTTTGGTTTTTATATTATAATATTTCATTAAATTCGCATTTTTCCTAAACCAAACTTGTTCCCAGGATTTGTTTATCACAAAAGATAAGTCAACCAATTCAAACCCCAGTATAATTTTATTATTATACTGGGGTTTAAATTTTGTTTGAATTTATATATTTTGTATATTGTTAAATAATAAATTTGCAAAACGTTATATCATCCGACCGACTAACAGTACACGTTCAGAAATCTAGACCAGTACTAAAATTACACAATTTATTGCACTCATGTCATAATTTTAGCTCTGCTAGTCGATTTTGGAGCACACATGCTGACAAATGTTGTACAGAGAACTTCTCAAGTCTGAATCTCAGACATAAAGTTTTCTACAAATGATCTCACACCGAGCGGTGAAAAGTTCCACTCCAAACATTAACTAAGATTTGTTTTGTAATAACCTGGAAGCTCAAATCACAGAAAATAAAAATAAACAAACCGGCAAAGTATTTTCTTAGGTCGTTATTTACTTGTTTGACAGATCTGAAATGTCAGATTAATACACTTTGACCATTTTTTTTAATTCGCGGCCTTGGAGTCTAATCATTGTCCTTTTCAGTTGTGTATTGGTTCATATTTGCATTCCTGGTAAAAAAATTAAATAGTATAAAAAAAGAAATTATGAAAGTAACACGTTTTTAAATTTAGTATTATTTAGTAAGCATTATTGAATTTTATGATTATATATATATATATATATATATATATATATATATATATATATACAGATATAGGTGTACGTTTATTTTAGTTCGATAAGAAAATATAAATATGTTTATGCCTTATCATTCTAATAAAAAATTAACTACTAAATCCAATCACATTGAAAACAAATTTAGGTTGACGTTCCTTAGTAATTTGTCGTGTCATTCCTTTCAAGATCAACAAGATATCGATAATTCTCAAAATTTAAAATACCTCAACCTCCCATGAACATTTAAAAAAATTAGTTTAAAATTTCTAGTTAAGAAATGCTTTTTTACCTTTAGTTATATTAAAAAAATAATATGTGTTGCAGATAATGTGTATTAGTAGCCGGCGTTAACTTATATTAACAAAAATCTAGTATGAAAGGACACTAAATTAATGAATGGCCATCTTATCAGACTGAATTATTGAGTATACATTTTCATATATTAGAATTATTTAATTTTCAAAAGATATTAAAATACCAATGTATGGTTTCATCGTAGTACTGAAGTATTACATGGAAACCAAGTACAGGAGGTATATTTATGTATGTTCCTTTATGGGAATTTATAGATACCATTGTATACAAATACCACACTAATTTTAGTAGGATATATATTTTTCATCCGACGAATGAAAATAACTTATATCATGCTTAAAATAAGCAAAGCTGAATCTAGTCTATCGTGGATAAAAATCCATTTTAAAACTGTTGTTAATTAAGAAGGAATAAGGCTGGTTTATCTATGCACTTTTTAAAATAGCTTAAGGTATATTAAATTGGCAATCATGTTCGATTTTTAAAATTCGGCAATAGTGTTCGATTTTATAACATAAACTGATGTTTATAACTGATGCATATACACGATCTTATAATTTCATAACGCAATTGTAAGAATATATACAATCATATTTTGTTTTGCTTACAACCATATCTTGTTCTTTTAATTTATATTTTTCTAATATCCGACCGAAACAAATAGCCGAAACCGAAACCAAACTTTCGGTCTTGGTCTCTGTTTCGGCTGAAACCGAAACCAAAACTTATATAAACAAATTTAAAATTACGATTGTATGCTGTTAAAAATATTTATTTGCATTTACATACTCTCTTGCCTTCCCTTTCTATCCGTAAATTTGTATATAATTGCACCTGTATTTGATTTACTACAAGCTCTACCGAATATTTTGTACCAAATAATACGTTCGGCACCGTGGTGTATTGCATTCATCACAAGGCTTACAACTTTTGATGGCGAGGCGCATTGCGGATTCGACTCTGGACCGATTCCGACTTCACCTCTACGAGCGGTGAACTGGTGCGGACTCAGTATTAGCGTAGCTAAATTTTCAGACAATTAATAGAAGCTGGTGCTAAAAGCTACGCCCTACGATCGCCTGTCTGTAAATGCAAGCCGCCTATATATATATATATATATATATATATATATATATATATATATATTTATAATATATATATATATACACATATATACATATTTTTTTTGGGATATTGTATTTATTATAGTGATTAGAATAATCGGTCTTTATAATCATTAATTATTAATCAATCTCAACAAAGATAGATTATAATCATTTGTGGGTTACTAATTTTAGTATTCGTAATTAAAAAGTGTTATGTTGGACAAGGAAAGCAAAATGCTTTCCTTGTCTCCCACGTTCTCACCAAGCATGTTACTCCAACGATCTGAGTATATTTGTCCAGCAACACTAAACAGCTGCTCACTAGGAACACTTGAAGGCGGAACGGAAAGATCCTTTAAAACTGCTTTTCTCAGGGTAGGACATGGACTCCTGTTCCAATAAAAATATATGTCGGCATAGCGTTGTAATAATGACTCCGACAGATAAGATTGAATCCTTTCTTTCAAAATAGTTTTTTGATCTTAAGGTCCAGTTGTTTCTATCTGATTAGGAGTAGAGATAAAATGAGTTGTAACGCTGAGAAGTGAACACGTTTACATGCATTGGTCCAAATATTGGTGGTAGCACTCACCCACTCGCATTTTGCAATTAGTCTTTACTTTAGATTTCATTTTTCATGTTTTCGGCATCGGTAATGTTCCAAATTATTTTTCAGATTTCATCCGATATTTGCGCACTGCGTGGGCATCGGTGAAATTGACTTGCCGAATGCTTCGCTTTCCATCAAAGCATAAGGCAGCATGTCCACAATTGTAAGGTCCATTATTGCTTTGTCAATACTATTTGTAATTTCATGATCATCAGACCATTGGACGAGTTTAGTTTTAGATGTGAAACTTGGGATCGTTGACTGAACAAGATTCTGTTGATCTGTGCTCAATAATTCTAATGAGATTTTTGAATCTGTTCGCTTTAATTTAGCTTCATTTTTCAAATCATCTAATTCCGACTGTCGTTCTAATACTTGTCTGTGTCCCACGTCATGAAATTTTCATAAATGTAGCTTTACTCCGTGCAACGTTTGGTTTTTAGGTTCGTGGCTTCCCAATGAATATGACTTTTTACAAATTTTGAAAACAGCTTTAGATGAATCGCTAATGCTTTTTTCAAAAAACTGCCAAATCGGATTTTTTTCTTTTTGTGACATTTGTTACTTGAAACAAATTAATTATTATAAGGCAAATAAATAATATCTCATAGATCACATAAAAAAGGTAAGCACGCGGCATTCAGTCTAAATTAGGAAAAGTTTATTTAGGAAGTAAATAAATATGATAATTAAATGAAACTATGTGATGTAGTATTATTTCTATTTACTTTCTTCAAGTTCTTCACAACGAGCTAGGTTTCATCGTATTACAACGTGTTCAGGTGGGCAACTAGCATAGATTAACTCTTAGGAACTTCCAACAGTATTTATGTATCACAATACATAGCGGAAGCCGGATTTGAGCTGGTTTTCCCACTGCTTATGTTAGTGAGTTTAATATAGGGGAGTGGTGTAGTTTTTATTATATTTTCGAAAGTTGTACAAGTATATTATTGAGGGTAATAAATTAAATTGATGTTATTCTATAAGGTTACACAATACAAATATTCCGGTGTATATAATAAAATAATTATTACATACACCCGAACATTTGCATTGTATAATATACAATGCAAATGTTCCGTTATAATAAAAACTACACCGCTCCCTTATAATAAACTCACTAACGTAAGCAGTGGGAAACCCGAGCAAACCCGGCTTCCGCTATTGTTTTGTGTAATATAGAAATGCTGTTGAAAGTTCCTAAGAGTTAATATTTGCTAATTACCCACCTGCCGATGTTGTAATACAACGAAACATAGGCCGTGGTAAAGAACTTAAAGAAAATAATACTACATCACGTAGTTTAATTAATTGTGAATAATGAATTTCTACAAAAATAACGCCAAATATATTTAATAAATAAATATGAATTGAATTTCAAATATAAAAATTACACGTACTAAGCGCCTGTCCAAATTGATTAGGCACCTCGCGCGGTAAGTGAGAAAGGACGAGGGTGACTAAGAAATTCGCACGAGCTGTTCCCGTTTTCTCATGGTTAAAATTAAGTAAGTAAAGATCACAAACAGTAAAATCACAACATATAGTTGTTTGGGTGGTCAAAAAATATTAAAAATGTTAAAATAGTACAGAATGTAATCCAACAAAAATTACCTACAAACAAACAAATCTAAGTAATATCTGAATCGAACATGATCAGTTTTATGCGTAACTTGGAAATAAAAGTCAACAGAACGTAGTTCAATACCTAATAATTGCCATTGAAATAAAATAATGTCAGAAGTACAAGTAAAAACAAAACAAATACTTACCTAACCGTTTATGCGTAAAACACAACCCCAACTCAATACGATCGCATCGCACGGCGCGGGCGGCGAACTGAGCCGGCGACCATGGGTCAGCAGCGAAGTTAACCGAACGACGCCCGATAATTTACGAAAACTGAGTTTCGGTGCAGCCGAAAGTATCGGCCAATTTTTGGCCGGAACCGAAACTGAGGCCGAAACTAAATTTCTTGGCCAAAACTGGACTAAACCGAAGCCGAACCTTCGATCGGTCATTAACAGACACACAGCAACGTGTCTAAGTAAGCAGTATAAGAAAGTACATGATGTATCAGCATCACTGCAACATGTACCACAGTGAAACAGTTGGTGGTTCGTAGACGAAACTCCTGGCACTGAATAAAATAGAAATCTTATTTTTTAATAAATTAATTTTTTATAATTATTTATATATTATGTTACAAATTATTTAGATTAAACCGGATATTATTTATTGTTTATAACTATTAATTATATTAAATTTAATTCGAATTAAGTCATATGTTTAGCATTATATTTTAAAGGTTAGATCTCACAAAATATATATAGTAATGGTTATGGTTTAATATTATGATTTTATTCAAATTTTCTCAATTGTAGAAAAGGTGAATAATGAATGTTGCTAAAAAATATCACATTACATTTTTAACTGAATTTTAATCCATTCAAATTAATTTTCAATCATACCGATTTCAAAAAAATAAAAATTCTCATAACAAATATCTTCAATGTTGTGTGTTGGTAATTATTTTTCCCTCATTTGAAAATAAATTTGTCATCAGACATATATTTAATGTACCCAAAAAAAATAAACGTAAATTAATGATATTAAATATTATAAAAATAAACGTTTATAATGCATTAAACAATTACAAATCTTATTTTAATAATGTAAAATTAAAAAATCATACTAAGCTAACATGTTTCAAAATCTTTGCTTAGCGATGAAAAAAAAGGAAATTAACTAAAATAAGAATATTAAAACATACTCCCTCGCAAATGCAAGCATCAGGTATGACATTTCTGAAACTGATTTTTTTAGTAAATAATCGTGAGGCACAAAAATTTTTTTTAAATAAATTATTTTTAACGCATGTTCTTTCTTATCATATAAAAAAAAATTGTTAAAATACCATTGCTATTAAATTGCATTGACATCAAAATAAGTTTCGTATTTTTATAATCGATTTGCTTGCAAAATTTTGTTTCATAACATTCAATAATAATTAGCCTAAACTCAAATTTACAAGCGTGTTTTGCTCATAATTTCTTCTTTTACCCTATTTCATTTTTTTATCGAGAATATAGATATGTATCACCAGCAGAGCCAAGAAAAAAATAATAATTTGTGTCCACAGCCAAGAAATAAAAAACGTCAAACTGACTAATGAACTGACACTTCCGAACTGTCAAAAGACTAAATAGTTCGTTTATTTTTACCTTCTGTGGTTTGAAGCTCCAAATTATTAGAAAATCAAAAATAATTCTGTAGTAAAAAGTTAGTTTTTGAAGTGGAACTTTTCACCGCGCAGCGGAGACCATTTGTAGCAATCTTTATGTTAGAACCCAGATTCAGACGTGAGAAGTAAGTTCATTCTCTATACAACGTTTGTCAGCGTGAGTTTGTGACATAAATTTGATAATTTTATACTGTTACTAGTTTTCCGAAAGTGTACAACGTTTTAACTGTTAGTGGGCCGAATGATATAACGCTCTGCGAATCTAAAAAATTAGTTGACTCATATTTTTTGTTAAACAAAACCTTTTTTCATATACATTTTGTCATAAGCATACATTTTACACTTTGAATTAAACTAACCCCGTATTTAATCCACTTTTCGAAACCTTCAGTATGAATTTGTTTTTACAGATCTAAAGATTCTCAAATTGATTTCAATATCATTAACAAACATTCAAAATGGATAAAACTTCATTAAAGAATTCGGAAAAGAATTAAAAACGAAAAAAAGCTTCAGAATGTGAGATCCGGAACTTTGCAGGCGCAAATGTCCGGTTTTAAATTGATAGACAAAATAGCCAACAACAAGACGCTGAAGTTAATTTCCATTAATTGGGTCTAGACTGGGCATGCCGCCTCACGAAGGAGCTCAGCAAGGCAAATGTTTTTTTTGGTGTGACCATACCTCACCTGCGGTAAACGCAAAGGTGCCTTGTCCAAGCACTATCACGGCTGAACCATGCGATTTGGTTTCCATTTTTGTCCATGCTCAAAAGTACCTTAATATGTTTGCCGCGTGCTCTCTCGAAGACTGTGTGTGGTATACGTGCCTCGGCTGAGTGAGATGGACAAAAATGAATGTTGTGAATTGGTATTGTATGCAGGGCCGCAAAATTCAGCATTAAGCTGGGAACAGGTGTAGACCAGTTTATGAGTACACAGAAAAAAAAAAAACAGCTATTTTGTTTTTAAAATATAAGCATTTTATTCAAAACTGTTAAATACAGACTAATTTCTGTAACGGTTGTCTACATAACATTGCTATTGAAAAAAAATCCTAAATAAAACCAGATTTGCTATAATTTAAACACAAAAATATCTTTGTTTCAATTTTTCTTCTACTGACTTCGGACTTCTTCCACTGGGGTTGCCTGAAAGAAACAGTGTATTTCAAACCCATATCAAGTATTGCCAAACTACATCGAAGATTCTCAGAATCTCTAGAACATATCAATATATGACGATATGTATGATTAGGGTAGAGGTCGTTTTTAAAGTGATGTTGTGCATGTATTAAAGCTGGTGGTAGACAATTCGAACATTTGCTTTATTGTAGGTTGTTGTAGTTGTCGTGTCTACATGAGGTGAAGAATATCTCATATGGAAAAATCGCTAGAGCCTTGAAAGGTTGGACTTCTACCAGTCCCGCTTCAATGAGCGGCCGGGAATCGAATCCGGGTCATCACGCTGCGCGGTCATGCGCTCAAACCAACACATCACGGTGACGGCTTTAGTGTAGGTAGTAAAATTATTACAATGTGTCAATGATTTCATTAAAAATTAGAGACTTACAGAATAGCAACACTATTTCTCCCAATATTACTCCCATAGTGTCGGTATCTGTCTCGCTCTTCGTTAAATTAAATGGCGTTGCAGTTTGTCTTACTCTTACTCGTATGCGTTGATGTCTGTCGCTGACTGCCTGAATCTGAAACTTAAAATCTTGCTGATAAGCACTGAATGCAATTTTCACTGAGTACTGAATAAATAGAATGTATTGTACCATTTTAAAATCTTAATTAGTTGCAACAACTTTTGCAATGAAGTGTCAAAATTAGTTGAAAACAATTTCTTCTGATAATTTCAAGAAAAAAATTTATTAAAATTATTTAGGATTGTTTTCAATAGCAGTGTTATGTAGGCAACTGCTACAAAAATAAAATTTGCAGATTTGCTATAATACAACAAAAACACCTAAAAAGGTTGTACAAGTGTTGATTTTCAGTATTTTTCAATACAATGCTTATATCATAAAAACAAAATTTCTTTGATCTTTTTTATATTTCTTTTTGGGTATTCATAAGCTGACCTACACCCTGTTCCCCGCTTGACGTTGACTTTTGGGACATATGTAATTAAATTACTTACTCTGATATAATTCTTTGAAAGTTTGGTGATTACTTCAGAAATATCAAGGACAATCTTTGACAACCTTTGAACGGTCCATCTGTTCTGTGAAAAAGTTACTGCAAACTATTGTCAGTCTCCTATAACTAAAAACCTTAAAGTTATTAGTAATCTTTCCTTCACAGTTACGACCTCGCGGTAAGTAGTATCACTCTTATATTTTGCTGTTCAGTAATGAACATAGCGTCTCAAATTTATCTACATCCATCCATCCAAAACTGTTTTCCATTTTGTCGTCAACTAATTCTTCATAAAAGCAATTCCCATGTTCAAACATATGTTTATATATATTTCTATTCCAGTACCGTTGTGATCCTTGTTTTTCCCTTCTTTTTTGTAAATATTCAAGTAAAATAAAAGCAATGTCTGCCACAGCTGCTCACCACACTTGCAATAACAATTCAAATGAAAGCTCAACTGACATGCATGTTCGAAGCAATACAAAACATGTGGCTCGGCTGAAAAGAGTGAAAGCTCTGAGATTGCTGCGCGAGGCTGCGAGGCCAATTTCAACTTGTTTATTCAGTTAGATGTCGGGATTGTTGAACCCTAGACAAGTACCATGGAGAACAACATTATAAGATTAATACTTGATCTAAAATAAATATGCAAAACTATCAATGAAGAAAATTGCATCAGCCTGAACGTATGAAATGTCTCAAAAAACTAGATTGCTATTTAAAAATCGATCTAAAATTAATAGATGAAATTATCTACGATGAAAAGCCTCAGTTAGGTCTTAGTCAGCTAGATGTTAATACAACTAGACCTTCAGCATGTACTGCGGCTATTGTCATCAATGAATCGCTCGGTACATTATCAATTAATAAAATCAAGAGCTGTATCTCTCATTTCATCAATTCGCCTGTTACATCATTGATGACCAGATTAGCAAGTTTGAATATACTCAGTAGTTTTACCTTTCCTAATGCTTATTTTCATAAATTTAAACTTTTCAAAACCAATTGTTTTGCTCACATTTGCTCTGTTTATGACAGAATGTTTTAAAGTCAGTCACCAAAGTATGTTATGCAGTTCTAGAAAATACTATGTATCACATCACATCACATCAAGATGAATTTAAGACAAGAAAATTATTATTGTTTGATAATTTTTTGGTCCAGCTATATGTATTTATATATATATATATATATATATATATAAATATATATGTATATATATATAATATATATATATATATATATATATATATATATACACATATATATATCTATAATATAAAAATAAGTCGGGTTTTCCTTCCTGACGCTATAACTCCAGAACGCACGAACCAATTTCCACGGTTTTGCATTCGTTGGAAAGGTCTCGGGCTCCGTGAGGTTTATAGCAGACAACATTCAGGAAAAATTTCAACAAAAAAGCAGGAAAACAGGGAAAATCATTTTTCACATACAGCGCCATCTCTGATACATAGCATGTACTACAAACCAATATGGTTTTGCATGGTTGTGGAGCAGATGGCGCCAGTATTTTAAGTAGGTTCCGCCGGTGCGTGATACATTGTTTGACAGCTACTCATTGTACTCTGCTCAGTTAATTTCATGTGACATTTATTATGCGCACGTTCTTTCAAACACTAACTTAAAACCAGTATTGTGTTCACTGTGAAATTGTGAAATTGAGGTTAAAGTTATTCGTTTCCTAACAGTTCAATTGGAAGCCATCAAAACAATCATGCGTATTGTGCAAATTTTTAGTCAATTTCAACAGCAGGCATTTGTCCTTAAGGTGGTAAGTTGAACTGTGTAAATTATGTGGATCGTGCATTTGAGGTTAAATTCACCAGTCTGTCCATAGTCCAAAATGCCTAGAGGACGACGTGCGAACATCGGCCGCCGCACAAGACATGCAAGCCAGCAACAAGTGTATTCACAGAACTTAAGCGAAGAAAGACAAAATATAATAAGAGAAAATGCCCGATTGAGACAACGCGTGAGCACACGAAGATCATTGGCATCATACAATCGCTTGGCATTCCAATATGATCCCACTGCGAACTACAGTGAGTCATTTTTCATCATCTTTTAATCCCCAAACGAAATGTTACAAAAAACGAAGCCATCTGGTGGCGAAACGGAGTTCGCCGGGTTTGCTAGTATATATATATATATATATATATATATATGTATGTATATATATATATACATATATATATACATATATACATATACATAAATACATATATATATATATATAATATATATATATATATATATATATTTTCCAGGCTCCTTTAATTGCTGACCACTGTAATTCTTCCATAGCTTCCTTTACATTAGCAAAGCAATCTGACATGCAACAATTTCTCTAAATTTCATTTTTATTTCTTGCAACAGACAGAGTGTGCGTGTGTTCGTGCATTTGTGGATGCTCATATGTGTAGCATGCGTGTGTATGTATTTGTGTCAGTCCATTATGGTGTACTTTCAGTAAATAAATATTTTTACAATCGTAAACGGCAAAAAGCAAATCTCCAAATAACGAGGGACTGTTGTACTTCTCTTCCAAGTTTGAAAGTTTATTTGAAGAGAATTTTAGGAGTGCAGTTTTTTATGTCCTCGAAACAAATTTTTTTAAGCTATATCCGTAATTTACGGAGAGCCAGTTCTGGAAGATATTATGTGGTAATAATTATATTTGCTAGTTAAGGTAAAATATTAAGTAAACATTTAGTTTGTGGAAGATCGTTTTGTGCAAACAATTTGAGCAGTAAGAATAAAGAATCAAATGTTATTTGATATTGGTAAAGAAGCTGAAAAACTGTCTCGTCGAAGCAAACACATTATTATATCAAATGAAGTGTATTTACGCGAGCATTAAAATAAAAAAGAATAAATGTCATGTGATATTAAAACAAACTGCATATTGCATGAATATGCATTTAGGTTTATTTTAAAAGTTCGTAGATCGAAAATTTTACATGTTACAAAATATATATGGTAATGTATCTTCCTTTATTGCTAACCTTATACCAAGTAAATTATATGATTCATACATAACTTCGCATTGGACAAAAACGTGTAAAGTATTAAACACTTTACTCGTAATTGTACAATGGAACCATGTATCGAGCATGTTAAAACTAACTTCGCATTTGTTGTAAAACGAATTAATTTTTGCTTTGTCATTTAACGGGATGAATAAACTGAAGTGCAGTTCATTATAGTTTATGATCACTTTTATCTCACTTAAAATCCAGCTATTAGTTCCTCGTATTATACAACAATGACTGAACAATAATTCTGAATGCCTTCCACAGATATGGAGAAGCAGCAATGTCTTCAAGTCACGCAACCACCAGTTGTTACGAATGTAGCTGCAGACAATTTGAACCAGGTCAATGGAGTTTATTTTAAAGAAGAGTCAGAAGACAATTATATTGATATTGGACCCGCTGGTCGGTTTCGTAGTGCGAGTCCATGTGCTGTACTCACCAGCACATGGGCTCACACTACAAAACCAGCCAGGTACAATCGACCTCAATGCTGACTAGCTATGCTGAAATAATTTAAGTGAATTAATGTATTTGGTGCAAATTATGATTTCCAGCTTATAGTTTGATTTATTTAGTGTTATGTTATGTTAAAGTTAATATTTGAACACTACGATTTGTTACTTTTTTTTTTTTATAATTTCTTCTTTTCAAGAAGTAAATTGTAAAACTTAGTTACAAAACTGCATCACATTTTGTTGACTTGAAAGTAGCTTCATACATGCCCCCTCCATTTTTATCCTAGAAAATGTAGGATAAAAAATTAAAAAAAAACTAGTAGCAGCTTGATAGCACTAGCAATGATAAATGCAAAAATTGGTGTTCAGATAAATTAGCGGCCAATTGGCATTCCAGCATAGATTCTGTTAGTAATTGCAAACACAAAATGCTTCAAAGGTTGTACGTTTTCCCTAATTTTTTATTTCACTTAACTAGAGGTTGCAGAAAAACATTTGTTGACACGCTACATTCAATGTTTTTTGCTTTACATGAAGGAAACATGTATAATGTTTCCCCATTGAAATAACACATTTTACTTATCCACTTTGGCAGCTGCCCTAGCGGCATGCTGCGAAGCTGACGCTTGATATCTAATTGCACTTTATAGCACTGTTGTTCTGAGCAGTAGATAAGGTGTAACATAAAAAAGATAAACACTTAAAATATTGTTCATCTATGCAAAGAGGCTCATAGTATTTTTGTTTGCATTCTAGACATTGAATAGTGACTTTGTGATGTAATTTTTTCAAAATATTAGAAACTGTAGCAAAACTCTTTAAACAGGAAGTCAGGTGTTTAACAAGTACCAGTCAGTTCTGTTATATGTCACTGTTAAATCTACTTGGTGCTTGTGTGTATATATAAATGATATGCGATAATATAAATGTTATGTAAGTCTCTAATTGTATCAGGTTCTTGATTACACTTTTTAATAATCAAATTGTATAGAATTTATCGAATGTAATCAATTTGTTACCTGCAAACAAATATAAGAACAACAGTTTAAAGTAAATCGCACGACACAAAATTAAAATGCAAATCTTGAACTGCCAAAGCGACAACATCGCCATAGCAATGACAATAACAAGACAGCCTTGCCTTGGAATCTTGCTACTACACAAGTGCAGCTCATATACTTAGTACCAATCCTACTAGATGCTTTAAGAATATTCAACATAATTGCTTTCAAATTAAATGTAGACGAATATCTCAAACATTTAAGAACTATCATTTGTCACCAAAAAGGTACCTTTGCTTTATCTGTAATTTTATCTTAAACTAATTTGAATTTTAGTGCAATTTAGTAATAGCTGTAAACAAAATCTTCATAGTAAACGCTGGCATTTTCATTCCATAATAAATTATTTGTCGACCTCATAACACAGCACCTGAAGAAATATTATGGATGTGGCCAAAACTCTTGGCCTCCTCCATAATGTTTCTTCACATAAAAAAGTTGAGCAATTTTCTCCTACAACGGTGCATGTTCCTGTGAAAATGTCAGTTGGTGCACAGACTAGGATCTTCCTCTTGTTTGATAGCCCTCATTTCATATTATTTTCTGCCGATATATCGAGTGTATACATTTCAAATGTTCATCGGTTTCCAGACAAACATGAAACAAGAAGATGAAGTTCACAATGAAGATCACGAGAGAGGCCTCTGTAAAGTTGATAATGGTCGAGCACTGTGCAGTCAAGTTAAGGTAGAGTTTGCAGAAGACAGTCAGAAAGGTAGGCTTTAAATTAGTCTAGAAATGAATTATATTGGACCTGATCGATTTGAAATTAACGACTAATTACTGAAAAGGGAAAGAAGAAACAAACAACTTTTATTTAAAACATTTTGAAATTATTGTTTTGTAAATTTTTGAAAACTGTTTTTTTCCTACTCTGCTGTTAAAAGAAAAAAGTATTTCTAAAAATGAAACTTCATTGTCTATTTCCTCAAAAGTACAAATGAAGCATTATTTATTCGTTTACCCTTAGTTTTATATTCAAAACAATAAAAGTTACTTGTGAAATCAACACTTTCGTCCGTCAGTACGTTCATACAATTTGTACACATTAGTTTACAAATGGCCTACAGGCAAAAGTTCTTGTCTATACTAAATATAAAATTATTTCATTTGTAATGGTATCTACCCATATACCAATATAACGGGGACCTCACAATAGAACTGTTAAATTAGCTTTTGTGAACTATAGACTGTGGTAGATTTATACTCTAAATTCCAACTTCATCACCAACTGCAGCTGGACGGGAATGGACTCACCGTTTACTTTGTTGTACATTTCCATCGGTGGTATCGATCCAAATGATATGAATTTGATCGATCCAAACAATATCAATTGTCAAATGTAAATCGAAACTTCAAGTATTTAAAATTTACACCGATTCTGGTTTGCGATGGATTTGTGATAGTATCCAATTTTTTGTAACAATATGAAATAAACAAACTAATGCAACACAAGTTTTTTTTTCCATAAAATTCCAAAAGTTTAAGCCGGCATTCTCTTGGTTTCATTTCAAGTGATTACGACATTAGGCTAAAATGCCGACCAGCTATCATTTTATTATTTACTATTTAGGTGTTGTGTTATTTATTTGTTTTCCTGTTGAATACAGCTTCTACATTTTACCTAGAGTGATTATATTTCACCACGCTCTTGCCTCACGCGTCAACCGGCCTGTATGTAACTAACTGGGACATCAATTTTTTAATAAATTTTTTTTACTTTCCCATAACTGATCAAATTGAAATTTGGCCTTCTTGATATGTATATCTGTGTAATTTAACAATAACAACCGAAGATAACGGAGGCTTTTTGTCCCTTGTGGTCTAATTAAACTGAAAATTATTATCCTTAGATATTAGTTATTACAATTTGGAAATTTAAAGTACTTTTAAAAAAAAAAAATATTTTATTTTTTTTTGGGTGTGAGATGTTGCAAAAGTATTTAAAAAGACTCGAGTTATAAAAAAGAAGGGTAGCGTGTCGATGCAATAGAATACTGGTAAATGGGTGCTGTTAATAGAATATCAACGACTCAAATGCATGTCCCATAATGTTAATGCGAGTTATTGACCCATTCAGTACCAGCATATGTATTATAAATTACAAGTTCTAACTATTTTCAGTTGTGTGACTTAAATTTGTTTTCTAAATTCAAGATTTTTATTCTCGAATTTGCTTAATAGACAACACTGTGGAGTGCAAAAGACAAATTATGTCTACAATATGCTATTCAAGGCTTTTCTGTATGCAACAGTCACATTTATATGATTTAATTTGTGCGGAGGTCGATCTTGTTTACTTTGTGAGTGCACAAACTTAATGTTTATATATATTTTGTTTATGAAGAGATTTTCCATTTTATAAATTTAATTCAAATTTGATGGAAAATTCCATTTGGAATCTAATTTGGTCAGGGAAATTGACCTGGAAAGTGACTACTTATTGTTGTGGCCTTTATCTTTTTCTTTCATATAAATATGCAAAAGAATGGTTTAGTTACTAAAGTCAACTTCGTAGTTGCGTTGCTAAAAAAGCATTAAAGTAAGTCAAGTTCATGGCCGCGTCGCTAATTATGCGTAATTGTCACATTTCTTACATTTGTCGAAATAATACGTATAAAATGTTTAAATAAAAAAATTATTATTTTTGAAAACAATGTGTATTGTAATTCACTCACGATATACTATTACGGATTGAAGTGGTGCACTCTGTGTAATCTATGCACCGTATATTAAATTGATTTGTTATTAGGAAATGGTTGTAACAGATAACAGAATCCTCTTTGTTGTGAGGCTGTAAATCGTACATTCCAGGATACTTTGGATGCCGTGAATCAATCAACTTTTGTTGTCACTTTCATTCATTTGTACTATCATTTATATACCCTCACCAATCCATATAACGAACGCTGCAGCCCGTTGCTAATAGCATTTCTGTAGACATGTTAACAACATTTCTACTGGACGTGTAACATTTTTTTTTCAACCAAGTCATTTTCATATTTGTCATCGGTGCAGCTCCCAGGAAACAATAAACTGCTCAGCAAATAAACCGCATCAGCCAATAGGGATGGCTAATTACAGGTCTCGTTGAAAGACATGGTCGTATTAACGTGTGGTACATTCTCCAATGGAGAATCATACGGTGTGTTTCTAACTAGAGGTATGCAACTCATTGTACGACATTATTTTCATATTTTGAGAAAAAGGAATCAGTCAGTTTTCGTTGTATATCGACCTACGTCCCATTACGTTCTCACTGCACTGTGCAGTAGTCTGCGTATATAAGGGAAAATGATTCAGATGAACTAAAGGTATCAGCCTGACGCAGCCAGAAGTATATGCTTTTATATATTTATGCCGCTAAGCTAATATGTTCAATTTACATAAAGGATGTCATGTAAGCTTACTATATTATTTTACATCAAGCTTGTTGTATAAGCTTTTATATATATATATATATATATATATATATATATATATATATATATATATATATATATATATATTGTTATACATCTTAAGCTTACTTTATGTCATATTACCGTTCCTGAAGCAAGTGGTTTGAATGGCTCCATGGTCTGAATTGGATGTCGGTGCCAATTGTTAATTTTCATTGTGTGGACATTAATTTCATTCAAACCATATTTCTTTACCAAAAGGGATATGCGGTGGCAACACTTCAAATTGCGTTTACTGATATTAATTTTCAGTTCCTATTCAGCTGAGCACGAGTCAAACTTTTGAATATTCAACATTGTCCATAGGCCTTAGCTAAATGCCCCTACGTGGCATATCTTGCTGTTACAACCATCTTACGGCTAGATTCAGATAGTAAACATTTTATATATATATATATATATATATATATATATATATATATATATATATATATATATATATATTGTATATATTTGTTTACCAAAGAGTTTATTAAGTAAATAATTACATATTTTCTTATGAAAGATATTGGCACAAATTTCCCAGAGAAATTATTCTTCCTCCTCTCATAAACTGTTGATTACTTACGAGTGAGGGATGAATGTCTATGCAGGAATTTGTTGCTAAAAACTAACTATAGACCAATTTTGGAAACGGCAAAACTTCGAAAAGTCATTTCAGGTGCCACATTAATACTTATATAATCAGAGAATATTGGTGATAAAATGACAGTTTTTTCTAGTAAACATCATATACAGGTTTAAAATAACTGTTCAATGTACCTTCGACTAATGCACACACTTGCTTATTTTTTACTGCTTCGTCTTGACTTGTCTAATTTCACACATGATAATAGGTTAGCTGCATACGACATACATTATAATATAGTATGTTGTCTTTTCTTATGGACCCATGTATCTTTGGCAACCTTTGGCATTTATAAAAAAGAATGTGTGTCACAAATAACTTATGAAATAAAAATGAACCTAAATAATTCCATAATCTGAAAAAATTCTAGATAAATTATTTTTTTCAATATGCATCGACTTCCTAGAGACACAGACAACTGTAGAATTACCCCGACAAGCAGGTGGCTATCTTTTTAAATGATCATTTATTGAAACTGTTTTACGTTTTACAAAAGACGTGATTTAAAAAAGAAAGCAAATGAGATTATTCTTCCGTAATAAACTTTAAATTTGCTCCACTCTTAAACCATCTTGGGGGCATAGACAATATAGTTGCTGTGTCATTTTAGAAAAGTCCTAAAAGCTTTTACACATATTGCCACTTTCTAAAAGTTATGGAATAACCTAACGAGGAAAGTTCTTTTTTGTTCTATAATTTTCATTTTTTCCTTTCCAGGTTAACAGTTTTCAAAAAAATGGAGAAGTCAAGTAAAATTTCTATCATACTTATAGGTATTCACTAGATGTGTGTGTCTTATTTGCTCATTCGGTGTCAAAAATATTAGTTTTCGACGACAAATTTTATAATTGTTGTATTTATATATGTTGGTCACCCTAGTGCCTGGGGAGGGTAAAATCTACTATTTTCCCCTCCGTTTCCTTTATTCTAATGCCCGCTGCTGAGAATAACATGATGGCCAGTCACTAGTTAATAATATTACTGTTCTTTAAAACATTAGGTTAATTCTAGTTTATTTATCTACTGATAATGACTAACATTAATTAGTTTTATAAAAAGGTTAACGGAATTTATAAAAAAAGTCTGTTATTATATTTTCGTGAGCTGTGGTGTGAAACTGTAAACAACCACCCAGCCGACATTGTTTTTAACATTTTCCATACTAATGGTAAATTTAAAGTAAACACAAACATTCAAACATCAAACATGAAATAAAAGACAAGGCAATTGCGATCCGATGAAATAACTGCATCTAAGAATATCTAGATATCCGATAGATATGCGGTACGTCAAAACCATATAATTCGCACTCTTTTCCATGAAATGAACTAAATTTGTTTTTCTTCATGTCTAATATCATGCATCAGGGATTTGATGTCGGCTTTTAAACATTTGTAGTTTAGGTTCAAGTGTTTTTAGTTTTGAGAATTACAATGTTTTTTCACAAATCGCAAATACTCGGGTCTGTAAATAGCAAATCTGGAAATAAAAAGGGAATACTTTACATTCTTTACAGGTTTGTGAGTCTATTTGCAGGAAATTTTCTAAGTGTTAATTTTCTAGTCTTCTGCCGAAACAATCTTTTTCCCACTAAATTGAACCTAAATTTAAGTAAAACTCATTTCTTATTATGAGAAAATAAGTGTATTTACCACAGTTTCCAAGTTAAAATACTTGTTAAATATGTTATTTGTCAAACAAAAAACAATCTCCTGATTTTGTGTTATTAAATTAGGCAACAACATAAAGAACTAAATCTCAATTGGCATTGGTAACAAAGAAAACAATCCTCATTGTAAAAACATATGGATATTAAATGAACTGATTTACGTAAGCATTGAAATGAAAATAAAAAGCAACGGCAAAATTGCAATTTTATTAATGAGTTATAAAAATTAAATAATTTGTGTTGAGTACATAAAGTACATATTGCATAAATTTGGATAGGTTAATTGGAACTTCATAGAATGAAAACTTTATGTCACAAGTGGTATCATAACTGTTTTTGCTGTCAATTTTATACCAGCTAAATTATATTATTCGCAACTTCTGTGATTACGCAAAAATTTGTAATAGTTTAACATTGTAATATAATTGAAATTTTATGCTGGGACCTCATACTTAACTTTAATTCAAATATAACAAATAAATGTTTGCATTGTCATTTGTCCCTTGGAAATAGAATTCAGATAATATTCTCTCGGGCTACACTAAAATAACTAGATAATAATTCTGAAGCCCTTCCACAGATATCAACAAACAGCAATGTCTTCAAGTCATGCAATCACCAATTGTTACGAATGTACCTGCAGGCAATTTGAACCAGGTCGGTGCAGTTCATATTAAAGAAGATCCAGAAAACAATGATATTGATATTGGACCCACCGTACTCCAGCACATGGACTCACATTACAGAACTGGCCAGGTACAATCTGCCTCAATAATGACTGTCTAAGCTGATGTTAATTTTTATTTGATGCAAAATAAGATGCCTAACGAATGGTTTGATTTATATAACGATAGGTAATTTCTACAGGCGGAGCACAGCTTCATTTTCATTTCCTAATGAAAAATCTGCAAATCTCATGATGCAGAGCCACTTGAGAAGCTCTTGGTCTCCTCCATAAGGTTCATTCAAATAGATCAGTCAAGCGACTTCCTCCTACAGTATTAGCCATTTTGCATGTTTCCTGCAATAAAATCTATTGGTGCACATACTTAAAACTTCCTCTTGTTTGACAACCATAATTTCACATTAGTTGGTGCTAATGTATTGAGAGCACACATATAAAGAGTTGGTTGGTTTTCAGAAAAACATTAAAAAAGAAGATGACGTTCACAATGGAAATGGTGAGAGAGGCCTCTGTAAAGTTGAAAATGATCAAGTACTCTGCAGTCAAGTTAATCTAGAAGACAGTCAGAAAGGTAAGCTGATATTATCTGAATTATTTTATTTATTGCTTTACAAAATGAAATATACACAAATAATGCAAAAGTGGTTGTGCGAACCGAAAGAAAACCAAGGAAATTAATGTATTAAAGCACATTATATTAGGTTAAGTGTGTAACTAAATATTGATTATGTTGTGTTTATTAACACATTCCATTGCTCACCTTTGTATTTTTGCTATATTTTATCAAAATCTTTTTCTGGATATTCTTGTTAAAACTTACTAAAAGTGCTTGTTTGCCTAGTGTTGCTTGTCCTAGCCATCAATCTATGTAAAGGTTAACAAACCCTAGAGTTATGTAAAGTTTAACAAACCCAAGAGTACCTATCAGTGCAACAAAATTTATACCACCTGGTGTACATGTATAGCGAGTGACCGTCTGACTGAAGATTAAGTTTAACCTTTACTGCTTTAGCCAGCTATCTAGGGTTTTTTTATTATATTAGAAAACACTTAGGGATTGAACAATTCTAAAAATTGTAAAATGGAACCCTTTTCTAAGACGAAAAGGGCCCAAAAGTTTACAAATAATTTATGTAGGAAACTGGAGTATGTCTTCTGATCCTGTATAAAATTACTGCAGCCCTTAATGGAGACATGACTGAAATGCCATCAAAATGTACACTAACTCCAGAGAACTGTAGGTTGTTTGAAAGATGTACATACTGTTTAATGCTAAAAAATTGATATAATGCAGGTGTTTCGTACAAGTTTGTAATAAATCATTATGATATTTACACTTTTAAACCGAGCATTGCACTTGCGATGTGTCTGAGAGAATCTGGTACCTGTAAATGAAAGCAGCATTAAAGCAGCATAGCACTTGCGATGTGTCTGAGAGAATCTTGTACCTGTAAATGAAAGCAGCATTAAAGCAGCATAGCACTTGCGATGTGTCTGAGAGAATCTGGTACCTGTAAATGAAAGCAGCATTAAAGCAGCATAGCACTTGCGATGTGTCTGAGAGAATCTTGTACCTGTAAATGAAAGCAGCATAGCACTTGCGATGTGTCTGAGAGAATCTTGTACCTGTAAATGAAAGCAGCATTAAAGCAGCATTGCACTTGCGATGTGTCTGAGAGAATCTTGTACCTGTAAATGAAAGCAGCATTAAAGCAGCATAGCACTTGCGATGTGTCTAAGAGAATCTGGGACCTGTAAATGAAAGCAGCATAGCACTTGCGATGTGTCTGAGAGAATCTTGTACCTGTAAATGAAAGCAGCATTAAAGCAGCATATAGCACTTGCGATATGTCTGAGAGAATCTGGTACCTGTAAATGAAAGCAGCATTAAAGGATAAATTAAAATTTTATTTGTGAATATTGATATTGATGTGGGGTTTGTAAGGAAATGTGCGAGTCCAGATAAGTTTAAATATATTGGAAATTTTCGAGAAATTTAGTTTTTATTGCAAAATAATGTAATTTTAACTTGGCAACATATTAACAATTTTAAAACACTTCAGCACAAAAACGAATAAATGACAAAAGAACTAGAATTTACCAAAGTTAAATTTGCATTTTCAATATATCGTACCAACAACAAAAGCAAGTAGCGAACCCATAAGCATCCATGAATTATTGTTTACAAAAATTATTACGGAATGTTGCATTCGTTTTTTATTTAATTCACCAGCCAAAATACACTTTAAATAATTTGGCTAGTAAGTCATATACGTTGGTCAAATTTTTTCCATCGTCTGCTATAAATGTATCGCATATGCCACCTTAGTCTCCCTTAGTAGTTTTCACATCAAGAACAAAAACCTCGTAACTACCAATATTATGTCATTATATGTTGAAATTTAAAAATGAAAATATTTTTTTCAATAATAAAATGTTTATGTTCGATCTATGAACCGTGTATTTTGTTAGTTGTAAATCATTGATTTTTCACATTCGTGCTCAGATAAGTGCAGGTATATTATTTAACCCGCCATTGGTGACGTATATGTCTGAGAGTCCGGGTGATTCGAAAGATTCGAATAATTTTTTCGCCCGCCATCCATTTGGGTTGTTATTTCGAGTAGCTGCCTTATTTTAAGTCCCACACCGTTAGTACCGCTCGCGACTTCGGTGTGGACACACGTTCCCGAGTTTCGGCGCCAACCCGATCCGTGAGACCGGCGTCACCAAACATGTAAGTATCATATTTACAATTAATTTAGCACAGAATTTTAAAAACCTTAGAATAACATCAAAGTTAGTACTGCAGTTGTTTGTTATCTTTATTATGTTATTTTATTGTATTTGATTAATGTGATTTTTGTATAATTTTATGGATATTTTTTAAAAAAATTCACAGGTTTGATTATCAAATATGAATACCTTGTTTCAGAATGTCTTACGAAAGAGAACAGCGTCGTCTTGAAGAGGAAAGCCCACAAGAATCATAGGACAGCGAAACTGAAAGTGACGTTGAAACAGAAAATCTAGCATTAGATCGAAATATGGACAGCGAAGAGGATCTGAGTGACTGAGAATCTTCAGATAACAACTCTTCATTTTACTTGGGAAAGGACAAATGTAACTCTCGATGTTGACAATGCGAGTTAACTGAGATCACTTTAATTTAAATTTCTATTCAAATGGTATGCTTGGAATTTATCAGATTTTTAAATAAACGAATGAACAATGTATAATATAAATAGGCTAAAAAGTAATACGCATCGCGTATAACTTTGTAGTTTAATTGAAATTTGAATATGAGAAATTATAAATGAGCCTCAATTTAACTTTGAAAGAGCTGCGCGATGACATCTCATTTGGTAAAGCGTGCGGAAAAAATTTGTCTACTTCAGGGGAGGGAGGTCTAAATTACTTCGAAAAATTTTTTTTTTGTGCTTTGCTACACATGCTTCTGAAATTTTATGAACACAGAAGTAAAACTGTGAACACTGTAGACTGTGATGGACAGGCAGAGATGAAGTTGTAAAGGTTCTTTATTTTAGTACAGAAACCTAAAATTGACATAAAAATATGTATATTTAGTATAAGTTTTACGTTATATGCTAGGGTAGGTCAAAAAGTTCGCAGAATGGTGGGGATGGTGAGGGGTGGGAGCTTACTTTTATACCCGCTAATGAGCAATTCATTATGAGTACATATACCAAGTTTCAGTTTAATTGTGTCGTTAACCTCTAAATTATCATTGATCAAACAACTCATTCTGGAGAAAATCAAATTTTGAGCTATCATCAAGCCCCTGACAAAGCAAAGACAAACACTACAAGTCATATTGAATGAAATTTCATCGGTTTCCAGGGACTCTTGTTTTAGTAAAACTATGATTTACGAGTGGCATAATTTCTTAACAAGGCAGAAATTCAATCGAAGACGACCCACACTCAGGACGGCTGATCGAGGTTACCACTTTGGACATAGTTAAAATGTTGAAAAACGTTGGAAGATAGCCAATTAAAGAAAAAAAAGTTGGACGAAATGTTTGCAGTATCTTCTACAAACATTTTGAGTGTTTTTCATTATCATCTTGGCATGTCAATTGTTAGCGCAACGACGTGTTGAGTAGTTTTTCTAACTCTGTGGAGTATGATGAAATAAGGATGAAATTTTGCATTGAATTGTTCCAGGTGGTGAAACTTGGGTTCACTATTACAAAGCCTGAATCTAAGCAGAAGTCCATGCAATGGCATAAAAAGGGTACCCTACCCCTAAGAAGATCGCAGTGTGGCGATCAGTTGAAAGTCACGGCGATAGTTTTTTGGGACGGAGAGTATACCCTACTCATTAACTTCATAGATAAAGAGTATTTCTATAATGGGAGAGTATTCTTGGTCTACTGGAAAAGCTTAATGAAGCATTAATGGAGAAAAGATGAATTAGCGAAGGGTATGCTGCTTTTGCATGACAATGCCCTGGTACACAAGAGCCATGTTGCGACGGCTGCCCTTCACAAGTGCGGCTTAAAAATATTACAACACCCACCTTGCAGCCCAGACGTGCTCCTCTACAACTATTACATGCACCCAAAAATGAAAAAGGAACTTTTTAAAAAAAATTAGTGATGAAGGATTCAAGTTTGCAATTTCAGCTTATTTTCACGATAAAGAGAAAACATTTTTTGAGGGGATAGGTAAATTAATCGACAGACCTGAGTAATGTATTAGGGTTAAGGGAGAATATATTGGAGAGACTATCTTCTGGTAGATGTAATGGAGAAAAAAAACCTAATAACCTATAGTAATATGGAAAGCAAAAAATTGCTTTGCTTGAAACACATTGCATATTTTTATTGTTTAGATTTCATCCAAAATCATTAATCAGATCACAATTGTGTGAAATGGAAAGTGCTAGCAGTCCAATGCAATTGACTAAAAATGGTTAAATAAAATTTGTGTTTACTAAACATTTTCAATTTTCAAAAAGAATGTGTTCCTGAAGATTTCTTTGATACTAGTTGATTAATAAATACATAAACTTTTTACATTACACAGCTGTTTTATTAATATAAATGTTTGAAAGGAATGTTCAGGTAAATATGAAACTTGCGAGAATTGTGGAATAAAAGACCTGATAGTTTAATTTGCCGGTTTAATCATTTTAAGAGAATGCTATATGTTATACTACCTAGAGACATGTGATTCGTATTTGCTTTGCTTTAGTTATTACAGAACCTGATCATAGGCAATTTAGATGTGACAAGTGTTTCAAGATATTGAAGTCCAAAGTGGTGTTACTGATGCATCGAAAGCAAGTACACGCGACAGACTGGCTGAAATGTGAGACGTGCAAGAAGGTATATAAGGGCCAAATCTATTTAATGAGGCACATCCGTTGCACTCACAGTGACCAAAAGTACGAGTGTGATGTCTGTAAAAAAATATACAAATCGAAGCGAAAGCTGCAGGAGCACATTTTTAGGCATCATCTTGACAGTCTCGGAGGTGGGTATTGTGCATCGTCTTGACAGTCTTGAAGGTGGTTGATAACTGATGTTATACTTCTCGAGTATTCTTTACAGTCCTTTACAGCGAGTTTAGTTTTGATATTATACTTTACAAGATTTTCTACTGTTTTACATGATTCCATTTAACAAGATTTAGTATGCTATCGTTTATAGTGTGGTGAACTAAAGCAAAAAGCGGCTCAAGATACTTTTGGACAATATTTTTAAGAAATCTCATCAATAGGTTCGAGATTGTAATTTTTTTATGGAAACCTGCAAATTAGTAGGGTTTTTGCTGAACTGTTGTTTCTTTTCGAACTTACCAATTAATTTATTTTGGTTATTTTGCATCAGTGATTTTAAAAGATAACTGCGGAACTGTACTTCGTTCGTATCCCAACCTGTACTTGGCCAGTTTTTTCATTAATCAATATATAATTTTTAATAGTATTACATACACTATTTATAATTTTAATATTATAGTTTTGTTAATGTCATTATGTAATAAATTTTTTTACTACCATTATTACAAAAGGTCAATTCCAAGAACTTTCAATGCTACCCTCGTGCACATACTATGTGCAGCGGTATTGATAACTTGTTTGAATATATTTATTTATACCTTTGAAATGTTCATTGGGAAATAGGTTTAATACTCAGTGTACGCGCAACGTATATTTCATAACTTCGTAAGAGGGACCGCATTGATTTATGGTTTAGATTACGTAAACTTTGATTATACTGCGTTAGTTTGTCAGTTCTATGCGCATTTGGTTTTTCCTTGTTGTGGTAAATTGTAATATAATATACCAGTTAAACCTGTCGTAGAGTTTTGCTTTTCATAATTTTTTTGAAGACTATTGCGTCTAAAAAAATTTTTATGCAGGTTATTGGCTTGGAAAAGAGAATTTGAAAGTAGTCAACGTAATACAGGAAAGCCGATGTTTACGTACTATGTCAGGTTTCGCTTCATGAAGCCGGATGTTTTACA
Source organism: Druceiella hillmani (assembly GCA_039881145.1). Taxonomy (NCBI): domain Eukaryota; kingdom Metazoa; phylum Arthropoda; class Insecta; order Lepidoptera; family Hepialidae; genus Druceiella; species Druceiella hillmani. Next base: position 16,358,346 of record JAYKKI010000019.1, on the reverse strand, counting down.
AAATATGATACTCCTAAAAAATACCAAACGTGTTAATAAATAAGTTGTATAAACAGTCACATATCACTGTCTTACTATTTTATGGGAATTGAGTATATACAATGGGTTTATCTCCATCAATATCTTCCAGTTAATGACAATCTACAAATGAATTTATTACCCTTGGACGTAGTGATTTTAATGACATAAAGGGCTGGATGGAAAGATAGGGTTAAGGGATGGGAGGTGGAAAAGGACGAGTGCATTATAGATAAAACATTTAAGAAAACGTAATAAGACAATATTTGAAAATATTTACAGTCAGGGAATTGTTCATCTCTAAGTTGAGTTCGTTTCGGATATTGGAACTGTTACAGTGAATGATTGCTGCGAGCAATCAAATAAAGAATATAATTGTAGTCTGTGCATCGGTTATATGCGTGTAGAGCTTTTAATATGTTCGATGGTATTAAACAGAAGAGTGAACAAAGGAATATTATGTAGATCACGAATCTTCACCTGTTTGAATTATAAATAAAACTCTATAATAAGAACTTTTTTAATATCAAATCTGTACTGAACACCCTATGTATTCGGTTTTGTGATTGTTCTAGTTTTGTGAGAAGAACTTTGCTCACACCCCTGTAGTATACATTACCATAAATGAAGATGTTGTTAACCAAAGTTCACAAGCACAGGTGATAGAAATGAGAACTGGCAGTTTGTTATCTGCCAATGTCAGTGAAGTATATTTGTGTTTATGAAATGGATAAAATCATCAGATATGGTTTTAGCCAATAATTTGTGATGAAAGAGGGAATGTGAATATTAAATGTGATTATAATAAAAGAAATGTGGAATTAAAGAAATTGTTTGTTATTGAAAAAGAATTCAGTTCATGGTAATGGAGGCCCAAATCAAAAAATTTTGCAATTATTTTCATGTCATGTTTTCTGGAATATTCTGAAAAAAAATTGCACGCAATATGATGTCGGTACTGTGCAAGATGATGTCGGTGCATGCTCAACATTTTAATTAGAATTCTTAAATTTAGAAAACAAAAAACAAGATTATATGTAATTTTTTTATTTTTATTCCTTTTAATTTAAATTTTTGTCTCGAACAATATTGATGTATGTTAATATTTAATTATTTATTTATGTCATATAATATCATGGTGATACAAATTTTAATAATAATTGGGAATAACATAGTCGTATTGCTACTTGGCCATTATATAAATCATCATTTTAAAAACAACTAGTTACTTTTGAAACAGGTGTGAATTTAATTGTTTATAACTGTTTGTCCGTTGCCATTATAATGATGATAAATGTTGGCTGTTTCCTCGCTAGTTCTTTGCATTTGTGTATAAAACTCGAATAGAGACACTATGAGGGACAATATTTTGAATGTACATTTGCCAACTGTACGCATATGTACACCAGAAATGTATTCAATAACCTGTTGCATTGATCCCGTTGAATAAAAACGTAAAGCCAACAAAAGTTGTTCTTGTCGAGTTACTTGTTAAATCATCTTGATTAATTCGGTATAAATAGTGAATAAATAATGCTCCATTATTGATACAAATACACACAAAACTTACTTCGTAGTAATAGATACCAATCATCTTTACAACAATTCAGAAACATAGAAAATTGACTAACTCCTTAGACATTCTGTAATGAAATAAGAATTCAGAAATCATCAATAAAAAGTCACTTTCATCAATCAACAAAAAGTCATTTTTACAAGTTTTAAATTTTTTACGTCCATATGTTTTATAATTAACATTTGAAGAACTATCAGTTGAATTTACACTCAAAAACCTTAGACATTTCAAATTCAGTGCTAATAACATACAAAAATGTTGGCAGAAGTGGAGTAACTTTTACAATTACAGCGACGTAATGAGTAGTGAAGGTCAGCCTCAAAAGTTAAAGGATAAGTAAAAGTAACGAAATTGAAAAAACCATTTTGATTGTGACTTTTAGTTTGTTGCATTACTTTAGTTGTACTGCCGATGAAGAAACATGCCGTAAATGTATTGTTTTTATTATATTTGAATTGTTGCAGATTCTCATCTAGATAACTACAAATGCGACAAATGTTGGAGGGTGTACCTGCATAAAAGAACCCTAGTGCAACATTACAATCATATGCACGGAATGGGTTCACGTAAATGTAATGAGTGTAACAAGGAATTTAAATGCGAGGCCTATTTATTGAGACACAGGCGTGATGTGCACAGCAGGCTGCAGTTGGAGTGTGATGTCTGTAAGAAAATATACAATTCCAAGAATAATCTGCGTATGCACATGTTGCGATGTCACGCTCGTAAGCCTGAAGGTGCGTACGTATGTAATGTTTTTTAGCATCTCATGAAGTTCTTACTTTGAAGAATATATGTTGTGTTCATGTTGAAAGGAGACTGATAAAAATTGGCCCGGCTTATATAAAAAGGATGTAATTTTAAAAGCAAACAATTCACCGATTGACAACCAGCAAGGGGTTTCAATCAACATGTAAAATACAATTTGTGACCAAAAGAAATCATAAAAAGTTGCTTTATAAACGCACACGTACTGTGTTTTTCTTAAAACCTTTTCTAGAACAATATTAAATTTAGTATGGGTGATTAGTTTGATAACTTGCCCTCAATTTGGATTCTTGCCTCTGAATTTACATACAATCCTTACATACTTTCTTCGTAGCTTCGAATAATTTTTTTCTATTGACACTATCAAAAGCCGCTCGAAAATCAATAAACAAATATTGAACATCAATACCAAATTCCAAAGTTTTTCGAGAATTTGTCTTAATCTAAAGATATGATTAATGATATATCTACCATTAAACGCTTTGGAAACCACACTGATAACTCCCGATTTGGGAGTTAAAAAATGGTAACAAAATAGAGCAACCTTTCAGAGAGAATATATAAAAAAATCTTGTCGTTTGTACAAAGGAGACTGATGGCTTGAGTTTAATTTTTCTTAATGGGTTTGAAAACTTTCAAACGATTTGATAGTAATTTCTTGGCAGAATAAATATTACGGGAAAAAGTAAACAAATTGTGCGGTAGAGTTGAAATTCCTTTTTTTGCTACGGGAACCGAACAGAATTTCTCTTTGAATTCATTGTGTAGAACAGTTTTGTAAGAGCTTTTATATTCTGCAAATTACAACATTGTATTTATTGATTTTCTTTTCATTGCATTCGCAGGGCAATCTTTTACATGTGACTACTGCCAGAAGATATTCTCGAAAAGGATGTCATTACAGCAACATATAAAATATGTACACGAAGAACTCGTTTACCAATGTCTGAAATGTGATAAACGTTTCCAATGTCGGGCTTACCTTCAGCAACATGAACAATTGGTCCACAGTAAGGCAGAAGTTTCAGCTGTGAACCATCACCTTTTTCGCATGTGTGGAGAACGTTGGAGTTAAGCTGGCACATCACACACTTTCTTGTCTTACTTGCTTTCTGTGTTTACGTTTGAAACAATTTACGTTTGACAATAACCCCTGTTGCGAGTGTCCTGAAGGGATAAAAATGTATTTGCTCGTATTGATTTTACGATGGAACAGAGTGAATTTTTTTGTAAAACTGTACTTGTAAGCAATATGAAATTAGCAAAATATGGTGACTTTGCATATTGTATCATTTTTGCGGTAGATTCATCAAAAGGAAGAAAAGGAACCTTTATAGAATTCATTCACCCATCTGTCTGTCACTTGGATAAACTTGGCCAAAAAAGAATAATTTTGTTACTGTTTTTGACGAATCTAATAAAGTCGGAAGAAAATACAAATTTGGTGTATTAATTCTCACACTATGGACATTTTCGATTAAAGTTTTATTAAACAATGGTATTTTACCGGTTGTGTATTGTTGAATCAAGATTGCTCTGTAAAAAGAGGAGCCAAAAACCGTTTGACGTAGGAAGTATAATTCTGCTTAGTAATGGAGTTTATTAACTTTTATATTTTACAATTGTGACGACTTGAAAATATTTGTCCAAAAATTTTAGAGGTAACAAGTTTTGTATAAAAAACATTATAAGAATCGCAAGGATTCAGGAAGGAACAGTTAGGATTCATAAAAAAATTTCACCCGGGTACAAATTTTAAGGATGGGTCATGAGAGTTCCAAAATAATCTTTTTTATAGTTTTATGAATCGTACTTGCAGTGATATCGCTGAATATGTTTATAGAAATTATCTTCCGCCATTATATTCAAAACTGCTTGTATTTTAATTATAAAAAAACAGGTTTACTAGAAGTTTACTTGAATTTTTCAAAAAGAATACTATAGCAATGATTTAGTTTTTAGATATTCGCAATTTTTTTTCACGCACATGAAAATGTGCTTAGGCAATATACTTACACAATGAAAACTAATGAAATATAGATAAACAATTTAATAAAAATGCTACATACCCTAAAATATTTATATGTACCCTAATGTTAACATTACACTTCTAGTGCTGGTACTAGCCACATTTGACAGTTTTATTTTTTCTGTCTCATTTTTGCTGACCTGCGAATGGGTTTTACTTCAACCCATCCCAGCGTGTTTGTTTATACTGCACGTACCGATCTTGGGAATAAGTTACGTCACAGTGAAAGTTCTGTCAAAATCTGTTCAAATAAATAAACTAACAAAAATTCTCAAAATTAATTTTAATATCATTTCATTGTAGTACATTACGTATGTACACACTTTTTCTACAGAAAAAGAGACAGGTGGCCGTTGTGCGCATTAGAAGTGAATATTCTTCATATTTTTAAAATAAGGGGGGTATTTATTTAAAAAAAGGGGTGTGGATCAAGATAATCACGTAATAAATAGGAGAAAATTTTATTTACGGAGATTACTAACCCAAGCCAAACTGAAATATTGACATTTTTTAATGTTTGTTGTGATACGCAAAAAAAATTCTCACATAATTTTGATTCGCCATACAACTATGGTTTTTTTATTTCACCAATAATCTTATTTTTGTTTGAAAATTTCTCAAATAAAGACTCGAATGCTATTAATATACTTTCTTTCACTATTTCAACTTTAGTGAAAGGTTTAATTTTTTTGGCAAGCAAGTAGCATATTTGAAAAGATGCCTTTGTAACTGCTTCTTGTGCGATCGCTACAGCCACAACATTTGAAGCTATTTTTACTGGTGCAAAGATTGCTTCAAATGTCTGAACTTGCCAACTCTCAAAGGTGATCCAACAGGGCAATTTTTGGTTTGGAAATGATGTGTAACATTATGCTTTTTGCAACCACACTTTCTCTATATATAAGACATAATAAACCACCTTTTACTTCGATAACAAAAAAATCATCTTCCCAATTTTGTGACTTTTAAATAAAAAATGGTGTCTTAGTGACGTGCGTGCGATGACAGAAAACATCACGGGACTTGCCCTGCATTCCAAATCGAGATAACACCGCTCACAGTGCAGCGAAGAGTTTGCCGTGCATGCTTGCATTTTTATTCAAAAGTCCCTACTAAGGAACTTTTCTTACTGTATCAAATGCTCGATAGCAAGTGTTTTGCATGGAATTATATGATAATATTTAGATGGTGCTGAAACAGTTTTCCATACAAAACAGCTTGCTATGGAGCATACGACACTACAGCAAAAAGTTCCCTAGTTAGTGGGGATTCAGTGGCCCAGTTATAGTTTAGTAGTTGGATGTATCGCCCGATTACTATGAAGATTTTATTAACTATATCTCAAAGCTTGTACAAAATGTATACTATATGGCAATCTGGAAACCTATCAACTATCATCTGGCGAAAGTCAGATGTTGATAGGGTGTAGGGTGTCAATTGGATTTGTAGTTTTTGAATCCCTATAAAATAAACAAGCAAACAGCTTTCCTATTTATTATATTATTGTGATTGTAAAATGTCTATGTGACATGTTGATACTTTTTATGTTAGTTATCTCATAGTTATTAATATAATGGTAGAGGGCACTCTATGGTATTTGGCCATTTACATGGTCACCAATAATTCAGGGCTGAGCAGAAAAGTGAATAAATGTACTTTTTAATTCACGATACTTCTCTGAATGCTCTTTTTAAATTACCTTTTTTCAGTTGTTTATTTACCATTTAAAAAGTTAGGCGTTTTAGTTTTAATAATATTGACATTTTTATGATTTCATGGTGAAATAACCTTTATAGTTTCATCATGTTCAATCATCTGTTTCAGACATATGTACATATAATTTTGCAAAGAGAATATAGGGATCTCAAGTAGTAAACAACAGAATATTTAAAAAAATTATATTTGAATCCCCCTTTGCATAATGTGAAACGAGTGCCAAAATGATTTTATTATTTTATAGCCTTTTAAAAATGAAAGTGAGGTTTCGTTTACCATTTTGCATTGTGTCTTGTCATTTATAATTTTGCGACACTATTTTCTAGTAATTTAAAAAAATTCTAGATAATTAAATTTGATTAGAACTTTCAAATGATATTCTTTCTTTCAACAATTTCAACAGATATAGACAGCCATAGAATGTCATTTAATTCATGTCTCCAGAGCCCCCGCTAGCTGTTTAAACGCCTGTGTGCAGTACCGCTTATGCCGCCCTCTGTTTAACTACGACTACTAGGCTGATATTGTCAGGAAGACTATTTAGTTTTTTCATACAAGGGTGTGAAAAAAAACATACTTTACATAGAAAAAACATTTATTCTTTTTTCTTTTTAACAAATTTTTGTTACATTAAGTGTAATGCGTGTGCTGGTTTACAGAAACTGAATTGTTTTTATGTTTGCAAAATCTGCTATTTATTTTGTTGTATCCAAGCTGATTTTGTGTTCTATTGAAACTGTTGCTAAGTTACTTAGTCTTTGCTGGTGCATTGTTGATCTTAAATAGTTTTTTATAATTTTTAATTTGGAGAAAAAGCTTTCACTATATGCAACTGAAACCGGCAACGTAAGTAATATCCTTAAAGAAATTGTCGTGTTGGGAAATGATGACATTAAGTCATAAGTAAACAGATATTGTAAAAGAGTTTGTGGACAATTAGACTGATGTTCTGGAAAATGTAACTTAGAGGCATTAATTTCGTTAAACAAATCTGGTTTTGAAGCTTTAGATTTAAATCTTTACAATGTTTTATTAATTCATCTGTGGTGTAATTAAATAAATCATTGCTGAAAAAGACCAAATACATTGGCAAAAACATTTACTCCTTGAATCTACCTTTTAAAGAAATCAATATCTGATCTAGATTCTGAAAAAAAATTTACTTTGTATTTGCCTTTGGGATCTAGTAAAACTTCATCACTATGTTCATATTTAAATTGTTTTGGTTTTCTTCTTGGACGAATTGTATTTATTTAAAGGACGCTATCATTCCGATTGCTTTTAGAAAATTACCATTACCTCATATAAAACTTTTGATGAACCCTGAAAAACCAGACTGACGAGATAAAAACTTGATAACGGCTATGATCCTTTCTAATACATCACACTATAATTTTTTCTGATTCTAATAATTTCAGTTGCATTTCATTTACAGTAGTGTTATTTTGTAACATATTCAATTGTACCAATGATTTCACATTTTCATTGTGGGAAATGCTTCTTTTATATCTTTTCAATATCAATGATAAACGCTGTCCATCAGAATAACCATTCAAAGCAGAGAAACTACTAACAGTTTTAACCAAATACTTTACAACAAAAACAATAGACTGAACCTTTAGAATTAGAGTAAACAAGTAATTGAAAATTTTTTTCCATCATTATTAGTGGGAAACTTGTAGTTAAACACCTGAACGGGACCACAACTAACCAAAATGTTAACAAGATCATTACTAATACTGGCAGGCCACAAACTAGGATCATCTTAATCTAAACTGCTACATACTACTGGTGTTGATAAATTGTTTGCAGGTTCTTCAACAGTACCTTCTCTTGTATTATTGGAGTCTCCTTCTGCAGATGGACTACAACCAAGGTATGGAGGTATTTGAAGAAAATTCTTCCGATACCTCCATACCTTCTGAATCTAAGGCTGTGTTTGTTGAAGCTGCGTTATCAGTTTCTTGACATTCGCTAACAAAGACATTCTGTTTCTTCATTTTAATGAAAATGAAGAAACAGAATGTCTTTGTTTCTGTATCTCCTTTTCTTGTTTTGCTGCCGAAATTGCGCTTCTGAAAGTTTTTTCCTTTTCTGCGGTTCCTGAATTTTTTGTAAAACGCAAGTATTGATTAGTTTGCTCGTGATTCACCAGAAATGAAGCAGCCACTTAAAACTAATTTTATTTCTATTATAAACGGCATTCGAAAAAATGTGGGACACAAAGAAAGACTTTATTTGTGAACTGGAAAATAGTTGATTATCATCAAATTTCATCTTTTTTTGGAAAATTCAAAATAATATTCATAATTATATGACATTTTTTATACACACGATACTTGCGCACGTCAATGTGCACCACTTGGGTTAATGACGGCGAAGCCAGCGTGCGAGGCATTGTATACAAAGTAATTTATACGTAGCGAGTATTTCATTTAATTGATTGACACTCATTTGTGTAAAAAGTCTTAAAGGAGATGATCAAAATGTATAAATCAAAATAATACTCTGCGCCAAACACCATCCTTTCTCAACCTGGGGGTCGCGTTTGTTATTAAAGGGTCGCAATCTGTCCAAAAAGAAGATCCGTATACAAAACATTAAAATATTTATGAATGAAATTTTACAAACGGAAGTGTTATTAACAGGTAATAACAAAATGAAAAAATAAACTTATATCTTATTAGTTAAGCCTTAACTTCTTTAAAATGATTAACGTTAAATTAATTGAAATATTATATTAAATGTTATAGTATAGTAAATAGGTCGCAAAGCTTTTTACTTAACTTTTTGTTTTTTTTTGTGGTCCGCGACATAAAAATGGTCGAAAAAATGGCTTGCACTGTTTATTGTTTTGTCAGATGAATCTCTAAATTTGTAGCTAGAACTTTGTTCTTTTCAAGAAAAGCTGTTATTTTTACGCTAATTATAGAATATTCATTGCGTTAATTTTTTATTAAATTAATTATTTTTTTAAAATATTATGTCACTGTAGTCAGTAAGGTAGAAATAGAACATTAGAATATAATACTAAACACCTGTTTAAGAGAAAACAATTATACTTTACAAAGTTTTTAGGCTGCCACTGCCGCGGGTCCTGTTAGTAAATCAAAAGAATTGTGGCCAAAATAAATAAAAATAATTCTATAAACGTTTAATTTAATCTATGATCCAAAAACCGATGTTTAATTATCGATTACGATTTTGTTTAGCAAAAAATGTTTATTAACAAAGACAAAACAAAGCAAATATACGATTTTTCTTTTTAATTTTTTAAAAACTTACAACTTTACATATTTTCTTGAAATCAACCAGATACTTCCATAATTTTACTTCTTACAATTGTTTTATGTAAGGTTTAAAACTACATTCCGTAATAACAAAATTTATTAAACAATTATCATTTCTAAATCTTCTCTTTGTAGGATTCCTTTCGAATTTGGTATAATCATTAATATCGTAAGGTTGAAACATCTGGCTATTTTTTTGTTTCGTACGTCGGCTTTCTTTTGAGACAAGGAATCGTTTCTAATTGTTTGTTATAATCGGAAAACAAAAGTTAGCTGGTCTAATCTAGACCACGTGGACTATTAGCTAATAGGAATCGCTATTGGTATTATAATGCCCTGCTCCTTTCTATCATGCCACTTTTTGAAGTGACATGATAGCCACTAACCTTCTCTCAGTAAAGACGGAGCATTGCTGAAAAAACATGTTTGTGTGTGGTCTCATACTTGACGTACGAAAACCTTTTGTTTAGTAAAATAAACTACAGAACTAAAATATAGAAATTTAATACCTTCGTCTGTTACACTATTTAAATGAATTTGAATGTTTTTTTATCGATCTTATAAGTTTATATAAGAAGTTAATTGGAGATAAATATTTTTACTTGTTTTATTGTTCAGACTTTAATTTTATTGTATCTGTCGATCGACCTATGAAGAGATTACGCGAAAAAATTAGCAAAATTTTAATAAAGTGATTAAGTTGTGAGAGTGCTATTTTGTTTACAATAAGACGGTTAATATAGCATATTTAAGGCTAATTTAACATTAAAGTGAAGTAATTTTTCAGTGTATGTTAAGTGAATACAATTTAATTAAAATATTTTTTCTGTGCAATATTTCACAAATTAAACTGACAAGAGATTTCCGCATACTGAAACATGTGCGAATACATTAGTAATTCATTTATTATTAATTCCATATCATTAAGTCATGTTTCATGTCATTTAACAAATAAATTAATATCAGCCGTTCGGTACATTGAATAATGAAGTATATGTAGCGGTTGCGTGCGGCTAGCGTGAGCTTGTGTGCGTGCGTTAGCGACATTAGGTGTGTTAAAAAAAGCTATATGTAATATTTTTTCGTATTTAATTATAAAAAAGGACGTGTTTTACGTTTTATTTCAACGACAATTTATTCCTTTATATCCAACGAACAGCTTTCTTTGTCCGACATTTATTCCAGGACTTTTTTCTAAAAACTTTTCTAGTCAACAATTATTATGTAAGTATTCTGGTTAGAACCTTGCGGATAAATTGTTCTTTGATTTTTCAATTTATAGACTCGTATGTCAACTAGTTGAGGCGTTAAAACCATTCATCTAAAATGTGGAGATTCAAAACAAATTTTACAAAAAACCTTTTTACTCTAATTATGACTTGGAAATCATAAAAAAATTTGAAGTTATATTTTAGCCCTCAAGAACCTATAAAATTACAAATCGGCATGAAATAGATTTTAACTTATTGGCTTAAAGTAATTGTTAATAAAAAATATTGTCTGACCTAACAGTGAAAGCCGTTGACAGGGTCACTTTTACATTTTAGTATAATATATATAATACAATATAACAATTACTTCCTTTAATTATAATCACTTAATTCCTCGACAATAATAATCTAATAACAATAGTAGCTCAATCACATTTCAATAGCAAACAAATTAAATCTAAATAATGTATTCGGTGAAAATATCGTAATTATTTTCTTTAATTATAATTATAGTAAGTTTGCTTAATTCTTGAACAATAGTAGTTAAGTGACAATAATAGCCCAAAAAATTATCTACTTGGTAATTCAAAACACAATTTTATTACATAAAATTTGAAAACAAGGAAAAAATAAAACGTGGGTACTTATCATAATTACGATTTTGTTGCACTTACACCTTGAATTAACTCATGTTTATACTATTAATAACAAAACAGTTGCAATTTAATGTGGTGCGATAATACTAATCTGAACAAGTACAAAGTCAGAAGGAAGCTCTATAGTGGGGGAATTCCCCAATGACCAGTCATGTTATAGAGTGTACTTATCTCTGCTTTCGAGCGCCCGGCCACACCGCGCCGGGCAATTCAATCTATTGACAAGCATTTTGCACCGTGTCATAGGTCCGATAGATAATAATAGATGGCGTTTTTTCCACCACTCTTTTCTGTCTACGGTGACTTTTCTAATACTACATATGTATTATGACAAAGACTTTAATCCTTATATTATCGCTCGATTTGCCGCCCCCATGGACGTGCCGCCCGTGTGCTATGTACACCTTGCACACACTTTTACCGCGGGTCTAACATCCTTTTTTCGCACTCATTGAATTCAATATTGGATGTTTTTGTTGACAGTGGCGTATCGCTGTACACACTCTCCGGGGGAAATATGCGTTGTTTATAAGTAACATTTAATACTACAACTAATAAACTTAAAAATAACACTTTTGAAAATTTGAAGCGAGAGTTTACCGCACTAGCGCTACTCTGGATGAGCCACCATAAGTTATTGTACGTATAACTACCGCATTATAATATTAATTGGTCTAAAACCTTCATGTGCAGAATACCATCGCTTATCTGTCAAGTCTTGGAAACAAAATTCGAAACACGTTGTTATATTAAAGAAAAAAATAGTTAAGTGAGTATAAATATTATACATTAGAAATTTTACTTTATAATTAGGTTCTACAAAAAAATTTCCTACAACCAATTATTTAAAAAGAATTATTCAAAATAAATTGTAGATTTTGACATTCAGGTAACGAATGTTGGTATACGATCACACCACTTTGAACACTGGAATGTTCTCATTGGTCAGTCACCTTAACCAAAAAATATAAGTTAGCGGTCTCACAGAAACCCACCAAACAAAAGTTCTATCTTAATTAAATTTTCTAAGACAAATTTCGAACTGACGTAAAATGGCCGAAAAAAATTGTTTACTGCCCAGAACTCCGAAACTTTTTTATCGGTTTTACCCAAAAATAATGTTTTTAATATGGTCCATAACTAAGAGCCTGATATACAGTTCGAATCCATAATGTAACATTAGATATAAGCTTATATTTTAATGGTGAGGTTTTCCAAATTCGGAAATATATTGTAATATTCTGACATGTCAAATATTACGTCGTTCGTTTAGCTGTGTACAAAGGCATTTTCGTGATAAGAAGGATGCTAGTGCGAGGGGATTGCACTAGAATTTCGAGCAAACTATTGATGGTATACCAGCTCGTGGTAACTTATCTTCTAGTTTCCTAGATAATTGAAGCATAATATGCTGTTCCTTCTGAAGAAAAAGACGACAATATTTCTTCCTTGACCTTTATAGGTAACTGTCTAGAAGGAAAACTCCTTGCGCAGACGGCCTCTAAATTTCGGGTTCATTACAGTATATTCAACTTCCGTCACACGTAATTATATCGAATAAAGCATCTGAATAACCTCTCTCGGATTTTTCTAACATTTCGTGACACCAATCGACGCAATTGCGTTTTTGAGCACCAGTTAAATAATGGGATTTCGTTTAAAATTTTCTGTACTTGGTAAAGTTTCGTTTAGAATTTTCGGTACTTGACCAATACTAATGCTTAAACTATCAGGAATCTGCTAATGGGTTACTCTTTTTTCGGTCTTCTTCATAAAATGTAAATTTCATAAATGTAACATCGTCGAAATTTTCTCATGTTAAATTCATATTGACGCAGTATAGACAATTTTCAAATTGCCGCCAATTTGCAAAACCAAGTGATAAATTTGGAAAAACTTAAAATTGTTTATTAATATTTTTTATAACATTTTTACAAATGGCCAATTCTAAAAACTTTCGATGCTATCCTCATAATAGTATGGAAGACATAAAAAAATATTAAACAAGAATTTGTAAATACAGTGTTTTCCATAACTTTCTTTAACCTTATTATAAAATTAATATCATTCGTCGTGTTTAGATTAATAAGTAATGATTAACTAATAATAATTTTATAACGATAAAGAACTGTATAGTTTTTATTTACACGTGGCGTTAGACAATGTATATCCGAATATGATAGGCATCTACACTAGGGTGACATACTAAAACACATCAGTTTTAAACATCGTCATTTTCTGTGTTGAGAATTCCCACTGTCTTCCACAGAAAAAGAAATTCAGAGTGAGGTATATTACTTGCCTCTTTGTATTAGGTTCCTATTTATATATATATATATATATATATATATATATATGTAAGTGTATATATATATATTTATATATATATATATAAATATAAAAACTGTAAACCAGTTGTTAAAAGTCCCCTTGACGATATAAACATGTTTAACGAATATGTAAATAGCGCATTACACTATTGGAGGTCTTCATGCCAGGTTCACACATTCGCCAGAAGGAGATCACAAACAAGCACAAGTTCGACGAGAATTTTGGGCACGAGCGTGTCGACGAGCAGTGGAGAGAGCAGTTATCAGTACTAACAAGTTATCAATGCGCGATAACTTCTTACTGCACCTATTGATTTGCTTAACTATTTACTTAAGTACAGAGCTCAGTGGAAATATGTTGTTATAGTTAAATAACTTATTGTATAAGAAACATATTGTGAGAAGGTTCATAACTAACTGCATGTAGGTTATTCGTGGACAACCTTATTATTTGTAGACACTATACGGTAACGTTGTTCTCTATACCAATACATGTACATCTGTACAGGTATTTAATACCAATAGCACCAAATTACACTAGTACGCAATAGATCATTTTGAGAAATAAATAGTTTGTGTAACGATTTATGAGTATAATAAACACCTCTTGTCCCCATCTGGTTCAGATAAAAGATTTGATCTACTTTCAGGCCGCTAACCGCCATATTAGCATACCCAAAAACCAAAGAATGGGATTGAAATTCATAAAAGATTTCGGGATATACTAAATACGTAATAAATATTAACATACAAATTGACTGCTACTGTATATTAATACTTAAATAAAATGGAAAGAAAATTTAGAATTTTTTTTAATATTTAATTCAATCGTAATGTCATTAATATTATTAACGACATAGGACCATCCCAATAATCAAACTGACTTAATAATATAGTTAATACATTTAACTAATAAGTAAAAATGGTGAAACCGAAACCAATTTAAACCTTTGTTTCTTTTAATTAAAGTAAGTTAGCCGGCATTATTTATGTAATAGTACAAAGTCTCGTGTATTTCAAAAGACTCCATATTTCTCATCTGATAGCTTGATAAATTTTTAACTCATAGTGGTGTTTTTCGGAAACCTAAAACAAATATAATTGCTTTTATATATAAAATAAAAAATAAGTTACAGAAAAATATACTACAAATTTTTAATTTTTTTAGCTTGTTTTTTTCGTAAATTTACAAATCTTGTAGTAACTGAAATGTCAAACAAAAATTAAATGGAACTATCACAACAGCCAAAACAGTTCACCGGTAACACGACGTAATCAACTAATCACGAGCACTACAATTTAGCGGGCTATACTGCTATAAGGCAAAAAACCAATAACATGACTAGGCAGCGAGCAGTTCGTGGGCCCTTCATGTATCCGTCAATTTCCAATCTCCTCGTCCACGACCTTCGGTTCACATACTCGACTGATATTTTCGAATATGTAAAACATTGAAATCGATGCGGCATCTATTTTGTATTTGATGAACTTCTAAAAATTATTTGAATATATTACAAAAGAAAAATATTGAATAATTGATTTAAATAAAAAATGCAAAAATAAATGTTTTCATTTCAAAAATCTGAGACAGCGATGGAAATTATTTTAACTGTATTTGTGCTTTAGAAAAGTATTTTTCATTTTTCAAATAATTAAATTATAATACAAGACTTCTATTACGCTAAACAATTATTAAACACACTCAGACCATCCCCTAAAGCTAGTTTTCGAATTGGCATTTTCGATAGGTTGAGTCGGTGCTGGATGAGACAACATAACTATATGAATATGTGAATAAAAGTATTAACAATAAAAAAATTCGACTTAAATAAAATTTGTATCTACTAATTAATGAAAATTAAAATATTTCCAGAAATTGAGGCACCAAAATAATTGTAATAAGATCATTTATATTTTAAAACACTAATCCTCATTTTTTATGTAATTAAATAGTAAGGTAATTAAACAGTATTTGTAAAAAAGACTTATGGCGCTAAACGATTATTAAGCATCTTCACACAATTCCTAGAAATAGGAATTTTTTGTGAGTATTTTAGATACGGCTTCTGACTTCGCTAGATATAGTTATTGCTCGCTTTAGAATTTCCATTTTCAACATCTTTGGAAAAATTTAGAACTAACCGAATTTCGAAATTACACATTTTACATCTGATAGTGGTTTGGTTTTATACATTAATTGCCACCAATTTCTCAATATTTTGTCTGTTATTTAGTATTGGAATTCAAAACCATATCTGGAATATTATTTGTATTAAGACACATATTTTATTTTTAAAATTCTGATGGTTCTTATGTTGAACCATTTAAGTCATTCTTAAAAATCTTTTTTTTTTAATTTTTGAAGCGATGCATGGATTACAATTTCTTTTGTATCTCTTTGACTTGGGCCCAAAAACTGACTTCGAGGCGAGCGCCCGAGACGAAACAGGCCGCGAGCACAAACATATACAGAGGGAATAGCGGTAGACGAAAATTTAAAACGGTCACTTCGTGTCAGCTCACTCAGCAGGTTGTGTTAAACGCATTCAATTTATTATAGCTATAACTGAAGGTCATTAGTTGCGTCCATAGATATATTTGTTCTGTATCGCTGTGTTGTTTCTCCTTGTTGCTATGTGTATTCGCACCATATTACTTAGATGCATGAAAGAGTATACATTGGAAATTTTTGTGTTCTTGTATGTTTTATCTGGGGAACTTGTGTTTTTAATACTGCTGTTTCATAAGTATTTTTATATTGATTTAGATGCCATTAAATTATATTTTGATTGTTTTGTTTGTTATGTTGGACAAAATGGAGTGTCGTTAATCCACTCTGAAAAGTTACGAAAGGACTTACATTTTTTACATTTCCTAAATGTGACTTTTGTTTAATACGAAAGTACTACCATTTGTAGTAATATTGTTTAATACCAAATAATATAACAATGTATTTTAAATTCCATTAATACGGACATGGAATACAAACAGCACAATTACAGAATTTGCGAAAAGCATTTTATAATCCAAAATTTTAAAACTAAATTAGGAAATTGTTACTACACTACATTCACTTAATGCAAATTTTAATCAAAACTTTCCAGCGTCAGCCTAAGATGGTACACACCAGGATTGGAGCCAGATATGTTGGAACAAAATAATAAAGACTGACAGAGTACTAATTCAGCTGCAGTGGCAGCAGATGTCAGCTATTCCTATAAACACTGTTTATATAGGATAATTTATATTATTCTATTACAATCATTAAAATTATTCATAACCCAGATGGGATTTGAACTTAAAATCTGGGCCAGATAGAACCCTTAGATTAAATATATATAAATATGTTTAAACTAGTGAGGCACTGGTTGTAATTTGATTGCATACTTATTATCAGGTTTAAAAACAAATATCTTCACTTTATTTCATTAGTTTTGATACAAGCTCTCATCATCGGGATACAGATAACACTAACCGCTTCACTAATTATGAATAATGTAAACTGTCATTTTCAATTTTAATGACAACTATTACGACTAACGTGAAGTAAATGACGTGTATCTGATATTAGTCATCCAATGTCCGGAGTTGCCAGATAATGTGAAGCCAGTTACTTTGATTTTTATAGCATATCAAATACAATCATCGCTTACCTGTTTATATCCAAATATTACGTGTATTTATGAATTGTTACTGATTGTAGGAGGGCGTATTGGGCAGGTGGGAACATGTCTAACTAATAAAATATATACTGTAATAATTGTGAGAATACCAACTTGAATTGAAAGCTTTACCAACATTTCGAAATAAATGTCTTCTATAGAAACATGCCATGAAATATGCAATATAGAATACCCAATATATATATATATATGTGTGTGTGTGTATATATATATATATATATGTATATATATATATATATATATATACATATGTATGTATTATCCTTGTGTTAGTATTTTTTATTTTCACCTCTACAGTAGAGGGCATCCATAAACTCTTAAGGCCCCACGTTGCAAGCTTCCAGATTATAATCTACATGAAGAGCGTTAAAGTCAGAGGAACCTTGAACTATGCTTTTGAAGTCACTTGAGAATCCAAATATATTTTAGAATAGTATAATTTTAAAATCTCGGATAAACCTTTCGCAAAATTTGAACGATTTTAAAGTTTTAACAAAAATTTATGAAAATCAAAATATTTTTTAATATATTTTGATAAGCTTTTAAATTTAATAAACGTAAATTTAATGTTGTGCCATCTATGGGTAATAATTCTTCCTAGATAGTGCTATCTACTTTGGTGCTACTAATAATCTAAGCGCCACCCGCTGAATTGGCTTGCTGCTGTCCATATAAAATTACGAACGTTTTTTTCGTGTCGGTTAGTATACGTCCTGTCCATTCTGTACTTTGTGTTATGTGTCTATGTCTGTGTTGTGGGTCTACCACCTAGGGGGCGGTCATATGGGTTTCAAATTAGTGACAGTGTCTGTGAATCCAAATGGTGATGAATATCAATAGATACAGCGACATCTGGCGATAATATGCTATATTTAATACATTTAATATTCTAAGTTTTTTATGTTAATTAAATAATAAGGGTGTTGTACCATTGAATTTTTCAAAGATTAATGTAAATTTTATACACTAAACACGCAAAATTTAATTGTGAAGTTTTACGATGTTGCAAAAATGCAATACACAGTTGGGAAGTAATCGTGATATATATGTATTTTTTGTAATGTTTTGAAAAACATGTTGTATTCATCATGTCATGTAACAAAAGGAATGTTTACCGTTATTTGAAAGATAAATTAAACAAAACAATGTTTTAGGTTTAGGCGCGGATATAATTTAAAAATGGAACTTAAAAGGTTTACCATATAAATTACGGTTTTGTTATGAAGTTTTTTTGCAAGAAAATCCCTTGAAATTATTTCAGACAGATATTGGGTGAATGCACCAGTAATAAAATGGTTTTTCAAACTGAATTGTTCCCAAAATCATGTTGTGAGCGGCATTTATAGTTATTCAAAATATTGTAAGTTTTCTTTCAAGTGGAAGAAGGAAAAAAGGGGATTTACATGTTTATGGTTAAAGGTTATTTACATGATAATACCATAATATCCTTATGCACCAATTTGTTGCTTGCACAACTGTATGTGTCATATAGACATCAGATAAGAATGTACAATTTTGAAATAATACATGCATTCATGGGTATTAGAGGCAACTTCTTTGGGGTCTGGAGTGTCGAAGAAGGACAAAGGTGAAAGACCGAGAAGTTGAGATTCGTAAGGAGGAAGGTTTATCTACTGAAGAATAAGATCCAACAACTCAGGCAGAAATTAAGAAGATTGTATAAACCCGGGCGGCTCGGTAATTTCGAAAATATAAAAATAAATAAAGTAACATAAAATGTTAATCAAAAGAATCGTATACTTTATTTGAACACAAATTCTTCATCTTCAAAATGTTTAGTAACATTGTTAGCATATTACTAATAATGTTATTACTATAGTAGTAAATTATAAAAATAATAATTTGATTAGTTCATGTTCACAATTTATCCTCAATCGATCGATGTCATCAATCAGAATTTAATTCTTTGTAAACTTATTAAAGATATAGTCCCTTATGTGATGAAATTAAAAGTAGAGTAGAATATTGCCTGTACCCATTATGTGTGTACCTCAAGTGGTCAAATCATATAATTATCAATTCAGATGTAGTATTTTTATTTTATATATATTCGTCAGGGTCGGACAGTGTTTAGCACAAGCTTCAGAAAACAAATCTATCTAAAATAATTCAAATTATACTGACAGAAAATTATTAGTAATAATATTGATGTGGAGGCATGATTAAAGTAAATATTTGGTGTTATGCGGTTTTTTTAATGTCATGTCAATTTAAAAAATTATCTGATTGTGAACAAAATAATTTTTGGCTATGCCGATTGCTGCTAACTCTCCCCAGCAAAATGCTGGCTATGTTATTGTGTATATGTAATGTTTCTGTATTATGTTTATACCAAATTTTATCTCATTTCCTTAACCTAACTATTTCCTCTTCCTTTTCAATCCTAATGAAAGATAGCCACCACCTTCCCGTGGTTTGCACTGTAACAACACTGATGATCTGTGACATGAAATATTTCATAATGTCATACACATTATGAAATATTTCATGTCACAGAATATCACTTGTTATTTATCAAAAGTGGGGATTTAAAAAAAATGTTTGAAAATACCTCATACCCTAATAGATATTTCTATAATCATATATGTTTTTGCGTATGTATTTTTTCAAATGTATGAGTTGTCCACATTAGTATATGCAATTATCACCTAGTGATGTCAGAGAGTTATTTACCGAACCCGGACAATGTTTAAAACTGTATTTTCAAAATTACTTAAACTTTCTTGAAATATATTTTTATTAAAATCTTGAATTGTATAGTAATGTTATTTTAACATTCGTATGTTGTGAAATATTTTTGTTATAACAATTTTAATAAAAATATAAAAATAAAAACAACTTTTCTCTTTGGCATTGCCATCTATGAGCAGCAGAGAGTGATACGTTATGCAATCTATGAGCGTTGATAATGAATATACCTGGCACACTTGTTAGGGGGGGGTGTCGAGGGAAGAGGGGGGTCAATTTGACAGTGTCTGTGAATCCAAATTTTGTATGAAAAATTTTGATGCATTTTTTGTGTGAGTTGTTATGAGTAGTGTCCGTTCTGTACGTCTATGTTCTGTGCTCCCAACTTTTCCGATGATACATAAAACTCAAAATAGCCGCATCATTACTAACATTGATCATATCAAAAGTCCATACATTTCAATAACAAGTTCCACCAAAAATTTATCTCCCTGTCACAATTCCGATAAAAAAAGTTTCATATTAGCAATTTTACATTTATAAACAAAATATTTTCCATTTATACAATGTGAAAAAATATGAAACTCCAAAAACATTACGTCATTTTTTTGGTTTAATTGATCAACGCTGGCCATCAACAAACTATAACACATATCTGTCATAGAATTTATTAACATTTTTACACAAAAAGAAAATAATTTTGTACATGAAACTAAAATCAATAATTGTAACTAAGTACAATTAAATCACATAACACATTTAAACCGGATAATTAACTAAGCTATGCCTTTAAACCAAACTTCAATGTTTTGTGCTGATGTCATTTACCTTCTTTTTATTATACGAATTTCCTCATTAAAACTTTTTAAGTTTTGTCTTTAATTTTTTAATTTCTCCTAACACTAATTAATCAAAATACTTAAGTTCAACAAACAGTACTCACCGAGGGCTAACATTTTTGTGCTCACCAGATGTCACTATTTTAGTATAAGGTTATATGTGATTTAAAATGGTGAAATAGTTATGTTATCTTTAAATATATCTTTATATGTGCGTATATTATAAATGTTCCAAAAGATGAAAATAGAAGTGCAGTTTGGCTGAATATTATTGGAAGTGAAAACATAAAAATGTTATTTGTTGCAGGTCTGAAAAACTTCATACAAGAAACCGAGCGTGAATATGTTTTGAAAGGTGAAAATTATGAATCAAATATAATAAAAGTGTTGAAATCATTTATTTGTCGTGTGTGATCTTTTACATTTGTTGAAAGGTATGAGGAATAGTCTGTTC
Source organism: Druceiella hillmani (assembly GCA_039881145.1). Lineage (NCBI taxonomy): Eukaryota > Metazoa > Arthropoda > Insecta > Lepidoptera > Hepialidae > Druceiella > Druceiella hillmani. The sequence continues at coordinate 16,337,067 of JAYKKI010000019.1, read as the reverse complement.
CAGTACGACCTGTTGTTCGGGAATGAAAAAAGAGAAACAAAGAAAGATATTATATTTATATGTCCGTGATGCCAGTGGAAGTATAAAATTGTTGTCAAGAATAAAAATGGCCGTATATATCCGGATAGAATGCGCAAGATGAAAGTAAGTGACTGTGCAAGAGTTCTCAGTTCAACGATGCAGGCATCTATGGAAATTTATTAGAGCAGAGGTAATGTATAAAGTTCAGTTAATTATTTCATGTTTGTCATACTTAAACTTAATTGAAATTTATAGAATTACCACTTTGTTACCGGCAATTGATTTAGTGCAGGTACATTCTTAGTTTTCACATTGTAATTTATTCATTGTAGTTTCTGTTTACTTTCCCACGCTTGCAAGTAATTTATTCCATAACTGGAACTTATTGACAGCAAATATTAGAAACTATTTTTTGAAACATTTTATTCTTTATTAGAAATGTTTATTATATACATATTGAAAATTCAACTTTATCCAGGTAATCCAGTGATTCCAGAAAGTAGTATAACAATGGCAAATATGGGCGAGATCATGGATTTCTTTAACAAATTATTTAATAGTGTTCACGGTAGTGCTAGACATTGTAAAGGTAAACCCCAGAGGGAGAGTTAGTGACAAAAGTAGGCAAGACCAGTTTGGGTAGAACACTGGAACGTATGCAATTTGTTAATAAAGTAGGTACACGTAAATATATTCATAGTATAAACAATTTGCTAATAAAGTAGGTACACGTAAATATATTCGTAGTATAAACAATTTGTTAATAAAGTAGGTACACGTAAATATATTCATAGTATAAACAATTTGTTAATAAAGTAGGTACACGTAAATATATTCGTAGTATAAACAATTTGTTAATAAAGTAGGTACACGTAAATATATTCGTAGTATAAACAATTTGTTAATAAAATAGGTACACGTAAATATATTCATAGTATAAACAATTTGTTAATAAAGTAGGTACACGTAAATATATTCGTAGTATAAACAATTTGTTAATAAAGTAGGTACACGTAAATATATTCGTAGTATAAACAATTTGTTAATAAAGTAGGTACACGTAAATATATTCGTAGTATAAACAATTTGTTAATAAAGTAGGTACACGTAAATATATTCATATAAACAATTTGGGATTTAAAAAGCTTTCGCTCTTTCATCTTATTTTTTATATAATAGAGGAATTCAGATTTGTTCACCACGTAAGGTCAACCGAGATCCATTAAAAGTGTTTTTGGCAAATTGAGATCTCATAACTACAGAAATATCAATCCTCCATATAATAAATTCCATAACTCCATTTAGGCATTATTAATTACAGACAGTCTTAAGTGCACATTCTCCAGGAGCAAATTCTGATGAAGACAACAATAATTCTGTATTCACAGGCTTAAAAGACTTAATATTATCTTCCACACCTTCCATTGAACACACAACCAGTGGCGTAAATTTTATTCAGTAGTATACATTTTGAGTTTTAATTTCGTAAGTCTGTGTGGCCCGTTTCTCACTAAACTAAATGTAGGAAAATTCTATGTTTGTGTTAATGCTTTGTTTTGGATGTTGGTATTTGGAAAGACAGCTACACTGACCAAGGATACTGAAAACAACCCACAAACCTCCTCTTCCTCACGATCACAACCACTTAAGAGAGAGTGGTTCATAATTGCCTTCTCTGCAAATGCTCCCACATATAACATGACTTATCTGAAAACATTGGTGAAAGGTAACAATCATTGTACCAGTGTTCTGAATTTATGATTCTTGATCACGAAATGTATTGTTTGTATATGTCAAAAACGTATTGTTTATTTTGTTTTCATATCTTTGATTGATTATTGTGGCTGATTTTTGTTAATATATGTCCATTGGTATACATATCCATCATTTGAATAAATTACTAAGAATCTACTTTAATGCAAACATTTAATGCTGGTGGTGACATGATTTGCCGCACAAGGTCGTTTTTACAATAATAAATCTGCCCTTTTTATGAAGAAAATCTTTTAAAATGAAACTTTATTGTATCGTAAACAAATGTTAAGTTTAATTTCAATGCCAACTATCTTTAGATTTATATAAAACCTGACAATAGTTTTGTAGAAACAACGTTGAACATGACAAAATGTTAATGTCATAGTATCTAATATAAATCTTAAGTTATAACAATGATTTATGGTATTTTTAAAAATATGTGCAATTAAATATTACTGTCCTTAATTAATAAAATTACAGTCTCTTTTACCACACTATAACTATTTAAGTCGATAAACTCAACGATACGGCTGTAAAAATGATACTAAAACAAAGGCCACGTAAGAACATGACCATCTGCATATCGTCTGTTTTAGCGACCTAAGTTGCTTCTGCAAAGTCGAGTATCAGTTTATTGTTCGAAAACACTGATTTGAAATATTCCGAAAAAACCTTTGCCACTCTTCGACCCTAGTACGTAATATGGGACTATCACGAAACTAAAGTCACAAGAAGGTGTCTTTCTCAGAGCTTGTTGCTCACATATGTAGAAATCATTCGCGAGTCTGACTTAATGTTGGTTTCCACATTTCACACGTACACACTATGCAAGACTCTTATGTCACGTTTGACCGGCATGCACCAAACATTTCATGATCACAGCTTAAAACAAATATGTTATAATGTTTATGATAAAACGATTCGGTGTGAATGTCGCAAATAAGCTCAACATTAAATCAAGTTGGATAATGACCCCACTAGTTTACGGTTTACACTAATCCACCTTATATATGGAACTCAGTCGGTTAATATATTGGTGATTAAATTATATAAAATATCAAAAGCTCAGGGTTCTTAATCTTGTAAAAGTTTTCCAATGATAAAGTGTTGGGTTTTGTATATCATTTTAAAAAGTCTGCCTTATGAAACTGGACCTGACGCTTTGGCCCTGCTTCATAAGATGACAAATTCATGCACATCTTGAAAGGATGCTGATATGAATCCAGATGAACCACACCCTCTGGTGGCGAGACCACTTCCGCTAGCCTAATAGCTTACTTAGGTAACTAGCTTACTTCCTACCATTACTGAATCGTACTTCTGAAGTTCATATGGTCAGCAGCGTGGTGGCAATCCCCTCGGTCCCCCTGCAATACCGAAAATGTACAGGCGAACAATTCTGCATTGTTTATAGACTCATTAAGCCATGCTTCGGTCAATGCAAATAATATAAACGACTTCACTTTCGTAGACTATCGAAAATGTATTTCTTGTTTTGTTTTGTTGCGCAAAATTTTAGTAGGAAATGTCAAGTTTACTGTCAAAGGAAAGTCTACTGAGTACCTGCTTCACGTCGCAATCACCACTTTTGTACCGATGCATTTTTGAACCATGTGTCAGGTTTAAATATTATGTCATATGATGACTCAGGTACAGTGATATTAAAGAATACCTGTGGTCAAAATGGTTGCAGACACAATAATACTTGTATGGGAGAATTTCCAGTTTTAAAAAAGTAAAAAGAAACGTCTATGAAAGCATTTATGTATATTTTATGGACAAGCCATGGGAAAATTTTTTAAATGAAAATAAAGTGTGGAACAAAAGTGGTTACGTTTAAATTAAACTACATCCCTTTTTTTTAAATATAAAGAATATTCACTTCTAACTTGCACAGTGATCGTCTGTCTCTTTTTTTATAGAAAAAGTGTATAATACATATTTATTACCATGAAAGGATACTAAAATAAGTTTCAAGAATTTTTGTCAGTTTAATTATTTGAATGGATTTTAAATGAACTTTCACTATGATACGCGTACTATCCACATTGACACGTGCAGTATAAACTATCGCGCTGCGCTCTGTTGAAATAAAAACTATTCGCAGTTCAGCAAGAAAGTGAACAAACGTTACAGAGAAAATAAACCTGTTAAAGGTCAGTACTTGCACTAGAAGTATTCTGTTCACATTAGGATACATTTAAATATTTAAGGGCACGTAGCATATTCATTAAATTTTTTATTTATATTATTATCACTTTTCATTACGTAAATATATTGCCTATGTACGTTTTTCATGCAAGTAAAAAAGATATCTAAAAACAAAATCATTGCTTTAGTATTCTTCTTGAAAAATTCAAGTAACCTTCTAATAAATCTGCTTTTTTATAATTTAAATACAAACAGATCTTGAATATTAAGGGAGAATATAATTTTTATAAGTATATCCAGCGATATCTCTGCAAGTACGAATCATAAAACTCTAAAAAAGATTATTCTGGAACTCTTATGACTCCACCTGGAAATTAGTACACCGTGCGACTGCAAACAAGTTTTTTATGAATCCTTTTAGTCCTTCCTGATTTCACAAAATTTCTGAACAAATATTTTTAGGTTTTTATTACTGCGAAATATGCAAGCTAATAAGCTCCATTACTGAGCAGAATTTTAACTTCCCACCTAAAATGGTTTTTGAGAAAAAAATTGTGCAACTTTTGAGATATTCACGACTCTTCTTTTTCCACAGCGACCATGACTCAACAGTACACAAATTGCAAAATATCAATTTTTTAATAAAAATTTAACCAAAAATAGTTCATATTATTAGAAATAATACACCAAATTTGTAATTTCTTATTTCTTTATTAAGCTCGTAAAAAAAATACAAAATTATTGTTTTTTGGCCAAGTATATTCAAATAACGGATGGGTACATGAACCCTATGAAGGTTCCTTCTCTTTCTTTTGCTGTATCCACCCCAAGAATAATACACTCACAATAAGCAACATCTTCATTGTTTGAGTGTGTAATGTTTGCTAATGTTGTACTGCTTACAAGTACAGTTTTGTTCCATCGTAAAATCAACGCATGCAGGTAAATTTGTATCCCATCAGGGTGCTTCCGACAGGTGGGGTTACTGTCAACCGTAAATTGTTCCAAACATAAACATAGAAACCCAGCAACATCCAAGTAAGTTAGACCAGAATTTACGTGATGTACCAGCTTAACTGCAACGTGCTCCACGCGTGCGAAAAAGCTGATGATTCACAGCTGAAGTTTCTGCAAAATTCTGTGCCTTACTGTGGACCAATTTTTCATGTTGCTGAAGGTAAGTCCGACATTTGAAACATTTATCGCATTTCAGACATCGGTGAACAAGTCCTCCATGCACACATTTTACATGTTGCTGTAATGATTTCTTTTTTGAGAATATCTTCTGGCAGTAGTCACATGTAAACGATTGCCCTGCGAATGCAATAAAAACATAATCAATGTTGTAATTTACAGAACATAAAAGCTATTAAAAACCTTTTCTATACAATGAGTTCAAAAAGAAATTCTGTTCTGTTTCTGTAGTGGAAAAACAAGTTTCATCTCGACTGCAAAATTTCTTTATTTTTTCCTGTAATATTTATTCTGCTAAACAATTATTTCCAAATTGTTGAAGAATCCCGTTCAAACCCATTAAGACAAATTAAACTCAAGGTAATATAGGCTACGCCTGTGTTAATTTTCTTTCTTTATCTGTTCCAAAATTGAAAATTTATCAAAGATCTCTGTTAATTTTACTAAACCAATATTCATTTGAATTGAATTTCCAGGAGATCTCATTTTCTTTGTATAGTTCTATAAATTGATACATAATCGTGAAAGTTCCTAACGTATGACATTACTAAATTCACGTCCAACCTAGACTGGTCTTCACATCAGATTGTCACTGCGACCCAGTGAACCGCAAGCCAAAGCCGTCAGTCAGTTATTTATTTAGTTTTATTTTAAAATATTTTTGTAAATTAAATATTTATAGGGACGCAGCAGAAAGAAAATTATTACACTGCTCCATGCAACTTACAATGATAATACTTAAATGTTCACTTATAAATGTAGAGATAACATTTGAGAATTGCTGTATTTCCTAATCGTTTGACGGTCTTACTATTTAATTGACTGTACACAGAGTAGTATTTACGACTTTCATTTGGATGTGGTTCGCTTGATAAGCCTTGCATTTGAATACCTTGGCACACTCAATATATTTACTTCATACTTATTATAAGAAATGCAGTAGTGGAGTTATGTTGCAAGTTACGGCACAACTTCTACTGTACTTTTAAATCTTTTGCACTGCTATCTAATAAAATTACACACATGGCTTTGAAGGTTAACCTAACTATTTCAGAATATTAGTTCAATCGAAATTTGAATAGAATCTGTAGTCTTTGTTTTAAACTTCGATATTAATTATATGCAATAAATGTTTGTTTATACTTTTAAACAAAAAAGTGAAACATTTATTTCATTTTGTTTATAAGAAATTAAAAAATCAAAGCATTGTAAAAAAAGTATAGATTTATTATGATAAAAATTGCCACAGTGACCCTAATAATTTGGTTTATTTATTTTATTACAATATTGTTTCCAATTCGTTGCAGTTATATGACAAATTATGCTGTTTTTAACTAGAAAATACCACTGTAATAAGTTAGCCAAATGTATTTCTACATTAAAGATATTAATAGAGTGTGTCAAAAAGTTCACAGAATTAAGGAAACAGCAGCGAGTGGGCATTACTCACTCACATAAGCTCGAATTGCAGACTCATTGTGAATGAATAATATAATATATGATAAAATATATATCAGCACTTGCATATAAGTAAGTATTGACTAGCTAGGATGACCGATGCATTGTAACGGTTGCAATGCCCATTACAAATAATTGGAGATAATAAACAGAGAACAGCATCACACACACACATTCTACGGCAATCATGGCATGAACTGAACTGATAGGTAATAAGGCGGGAGCATCTCCCTCATTTCTACATGAAATTTTCCCCTTTATTACTCCGAGAGTAGGATCATATTTTGACTTATCTGCATACTCATATTTTCTATATACTGTATGTATATAGATAATATGGATTTTTAATAAAAAACAACAAAAAATTAGTATTTAAAAAAGTTTACCCGCCACCACTGCTATGAAGACCGCTACTAATATATACTAGTCCGTGCAATTAAAGTGTTCATAGTTCACATTCCACGTATCTATGTGATGCGAGCTGATTAACCATTAATCGATCTATGACCAATCCAAACAGTCCCACATGCATGTTTTTATAACATTGCAAATGTTAAAATGTGTTTACATATTTTTAAACATTTGTTTCACAATGAAACACACTACCAACAAATCATTCATCTCAGTAAATCATCGTTGAATGTGCAGGTTTTTAAAATTTTCCGACATGTCTGCAAGAGGAGGAGAGACAGTGTTATTTGATAAAGAATAACATCAACTTTTCTTGCTATTTCTCCTCCGAACATGCGTTCCACTGTCTGTTCCACTGCGGGCAGTAAGAGGTTTCCCCAATAGCGTGTATTTTGCTTGTTTGGCAATTAAATAATTAACTCAAAAAGAGGCTTGCAGAGCATTGACATTCGTGTTCAAGGATATTAACTCAATAGATTTTTGCCTTTGATAGAAAATTTTTAATTTATGTTGAAAGAAGGCCACAGACTGATCTTTGAAATGACCATGTTTACTTTCCAAATGGCGATGTGATAAGGATGGTTTTAATGAATTATTTGATGTAGTAAGGGTGGTTTTAAACTTACATCTCAATAGTAACTTTTTTTCATATGCCATCAATACATTCGCACTTACCTCTTGGCTTATGGCCATGACCCCTTGACACATGCATACGTGGCATACAAGTTTTAGATTTGCATATTTTTTTACAGACATCACACTCCAACTGCAGCCTGCCATGCATATTACGCCTGTGTTTCAATAAGTAGGCCTTACACTTAAATTCCTTGTTACACTCATTACATTTATGTGAATCCGTACTGTGCACTCGATTGTAATGTAGCATTAGTGTACTTTTATGCAGGTACATTTGCAAACATTTGTCATACACGTAGTTATCTAGATGAGAATCTGCAACAATTCAAATATAATAAAACCATAATATACTTACACCCATTTCTTTATCGACAGGAACAGCTGAAGCAATGTAACAAAGTAAAAGACATGGGCAAAATTCTTCCATTTTGTTACTTTTACATGTCCTTTAACTTTTGAGGCTGACTTGACTGCATTATGCTGTTGATTTTTCCAAAATTTTTCTATGTTGTTAGCACTGAATTTGAAGACTCCAAGATCTATGATGCGACATTTAACAGATAGTCCTTCAAATGTTAATTATAAAACATATAGACGTAAAAAATTCTGAATTCTTATTTCATTACAGAATATTTAAGAAATATGTCAATTTTCTAAGTGAATTGTTACATAGAAGATTGACCACTATTACTATAAAGTAAGTTTTGTGTATATCTGTATCAATAATTGAGCGTTATTTAGTAATTCATTTTTGTATGTTGTTAGCACTGAATTTGAAGACTCCAAGATACAACAGGTCACTGAATATATTGCTGGTAGATATAAGATTACAGTCTCTAAATGTAGATCTAAAGAATCGGCTGTCATAGCATCTCTAGCCGAGTTTTATATGCAAACGCAAGGAATTAGCGAGGCCAACATTCATCGCCAATATAATCGCTAACATTCATTACCATTTAACTCTAAAACTAATGGTGAAGCGAGTACTAAGGCAATACTTGTGAGATGTAGAAGTAGATGAAATGTAACAGAAGTCCACGTAGCGAATACTGTATGAATTCGGTTCTGCGACATACATTTTTATACACTACTAACACGACACCAAGAGAGAGAGCGATATATGAAAGCCGAGACAAAGAGTTGCGACAGAAAAGGAAGATCATCGAACGAGATAGCGCATACCCCGCGAACCTTGTGCCCCCACTGCAAAGTTGACAAAACGCATATTGTAAAATATACAGCTTTGTGAAGTGGAACCTGACAGAGTATGTAAAGATCTGCATTCAACTGTATTCACGCGTCCATTGAGTATGTATGTCGCGTGTCCATTGAGTATTAGGCCTATTTACTAATGAACATTTTAAGGGTATACATAAATATACCTATACGAGGGTTGCATTGAAAGTTCTTGGAATTGGTTATTTGTAATAATGATAATAAAAAATTAATTCAAATTTCAAAAATCAAACTCTTGTAATCCATTGAGGTACTTTGTCTGAGGTATTTCATCATTTGTCTTTACAAATCGGCGACAATTTGAAAATTATTCATATTACATTAAGATGAATTCAACATGAGAAAATATTCATTCGATGATTTTTGTCACTATTATTGTGGTCTTAATCAACAACAACGTTATGATCAATTTCGAATGGCATTTTATGATGAAGCCCCATCGCGCGCTGCTGTCTACATCTGGTTTAACTAGTCCAATCATGGTCATATCTCAAAATTTGACTGAAGCTCAAACACATCGTTGCTTTGAATGGTATGAATGCAAATGAACATCATGAGTGACTGATTATACAAACCCAAAAATAAGCTGTGCAGTGAATTTTTTTTGTCACACTTGTACTTTTGATCACTATGACATTTGCGTATGTGGTTCGTTAAATAGCTTTCAACCTTGAATTCCTTGTTGCACATCCCACATTTCAGCCAATCTGTCGCGTGTACTTGCTTATGATGCATCAGTAACACCACTTTGGACTTCAATATCTTGAAACACTTGTCACATTTAAATTGGCTATGGTCAGGTTCTGTAATAACTAAAGGAAAACAGATGTGAATCATGTCTATAGGTAGTATTCTTATAGCATTCTCTTAAAATGATCTCTTGAAAAGGTTAAACCACCAGTTATTATATTTATATTGTCACAAGCTTCATTCCTGAACATGAATTCCTTTCAAATATATATTCCAATAAATAAAACAGCTGTGTAATGTAAATAGTTTATGAATTCATCAATCAACTCGTATTAAATAAATCTTCTTTAAGAAGTCACTCTTTTGAAAATTAAAATTGTTTAGAAAACACAAATTGTATTTTACCACTTTTAGTTCATTATATTGGAATGATAGTGCTTTTCATTTTACATAATTGTAATCCATGATTTTGGATGGATTTTAAACAATAAAAATATGCGCTGTGTTTCAATCACATAAAATTATTTTGCTTTCAATAGTACTACAACGGTACCTGATTTTTTTTCTCCATTACATCTTGATTTTCTTTATTATTAGACTTGACACTGTCGGTTGAAATAATTCGAAATGAAGATAATCATTTGGTAAATCTTATGTCAATTATAAGATTAAAAAGAGAATAAGGTGTTGTTCCAGCATTAGCTTGGAAAATCGTGCAATAATTTATGTCTGTAAAGTTCAAAATGAAAAAGTTACCAGATTCCCTCGTCACGTGATTCTTGCTACATTATATAACGCTTTGTACATTTCATTTTATCCGCATTCATTTCATCGGCATTATATATAGTATACAATTACAAAACAAATTTCTTCACCTCTGGCTTGCAAGAAACTGACGTTCCTTCGGTAAGTAAAAAGGCTTAATTCAACTTGTCTTTGTTTTACTTCCTTTACCATAAGAGATAATTCTCTTCTATTCTTCTTAAGAGTACATTTTTAAACTATCCTATGCATTCATCATCTTGGCACGTACTCGGAAAATGAATGGAATTGAAGAATGGGAAGCTAATAGAGTTACTTAAAGTTATTATAGAATGCGCTGAGCAAAAAACGCACTGCGAATAACTTATCATTTTTTTTTCCATTCTTCTCATATATTTATATCATCAAACTTTATTGTTGCTAGGAGAAAGAGAAAATATTGAATATAATTGGTGTTAATTTGGTAGAAATTTATTTAAATTATATTATCTCTAGAATGAGTTGTTTGATCAATTATAACTCAAAAGAAACTTGGTATATATACTCATAAAGAATCGCTCCCAAGTAACTATGGAAGCAAGCAATCCCTACCCCTCGCCATCCCCTCCATTCCACCAAATTTTGACTCAGCCTCATATATGTAGCATAACTTTTACTAAATATACTTATGTCTTTTTGCGTTTGTCGATTTTAGTATTCCATACTGAAAAAAAGAACCTTCACAACTTCATCTCTGTCTGTCTATCACAGCCTACAGTATTTACAGTTTTACACTTCAGTTCATAAGATTTCAGAAGTAGATTCTTCAGAAGATTGATATCTGAAAATGTTTAAAGCAATGTAGCCCTCCCCTAATGTAGACAAATGTATTGCGCACACTCAGTCAAGCGAGATGTTATCGGGCAGATGTTTCAAATTTAAATTGAGGCTCTATTTATTATTCCTTATATTCAAATTCCCATTAAGCTACAAAGTTATATGCGATGTGTCCGCACCCTTTTTATATAAAATTGTACTTCGTTTATTTAAAACTCTGATAAATTCCAAGCATAGAATTTGAATAAAAATTTAAAATAAAATTATCTATGTGAATTGGCATTAAAAATACCGAGAGATAGACGCAATTATGAAACCTTACTTTATGTGCATTCTATCAGACTCGATCAGTTTTTTAAGCAAATATAATGGCACATAAAGTTCCCGCAATTACCTATCAGTCAATAAATATCTTGCACTTTTCTGAGCACGAACGTGACGAATCAATGGCATACAACTAACAAAGTACAGGCAAATAATTGTAAACATTTTATTATTACAAAAAATATTTTGCTTTTTAAATTTCAAAATATAATGACATCATTTTGGCAGTTACAATATTATTGTTATTTACGTGAAAACGGCCAAGAAAGAGTAACATGGCATATGAAATACACTTATGACACATGATGGTCAAAAATTTAACAATGTAAACGAGTTACTAGCCAAATTATTTAAAATATAAATTAGCTGATGAATTAAGCAAAAAACGAATGGAATATCACGAAATATTTGTCGTAAACAATAATTTATAGATGCTTTTGTTTTTGCTGCTTGTTTTGTTGTTGGTAACGATATATAGAACATGCCAATTTAACTTATGGTAAATTTTATTTCCTTGCCATTTATTCATTTTTATGTTGAAGTACTTCAAAATGTTTAATATGTTGACAAGTTAAAATTAAATTCTTTCGCAATAAAAACTAAACATCTTAAAAAATTTTTATATGTTGAAACTTACGTGGACTCACACATTTCCTTACAAACCCTACATCAATGTTCACAAATCACATCTTAATTTATCCTTTAATGCTTGCTTTCATTTACGGGTATAAGATTCTCTCAGACACATCGCAAGTGCAATGCTAGGTTTAAAAGTGTAAATATTATATTATTACTAACTTGTATTCAATACCTTCACTGTATCACTTTTTTTAGCATTAAGCAATATTTAAACACTAGCTGCTGTTTCAAACCGCGTATGGCCGTCTGATGGCTGGTGTATATCTTGACAGCATTTTAACCATATCTCTGTTATGGGCTGCAACAATTTTATAGAGTATCTGAAGAAATATTCCAATTTCTTACTTAAATTATTTCTCAACTTTTGGGCTCTTTTTGTCTTAGAAAAGGGTTCTATTTTGCAATTTTTAAAATTGTTCTATCCCTAGGTGTTTTCTCATAGAATCAAAGTAACAAAACCTTGATTGCTGGCCACAGCAGTAAAGTTTAAAATGTTTGTTGTGTTCGTGTTGTGTTCACTAAAGTGAGCAATGGAATGGATTAATAAATACGATATAATCAATATTTAGTTACGCAGTTTAACCTAATATTGTGTAGACTAATACATTTATTTCCTTGCATTCCTTTTAGTTTGCACAATAACTTTTGTATTATTTGTGTACATTTAAGGTCAAAAAGTAATAAAAAAAAATTATTCAGACAATATTCGCTCACCTTTCTGAGTATCTTCAGTAAACTCTACATTAACTTGACTGCGCAGTACTTGATCATTGTCAGCTTTACAGAGGCCTGTCTCATCGTCTCCATTGTGTGTTTCATCTTCTTGTTTAATGTTTGTCTGAAAACCATCCAATGCTTTACATATGTGCACTCGATATATTAGCACCAACTAATGTGAAATTATGGCTGTCAAACAAGAGGAGGCTTTAAGTATGTGCACCTATCAACTTTTCGCGAAATACATGCAAAACAGCCGACACTGTAGAATGAAATCACTCGACTGATCCATTTGAACAAACCTTATGGAGTTGAACAAGAGCTTCTCCAGTGGCTCTGCATCATGAGATGGGCAGATTATTAATTAGGAAATGAAAATAAAGCTGTACTCCACATGTAGAAATTATCTACGAAGATCAAACATTCATAATTCCGATATTTAGATTTGTAAAATCAAAACTGTTTGGGGATATTGAAACCTGATGATGCAAAAATATTGCCAGTTTAAGTTTCCTATAATAGAAGTATAGATTTGTGGTGTTTTTACAAAAACTTTATACTTCTATTATTGTTACTAAAATGCACTAAAATTTGCATTATTTGATGTATGAATTATTTGCTTAAGGCAAATAATTTTTCAACCCTTTGGTGAAAAATTACATTTTTGGAATGTTCGAGATTATCATTATAGTTCCATTCATGGCAATTATGTGGATTATTGCCAAAGTCACTGACAGGTTTGGCGCTAAATGTATGTTAGCTAGATGGTTTTCTTGTTACTGTCGTTGCTATGGCAATATTGCTTTAGCAAATCAAGATTTACTTCTTAATTTTATGTTGTGTGATTAATTTTAGATCATTATTCATGTATTTGACGTGTGGCTTACAATTTCATTCAATAAATTCCCTAAAATTTATTTAATAGTGCAATCATTGTAAGGACCTGGTAAAGTAAGAGACTTACATAACAATATTATATTACATTTATACTATCAAATATAATTTAATTTTCCTAAAGGCCTGAAGACTAATAACTGAGAAGTATTAACTATTAGGAGTTTTACTGCGGTATTCAATATTTTGGACAAATTGTGTCATAATTTCATTATTAGACAAACCAAACAAAAATATCATTAAACTTTTTCCAGAAAACGAACAACAGTTAAAAAATGTTTAAAAGAGATGTGCAAATGCAGCTAATCTTATTGACAGTACAGGACAATGGTGCTATAAACTGCAATTATGCATCACGCGTTACATTTACAGCATGTTACTAAGGAAAATACACATTGCCAATATGCCTAAGTGAAATGTGAAGTTAACGTGACTATATGATGTTTCCTTTATGTAAAGCAAAAACATTGAATGTAACACGTCAACAACATTTCTTTGTAGAAGTTGATTATAAGTTAAGTTAAATAAAATAGTAAGCCAAAGGATATGTTTAGAAGCATTTCTGTATTTGCTATAAAATACAGCAACTAATAGCTTCTTACAAAATCTATGCACTCTGCTCCGAAGCCAAATTTGCTGCTAATTTATATGAAAAAAAAATAATAAAAAACAGTTTCTACAATTGTCATTGTGTGTACCATCAAATTGCTATTACAGTGTTTTTAAATTCTTAATCCTATATTTTCTAATATAAAAATGGGGAAGGCATGTATACTACTTTCAATCTGTCTAATTCCATCATCTCTAACAAAAAAATAACAAGTTGCACTATTGAATTCTGAAATTCGATATGGAGCTAAATAAATCCACAGAACTAACAAAATTAAACAATTAGTTAGAAATCGTAATTGGCTCCAAATAAAATTAGCTTCAGCATAGATAGTCATTACTGAGCTCGATAGTACCTGGCCGGTTCTGTAGTGCGAGTCCTTATGCTGGAGTACAGTGGGTCCAATAGAAATATCATTGTCTTCTGGGTCTTCTTTAATATGAACTGCATTGACCTGATTCAAATTGCCTGCAAGCATATTTATAATAAATGATTTGAAGACATTGCTGTTTGTTGATATCTGCGGAAGGGTTTCAGTATTATTATTTAGTTATTTTTGTGTAACCCGAGAGAATAATATCTGAATTTGATTTCCAATGGAAGTTCCAAAGTGAGTTTTCAATTAGTTGATATTGTAAAAACCTCTACATGTAAACGAAGCTATGAAAGAATTAAACACAGTGGTCAGCAAATAAAGGATGCGGAAAAAGTTATGGACAGAATGTGTCGTTCCTCGTTGGGAAGAAGTTTAAAGTTTAATACACAACCAAAACAATTTATACCACTTTGCAAAGAAATTAAAAAAGGAGTAGAAAAAACAAAAATATCACTATATATATATATATATATATATTTGCATATATATATATATATATATATATATTTACATATATATATATATATATATATATATATATATATATATAAAAGCAAATTTTGCTACATATATAGCTATTTATAGTGATTTGATTTAATGGAACTAATTAATAGACGTATTTAACTTTCGTAAATAATTCAATGCTATTGTTTAATTACGCACCAAAGTCTATTTGTAATTTTGAGCTGAAAATAATGTCAAAATGAATTACTTAACACACTACAATGACGTTCATTTTGCAGAAATTCAATATCACTTCATTTTTATTCACAACTGAGCGACGTAATTAATAGTCACTCAAAACACCCTCGGTCTTGTGGGTGAGCAGCCTTCCATTCGATGATTCACAGAGTTTTAGCCATCCCATTAGAAAAACCTAATTTTCATAAAGAAACAAAAAGTATAAAGCAAATCGCAACAAATAATAATTATAACCCATCGATTGTCACAAAATTATCAGAAAAATATAAATAATACCACATGTGCCTATAATACTTTGAATAACTTGGATAAAAACCTTACTAATGACAAAGAAAAAATAGATAAATATGAAAACAGTGGTCTATAAACATAAATGCGACAACTCTAATAGCATACATAGGTCAAACAGGAAAGATTTTACCACCAGATACAAAGAACACATCGAGAACTGGCGAAATAAGAAACAAGATATAAGAAATTTTGTAAAATGAGATGTATCCGACGTCTCATTTTGCAAAACATCTTACTGAAAATAACCATCACCCTCACACCAACAATGCTCTCTATATATTACAAATAAATACAAAAGGCAATAAGTTGCACACCTAAGGAGACACATCACAAAAGAAAACAAAAAATGGTAGATATGTATAATTAGTTGTGTAACCTTGTTCCGACCATCAGATGTCCTTGCTATGTATAAACATGTTACTGAGAATAACATCCATTTCATTTATTACATACCAGGTGTACGCGAGGGGAACAATAGATAACATTTGCATTGAATAACCTAATAGAATAACATCAATTTAATTTATTACCCTCACTAAAATACTTGTATATTGCATAACTTTCGAAAGTATAATAAAAACTACACCGCTCCCCTATCATAACTCACTAACGTAAACAGTGGGAAAACCCGCACAAACCCCACTTTCGCTATTGTTTTGTGTAAAATTTAAATGCTGTTAGGAGTTTCTAAGAGTCAATCTATAAAAATTGTCCACCTGAAGATGTTGTAATACAATGAAACCTAGGTTGTGGTTAAGAATTTAGAATAAAGTAGAAATAATACTACATCACGTAGTTACATTTAATTGTGTCACTACAATCATGTTTCTCCCTGTTATTTGAAACTTCACTGAATTTGTATTTTTCCCGCAGTCCAATTGCATTGATGAAATATTTAAATCTGCCATTGTTTATTAATTTGCTGTTCATTTTTAAGGTTATGGTAGGCGATTATATTCATTTAAAAATGGAAAAACATCATTCTTACTCAAAACTAAAAACACTTCAACCTGAAATACAAATATTCAAAAACCAATATCAAATCCCGAAGATCTAGTCAAAAACTAATCAATTCAAAGTTCTGAGACAAAAAATATTCATTCACCCCTTATTCTAAGGAATCAATCAACAATTTCCGAGAGGAGGAACCATAATTTTTCTGAGAAATTTGTGCCAATATCTTTAATCAGAAAATATGTAATTATTTACTCAATAATTTAGTAAACGCAAACATACAATACATAAACTAACAAAAATTGTTACTATCTGAATCATTTTAGCCGTAAGATGGTCGTAACAGCAAGATATGCCACGTAGGGAGCATTTAGCTAAGGCCTATGGGGAGTGTTGACAATTCACAAGTTTGTCTCGTGCTCAAATGAACAGGATCTGGAAATTAATGTCAGTAAGCACAATTTGAAGGTTTACCACCGCGTATCCCTTTTGATAAAGAAATATGGTTTGGTTGAAATTAATTTCCAAATAATGAAAATTAACAGTTGACACCGACATCCAGTTCACCTTATGGTCCTATTCAATATCTTGCTTCAAGGATTGCCGAGGTTAAGACGCATAATAATGAGTTCTGTTATTTTGAGCATATCTATACCTTCACATGTCAGTCACAAACGTTAGAACAGCATTTCATCCATTAGACTTTCTTTAATCAGTGTTCTGTAACACGTTTTAAAGAAATTAGCTAGTATGTGTTTCATATAAAGTAAGCTAATATGACTCGCTTCATGTAAACAGAGTATATTGGCTTAGTAGCAGAAAGGTTATATATATCCTTCTGGCTGCATCAGACTGATGACTTCCTTTTAGTTCATCTGAATTGTTTTCCGTTACATGCGCAGACTACTGCACACTGCAGTGAGAATGTTACTGGATGTAAGTGGAAGTAAAACGAAAAGATCCTTTTTTGGCAAAATATGTAAACTGTGTCGTACGATCAGCTATGTACATCTAGTTAGAAACACACAGGTGATTCTCGATTGGAAAATATACCATCCATAAAAACATCCATGTCTTTGAACGCGACCTGCATTACAAAAATTAAATCAACAATTAGCCATCCCTAATTGCCAATGTGGTTTATTTGCTGACTCAGTTTATTGTTTTCTGGGAACAGCACTGGCAACAAATATGGAAATAACTTAGATGAAATAAAATGTTACACGTCCATAGAAATATTTTTAACACATCCATATAACACATTCTAACACATACATAGACTATGTAGCTCTTTGTACCGTTGTTATATGAACTGGCGATGGTATACAAATGAATGAAAGGAACAATTTTTGAAAAAAAAACATTTTGACAAAGAAATTTTTTTAATTTTTCCGTCTGAAGCAACTGACGTTGGCTGAACGTGAGATGGATATCTGAACGCTTGCTGTTTGTGCGTGTCCAGGGTATTGGTACATTCGTGTCTAACATGGTTTCGTGCATTTCACCCCTAAGCTGACCAGCAGGAACTTCTTCCATTGCCTCAGACGATGTCGGCAAAGTTCCCACAGCTTCAGTGAAAACTTCACTTCTGCTCATGAATTGTTACTCAGACGCATCTATAGATAATTTACCCTAATCACTTCAATGTCAAATTATGAATATTATACATTTAAAAATGTTTAACTTCAACACATTTTCCCACATCTCTAGAAAGAAAATAAAAGTCCAATTGAAAGGAACTTCAATACATCTTACAATTTGTAATTTTAAAGATGATTAAATTACTAACTGCTTTCAGTTGTAATGCTGCTTCTTCAGAATTACAAATATAAATTCAAATAAAGTTCACTTCCAATAAATCTTTCTGAACTTTCAGTGCTCCCGTTTGTATATTAATCAGTTTCCAAAAACACTATAAATAAAAGATTAATTTTACAATTATGGAAATACAGTTTGTTTACCTTGGTCGATTTATCAATTTGATGGAACTTCCACAATTAATTCTGGAGCTATTAAGGAAACGATGGACAAAAAAAACAAATTACATTTGTGCAAACAAATAAATTCTGAATTATATTTTCATTATAAATGTGAACGGTACTCACCCTTTCATTAAATATACCACTATACTTTATTCCATTTTAAAAGAAAATGTTTGCAAACAAAACAAAATGACAGTTCAGATATTTTAAACCTTTTTTTTTATATTTATGTTAGTGACATAACAATATGGATTTATTTGGTATTTGTGGTATATTTACACTGTATAAATAATGTTCCATTTATTTTAATCAAAATTGAATATATTTGGCGTTAATTTTGTAGAAATTAATTATTCACAATTAAATGAAACTACGTTATGTAGTATTATTTCTACTTTCTTTCATTTCTAATATCCCACCTGAAGATGTTGTAATACAACGAAACCTAGGCCGTCGTAAAGAAATTAAAGAAAGTAGAAATAATTCTACATCACGTAGTTTCATTTAATTGTGATTAATCAAAATTGTTGGTATTCACATTTATGTTGTATAACGTAATGCCAAAATGCATATAAATAATGTCGAATACTGACTAAGTTTTTCTAATGTGTAATAATAAACATATCTAACATTAAAAATAAACATCAAAAATATACAGTCAAAGAAGAGCAAAGCCTTATCTAATATAAAGAAAAACACTGCCGTGTACTGAGTACAATCACGTATGCACAAACACTATGTGTGAAACGTGCTGTGTACTACATTGCAAAATAATAACGCTTATTTGAAAATAAAATGTCACAACTTCCTTTCTTCTTCCACCAAATACTCTTTATACTTAAAGTATATTTGTTATACAGTACCGATGCTATGTCTCCTTTACTTCTTCTTCGCTTAAGCATCTCGCTAAAAAGACAGTTGAATATTGTCTATGTCAAAACGAAACGGATTTATAGCAGATATTTCACTTCAATACATTACAAAGTAAATGATGTACAATAAATAGCATATATGGATATGGACTTCATATGTATCAGAATATTTTTCTAATATATAGAATATTTTTCCAAAATGTTTTGTACCTCTGAGTTTGATGTGATCGACAGTTTCCTTCTTTAATTCACAATTCATTGTGATGTCGATATTAATAACATTATTTAGCATAACTATTTATTAAGTTTATATAGGGATTTTAGTGCATGTTTTAATAATATCATAGATGAATTACAGTGAATTTTGGGAATAGTCACCGGCTGACTGAATTTATAATTGTGCTAACTGTCAAACTGGTTTCTTTACAAACATTATCTTTTGGACTTGAACGGAGTATAGTGTTATATTTTTCGGCACTAGCATTTCAAATATCTTATTTCATTTTCACACTCGCCCCGTCGGTGCGTTTATTTTCAATTATTTCTTTGTAAGGGGCCAATATTTGCAATAATAGGCTTTTTTCTGTTTCCATGTAGTTTTTTTCTTGTATTCATTTTATTACTTTGTTAAAGGCAATATTTTCATGCCAAATTTACGAACGACCCTTACAACTGCCAATAAAGAATTTCTTGAATCAATTCAGATGTAAAAAGAAATGCCCGTGTAGTACATTTGAACGGGTATTTGACCTTTAGATGTTATTCAACTCTCAGTCTGGGAAAAACCCGCCTTCTTGTCGTCAGCCAGCGAAGGGGTGGTAAAAACCAAGACCCTGCTGGCCCAGCGAGTGGCACAGAGTCCACCCGCCCAACCAAAGCCTAGTTAGGCCCGGCCTAAGACTTACAACCTGAAGGTAGCTAATGATTGATGCGCAGTTCATACTGTGCAGGCAAAAGTATTAAATTAAACCGTAAATCTCCGATCGGCCAATATTTGATTTTTAAAACTCGCATTAGTTAACACTAGATTAATATGTGTCTAGTGAACCGTCCGAGGCATAATACGAAAATTCATATTAAACAGGACTTAAGTAATTTTGGTTTAATCTGGTCTTAAGTTTTGTCTACTAACTCAACCCTTAGGGTTGTTAAACTTTAATAGCTCATGAAGCAAAGGGTACATGATTGATGGTCAACACAGGCAACACTGTTCTTTCGGTTTACGCACTCACTTTTGCATTATTTGTGTACATTTTGAAAATTAAGAAACAAAATAATTAAGATAATTTTAGCTCACCTTCCTGACTACTTTCAGTAACCCCTTCCTTAACTTGAGAACACAGCACTTGATCATACTCAATTTTACAGAGGCTTCTCTCATCATCGTTGTGAACTTCATCTTCTTGCTTAATTTTTGCCTGGAAACCGATCAACATTTTAAATATGTACACTCAATATATTGGCACCAACTTAATCAAATAATCACCCTCAAATAACAGGAGGAACTAAGTATGCATGTCAATTAACATTTTCGAAGGAAATATGCAAAACAACCGATGCTAGATATGAACGTAGGAGGAAGTCGCTCGTGAGATCTGTCTGAAGAAACCTTGTGGAGAGGGCTGTGAAAAAGAAACCTGTGTAGAGCTTCTCAAGTTGCACTGCATCATGAAGTTGGTAGATTATTTATTAAGAAAATGACGAAGAATTACTATGAAGTCAGGCCCCGCCCACAAAAGTCGTGTGCATAGATCATTCTTCATTTTGATATGTAGCTTTATACAAAATCAAAGTTAGTTTTGAAGTTACTGGACACCTTATGGAATCAGTTTAAATAACCGTTAGAATATTGTCAGTTTGAATTTACTATAATGAAAGCATTGTTACAAAAATTTTATATTTATATTATTGTTACTAAATTGCCTTAATACTCACCTCAGTTTGTGGAAACATTACGAGTAAAGCAAAAGCCCGAAAGGTAAAGCGAACCTCTTTGACAACAACCTCTAACATAAAGAACTCATGATTTTCACCCCATTGGTGAAAAGGGTAGTTCTTGATGTTACAGATTTTCATCAGAGATTCCATTTGATAACAAGAATGTTGAAAGTTTCAAAAGTCACTGGCAGGTTCGGTAGTAAAAATTTATATACTGCAGAAGTGTGATAGGAAGATAACTGTCTTGTTGTTATCGTTGCTATGGGGCTATTGTTGCTTTAACAGTTCCAGATTTGTGTGTCAATTTTGTATCATGTGATTTATTTTAGACAGTTCTTATATTTAATTATTGGTCACGAATTGATGTCATTCAATAAATACCTTACAATTCAATAAAAAATAAATTATTATTTATAGTAACCTGATACAGCGAGAGACTTATATAAAAGTGTTACTACATTTAGAGTATTTAAATCACCAACGGACATAATTTACATGTAAACATTGGCAACGAGCAGATTTCTCTAGCATTACGAATAAATTTACGTTAGCTAGAGGATCTACTCGTTCCCTATATGCCTAAATAAATGTGAAGTTTCAGTGACTGTATAGTGTTACCTCTATATGAAGCAAAAACATTGAATGTAACACGTGAACAAATTTTTCATCACGATTCATTATATTTTGAATGTAGAGTTAAATAAAAATTAATAAAAACATATAACTTCAAAACAATTCAAATTGCAATTTGTCCACTAATTTCTGCGAAAAACAAAACTCTAGTTTCTGCATTTATCATTACCAGGACCAATGAAACGCTATTATCTTAATTTTTTTTTAAAGTGAAACTTTTATTGTATCGCCTCAGAATATTTCGTTTACCTATCGCATGTCGCATTACAGTCGGCCGCGGAGTGGGGGTAAAGAAACCAATATGGCGGTACCTATAGCTCTCATCAGCTGTGCAGCGTTGGTATGGTACTACGATCGATGCAGTTTTTAATTTTTAATCCTCCATTTTTGTCTGAAAAAGGGGGCAGGTGCGAGGTTCCTTTCAAACCAACTGGTCGCAACATTTTTGATAAAAAAATTAATTATAAGAGATACTAGCAATTTGTCTCGTTGAAATCTTAACTTTAAAAATCGTACATTTCATAGAAATAAATGAACCAATTCACTGGAAATTGTAACCTGTATCAAATAAAAATTAGCTTTAGTGTAGATAGTCATTATTGAGGTCGATTGTACCTGGTTGGTTCTATAGTGCGAGTCCATAGGCTGGAGTACAGTAGGTCCAACATCAATATTATTTCCTTCTGGCTCTTCTTTTATATGAACCACATTGAGCGGGTCTAAATTGCTTGCAGCTACATTTGTAACCACCAGTGGTTGCGTGGTTTGAAGACATCGCTGTGTGTCCATATCTGTGGAAGGAGTTCACAATAATTGTTCTATTTCAATGTAAACTGAGGGAATAACAGCTGGATTCGAAGCGAGATAAGAAAATGACAATCTATCATAATGCAATGCACCTCAGTTTACTCATCCCAATGAACGATGATGCAAAAATTAATTTCTTTTATTACAGATGTGAATTAAACTTTAATATGATGAATATGCGAAATCAGTGTAAAATTTGAAGCAAGGGATAACATCATACAAGTTTTTGTTCAATACTTATTGACCTTCAGTTTATCTCAAGATCATTGTATTCCGCTTTACTTATTGAGGGTCCAATGTCGTTTTCCACGATAATCGTCAAGAGTCTAGTAGTCTAGGCGTCTGACTGGAAAAGAATTAACTTCAGCGTCTTTTGTTATTGACGGTATTGTCCATTAATGTCAGAATGAACATTCGCTAGCTAGTCTAATATTCCCAAGATTCTTTTCATTTTTCATTTTGAATGCTAATGATGTTGGATGCAATTTGAAAATTTTAACAATAGTCAGTTCTTTAAAACAAATTCTAATCATAATGATAATATCGAAAAGAGAAATGAATACAGGGCTGGTTTAATTAGTGGTATTAAATATTTAAGAATAGTCAGTTCTTTAAAAACAAATTCTGGTCATAATGAAAATCTCGAAAAAGGATTTGTTTAAAGTAAAATGTCTTTTTCATTCTCTAATTCAACTATCATCATTCCGTATTGTTAAATAGTAAATTCGCTCCGCTAATAGTAAATACGCTGTACGCATTCGGAAAACTACTACATACCAGTCCTAAAACTATCCAACTTATGGCATTCATACTTTAGCTTTATTACCAGTCTTACATTTCGGAACATATATAATGGCAAACGTCGTGCAGAGCAAAATTGTTTCTCAACTTTGAATTTTTAGGGTTATCATAAAGTTTACAACAGAAGGTTTCGCACCCCGCTGTTTAAAGTTCTACTCCAAAACTAAATTATTTTAATACAGAATTTCTTTGTCCACATAAAATAAAAGCAACGTAACAAGCGCTATGAAACTTACCTTTGTCTTTCTCTCTAATAATATAGCCTTCGTTCTCTCCAAGGAAACTTACTTCCGCGGTCTATTTGCTTCTTTGACAGTTCGGAAACGTCAAATCAATAGACGTTTTCAACTTTTTTTAATTCGTGGACTTGGAAACTAATTATAATTTTTTTGACAGTGTTTAAATGAACATACCCACGTTTTTTAGCAAGAAGGTAAAAGGCCTTTAACGAGTTCACACTTTAAAAATCTTAACACTCGAAGCCATCGATGTTGTCAAGTAAATATTTAAATTGATTGTAATGTAGGAAAGTCATTACTTCATTCTATCATATCATATCATATATATATATATATATATATATATACTAGCAGACCCGACCACGCGTTGCTGTGGTTGAAGTTTTTGTTATATTACATGGTAGTAAACTATTAACGGAGAAAGTTGGAAGAACATTAGTCATATGGACACCATCAAGCTTTTTACATAGATGCCATTTGTAATAAAACATGGTAATCTCCATGTCTGGTTTTCTACTACCGTTACTCCTTAATATAATGAAATTATTGATTACGAACGAAGACGGAAACCTTAAAGCTTATATGAAAATCGACTGAATTTGGATTTGAAGGGGAAGGACTTTGAACACGATTGATCAAAATTTTCGTACAGTTAATATTAAGTAGAAATCAATACAAAAGAATTAATTCTAAATTTTATTTTTTTTTTTGATATTCAATTTTTTAACAAATGAGTATATTACAAAGTTGTTCGTAAATAACATCTGACACTTGAACTTATAAATGAGGTATATAGCAGATAGTTTCAAAGTTCAACAATAAAATAAACTGGAATCTGTAGCCTTCTGAAGGGTATCGTAGAATCTGAGGGTATCATTGGAATACGTGGCAACAGGACCACTTCTCCTTTAAACTTTCCAGTTAAAATGGTTGCTTCAATAATATTTCCGGTGATATTTTTGATAACCAAACGCGTACCGTTGCATAATCGAGGTGGATTCAGATTACGCAGGAGAATGATAGGTGAACCAATCTTTAATCGAAGATTATGTGGTGGCATTCCAGGTATATCCAGTGAATTCAAAAATTCACTTGGAAAATTTACACTGACATTTTCATCAACAACGGTATCGATTGATTTAAAAGACATAAGATCGCCCGGTAACAACTGTTGTATCTTGAAGTTAATTTCGTCAACATCAACATTTTTGGCTGCCAAAATAGCCCGATCACTGAGCCAGTTATGATTTAAATAATTACTCTGTATATCCGGGAAAATACTCTGAATCAATTCATTTGTTCCTTGAAGAACAGTGCAGAAATTGTCAGGCAGTTTAATGCATTGTGTATTTGGTTGCAGTTCTATTTTACCGTTCCCAATATCTAGTAATCGTTCGGAAAATATTTGTGCTGATGGATCGTTTTGTAATTGTACGCGCACGTTTATGGTCAATCGAAGTGTTTCAACACTTCGCCATAAGAATGATCGTTTCAAACGTGCATCGATCTCATCCGCGAACGTAGAGCGAGGTATAACTGGTAAGGTCTGTCGGAAATCACCAGACAATAGCAAGATAGCACCACCGAAAAGTTTATCGTTGCCTTTTAAATCTTGCATAGTTCTATGCAATGCTTCGAGTGAATATTTGTGTGCCATTATGCACTCATCCCAAACTATGATTGAACTCTTTCGCAACACTGTAGCTATTCCACTATTCTTTTTTATATTACATAATGCGTTTGGCTTATTACGAATGTCCAATGACAGCTTAAATGTTGAACGAGCCGTTCGCCCACCATCTAGCAAAGTAGCCGCAATGCCAGACGATGCGACTGCCAATGCGATTTTATGTTGTAATCGTATTTTAGCAAGAATCAACGACATTAGAAAAATCTTACTGGTTCCACCTGGTGCGTCCAAGAAAAAAAAACCACCTTGTTCAGCAGCAACAGACACCATAATCCGATCATAAATAATTGTTTGTTCTGCTGTCAGTAATGGCTCACTGTTCACGATAATTGTTGCTGAATTACGATGATCATATTGTTTTTCACGTTGTAAATTGGTATTGACTAAGTCGGTGGCTGGGCGATCAGGTGATGGCATACCATAATGAGATAGTGGAAAATTGGAAATCAAAACACATAAATCTTCGAGCAACAATAACGCTTCATTATACATTTCTGGCGTATAATCTATATTTTGGCATCGATCTGTTCGTGTAATTCGATGCAATATGTCTTCTGTCATACAATTTTTATATTTTTCCCACAAAGTGTGTGCTTGTGATAGATAACATGTCGTCAAAATAATGGCAAATAGCTGACGAATGTTATTGGCCGTCGATGTCAACGCAGCATCAGCGAGCGTTAAGTCCCAATGGTTATCGTCTTCTAGCAATTGCAGTTCACGACGTGCATCTCGGTATGTATTGAATACTCGGCCGTTGACTGTTCGCAGAAATTCAAAAGACGTAGGTCCAGGAACATTCACCAGTAACAAACGTAAATAGAAGCACTCACATTGCTTTGGACGCACCGTGTAAAGTCGCCCCGATGTCTTAGCTTTGAATATTCCTGTAACGGAAGGATGTGGGTTTCCTTGTTTTCGTGGCTCCCATTTTTTACCAATTTGTTACATGTGAAATAGCGTGGAACATCAGTATATATCAATGTCTTTGCGAATTGGCCAAAAATATCAGATCTTTGACACAATGTAAAAAACTCAGTCAGTGTTGTTTTTGGAGCCTCAAGCGCTCTTTGGAGAACATTTTCTTCAGTGAAGTATACACGTTGACCGTTTTCAAGACGTATTGCTAAATGCTGGACAGCAGGGTCTCTTTCGTGTATGGAAAAGCTAAGAATATGCCAAATAGCTTCGTCGCTGCTGATGTATCTTCCCATTTGGTATCGTGTAATTTCGTCCTTTTCATTTACATTTTGTATCCCAAATATGGCCAAATCACTGCCTTTGTTTACATATTTACAAATGTACTTAATTGATTTTACAGAACTGCAAAGCTCGACATTAATATGAGCCTCATAAGTTTTTGAAAGTAATGGTGAGTATGGTACGACCCACCGATTTTTATTTTTAGAATTTGATATTCTACTTTATTTATAGAATTCGGCAGTCGCATCGTAAATGTGTGGCCACCATTCTCAGTGTTTCTGCGCCGATACATTGGATAACCGTCAATATCCGTGATAGTATCATTTGTATGCGGCTTTGGGAAATTTTTCTTACATTTTCCATTTTCCATGCACGGTGATGTCATGTTGAAAGCACCGCACGACCCGTGGATCATGTGTTCGGTAACAATACCAAATAATACTGGGTCAGTTGATTGGTCTGGAATTTCAGCTGAAATTATTTGATCAATTTCTTCTGGACGGATTTTATCTTGAAGCCAAATTAAAATGTGGGCATGAGGCAAACCTCGTTTTTGCCACTCAATCGAATACAGCCAACAACGTGTGATACCAAAAACTGAATATTTAACAATAAAATCAATTAAAGATTTCAATTTTTGCTTGAACACTCGTGCAGTTATGTCACGACGATGAATTGCTTTTTGCCCTGGTAATAGTAAAGTTTGTATCTCTTTCCAATTCGGATTATATGTGAATGTTATAAACAAATCTGGTCGGCAGTAATGACGTACGTAAGTCATCACATCTTGTATGTATTCCTGCATGTTCCGTGGACTGCCGACGTAGCTTGAAGGTAAAATGAATGCATTACCGATTTCATTGGGGTTTAAATTTCCATCAATGTTCCCAACGACAGCATCTCGTAAATGAATGTATTCTTCCGAGCGTAATTTAGGCTGGTTGTATCGAATGAATCTTAGCGTTCGCTTTCAATCTTAGCATACATATCAACAATGTATTGGTGGAATAGCTGACGATATCGATGGATGTAGTTGACTTGATTATGTCTAATCATCAATCGGTGTGCGTAATAGTTCATTGCACTAACTTTCTTATCTTTTTGAGCACCTGAAAAAATAAAAAAGAAATTAAAAAACGTACATTCAGTAAGGAAAGTAAATAGTTAATAGTGAAATTTACCGGTATTTGGATCGTTCTGTTTGATGTTAAGGTGATATCCATCTTGCCCCTGCCAAAATATTAATGGTTATTGAAGTGCGTCACATGAACGGTGAAGATCCGAAATCGTACTAACAGTGTTGTCTCGCCGCGTAATTTTTATAGCTCTTTTGTCAACAGGATCACCAACCATAATAACAGCAACCTCATCAAGAGTTGGAGCGTTGAATCTGCCAGCGTGTTCACCTAATGGGACTTTGTCGGCTTTTATGACGATTTGATAGTTGTCACTTTGCAATTGTGGTGAAACTCTTTTAATCAATTGAATCAGTTGATTCTGATTTTCTAAAAAATTTTCCAGCAATATCACAATTGCTCTTTCATCTGCTTGTTCAATAAAATTATAATGGCACCGAGTTGTTACGCGAAAATAAATTTGAAGAAATTTCGGATCCTGATCAGGCATTGGCATCAATGAACCAATTTTATGGTACACTTGACCTTATATTTTGAATGTAGTTTCAAAATTACATCCATCGGATGCGAGATCGCAAATTTTAGTTGCCCCAAATGACGTCATTGGGAAGCAAGAATTAAATTTGCGTATCTTATGCAAAAATAATTTTGAATCATCTGAATCACCAGCAAGAAGAGATAATAAAGGTTCTGACGGAGTAGGTAGAGGTGACAGGACAACTTTACCTGATGCGCAGCACATGCCGGGTGTTTCATTCTGAAATTTCAATGCCTGGCAATATTGACATACTTTATCCATTGCACCGATAGCAATTTTTGAATGCGTAGAGTAGTCAATATCTGGTGCATATTCAAAAGCAAGACGAACAAATGATGCACGTGTTAATGAGCGGCTGGTTCGCTGCCTTTGTCGTTCTCGTACTCGCACCGCAGCTACGTTTTGTTGTCGTGCCACTCTCGTTCTCATAATATTCAGCCGCTGACGTTCGTCACGCTGTTCTTGAGATTTTTGCGCTCGGCCCTTTGCTGTTCTGATGCGTTGATCTGCATTTCTTGTTGCGATTTGTTCTGCCGACTGAAGAGCTCTTTCAACACGTTTGCGTCGTGCTTCTCTGCTCCGTGCGTTGTTGAGGTTAGATTTTTTCGGTGGCATTTGACTGAAAATAATAATTCAAACATTGAAATATTAAAAAACATCGAAAACATGCTGTTAGAGATAACCAGAAGCAAAAATTATTTCACTGTATTGTCCTCAGCATAATATGAATTTAATTTACACTTCAGTCTGAGTAAAACATGGTCAGGTATGCAAACACCAAAAGTTAAAAAAGTAAAAATATTAAATTTCACTGTATTACGTTTACTACAATATAAATTTGTCGTATACTTTAACGTCAGCAACACGTGGCGGTTATGTTATTAAATTGTAGCTAATATGTAGCAAACGTCTGTACTTTTAACACAGCGCCATCTATTGAATACATACTCAATCCAGACAATAGATATCGACATCTGTTGGAATCGTTTGGAGCTAATAAATAATCGTGGCTATCGGATAGTAAACAAATAATTTGCAATAAAATAATATTGCGACTATAAATTGAGATGTAAGCTATCCTATCTTTCAAATTGGATCAATCTGCACACGGTGTGCAAAATTTGGTTAAAATCGGTTAAGTAGTTTAGGAGTCCATCGCAGACAAACACTGTGACACGTAATTTATATATATTAAGAAGATACATATATATATATATATATATATATATATATATATATATATATATATATATATATATATATACATATATATATATATATGTATATATATATATATATATACATATATGTATATATATATATGTATATATATATGTATATTTATATATGTATATATATATATATATATATATGTATATATATATATATATATATATATTTACATATATATATATATATATATATATATATACACACACACATATATATATATATATATGTGTGTGTGTGTACGTGTGAGCGCGTGCGTGCGTGGATAAGTGAAATGCGAACAGTTTCCTCATTTAAAACAATTTTTCTTTGGAACATTAGGGAAATTTTCAATAAAATACGTTTATAGTTGTTGTGATTACAATATGGTCATCCTAGTGCCCAAGGAGGGTGGGGAGAAGAGTGGATTCCAGTTCGTATTCAGTCAGTATTATTACAGTTCTTTGGAACATTCGATTAATTTTTTTTTATTAATACTAATAATGATTAATTTTTTTGCAAAGGTTAAAGTAATTTATAAAAATAGGCTGCTTTTTTCAATTTTGTGAGTAAAGCCGATTATTATAATAATGAAAATTGTTTATGAATAAGCACATCTAAGGATTGAAACGGACATAGAAAATAATATTTTGCCTTCTTTTTTAATGTCAGTTTTAATTAGTTGTGTCAATATTTGTTTTTCATTAAATTCTTTTATTAATACTAATTCACTACTAGTGCATACTAATTACAGGAAAATATCTTATTTTGTAAAAATTAAAATGAGCTAAGGAAAAACTAAAGACTGAGTTTTTAAAGTATTCATAATGCTCTGGTCTAACATTAAAGTTAGAGCATTATGATATGTTTTCTTTGTTTTTTCATTACATATAATTGCATGAAGTAAGCTTTAAAATGGATAACAAATTAATAAGAGACGTCAGCTTTCAATATATTGTCAATACAACTGGATTGTGATGGACAATTGTTTACGAAAGATATAGCACAAATACATACATACATATATATACATATATATATATATATATATATATATAAATACATGCATGCATGCATGCATGTATTCATACATACGTACGTACATACATACATACATGTACATATATGTATATATATATATATATATATATATATATAATGAAAACAGATTTTCAAAGTGTGAATTCGTTTTATATAATTCATTACAATTTTAACTAAATATAAATTTAAAAGCCTTTTACATTTATAAATTCTCATTTAATTTACTAACTCATTTTCTAGTTAACAATGTGGATTTGTTGATTCACATACTTTCAAAAGACTACAATTAGTTTCCAAATCCACGAATTACAAAAAGTTCAAAACGTCTGTCTCTTGATTTGACGTTTCCGAACTGTCCACAGAAGTAAATACATTACGGTGAATAAACCAAAGAATTCTAGCGTTTGTTCCTTTGCTTTCATTTTCTCTGGATAAACTAATCCTATATTAAAGAAATTTAATTTTTGGAGTAGAACTTTTCACCGCAAAGTGTGAAACCATTTGTATCAAATTTTATGACAGAC
Source organism: Druceiella hillmani (assembly GCA_039881145.1). Classification (NCBI taxonomy): domain Eukaryota; kingdom Metazoa; phylum Arthropoda; class Insecta; order Lepidoptera; family Hepialidae; genus Druceiella; species Druceiella hillmani. Next base: position 16,305,817 of record JAYKKI010000019.1, on the reverse strand, counting down.
CTACGAATTTAGAATGTCTGTTCTCTGCACCATGTTTGCCATCGTGTATGTTCTGCAATGTAATACTAATAATAAAGGTATAGTATGAATGACATGAGCTGTGTAGCTTTAATACTGATAATAGAGCTTTGTCGATCAATCATTTTAAGTGACCTGGGTCGATCGCGACTCAATGGCTAAATGATCGCGTCGCGATACTCAGGTCGATCACGACCCAACGGATAAATGATTGTGTCGCGAACGTTCGATCAAACACTATATCAATATACCCATGGTATATAGCCTAACAACTCATGGGTCGGTTTTGATTGATCAAGCATCATAACAACAATTTACCTAATGTTTTGAATAGTGAAACTTTGTTTTGATTTATCATTTGACATTTATTTATAATATATAAGCCATGCATTATTTTTGGTATATTAATATCAGACTGTAAAAGTTTAGCAATATTGATCGAAACAAGTGGTGATTTTATCATAATAGTGATATTTATATTTTCGTAAAGTGCGCTGTGATTATGAACCACATCAAGGGTGCGCGATTTGTATTTCATCGATGAAAACCCTCTTATTTTAATAAAACCAGCAAAAGTGGACGATCCTCAATAAGTAATAAAATAAAATTTAAAGTGTTTACATAAATTAACTGATTCAATAAAATAATTACAGTCACCAAATATATGCAAAAAAATTCAAAATAAAATAAAAACACCTTCAATAAAATTATTTACGAAATTAATAAAATCGAAACAACAGTATAACTAACCACGTGTAAATATGAACATAAATCACAAAAAATATAGTTTTCAATAAGGAGTATACAAAATTCTGTTTAAAATGTTTACATAAATTAATTTAATAGAATAAATACCACCACCAAAACTATGCAAAAGAATTCAAAATAAATTAAAAAACACCGTCACTAAAACTAACCCCATTTGCTAATATACAAAAAAAGGTTGTCAACTTAAATATATCCACATGTGAAGTCAACAACTATTCATAATTCAAACGTCGAAAACTTATGACGTAAATATAGATTGCGAGTTATTTGATTAATCATAGACAGAGTACACAGAGAATAGGTCGCGGGTTTCGTGTTGTCACATTGAACGTTTTCGATCGGGTTCCTGCCACAGATCATATACTAAATAGATGGTCAACTTCAAGCAATTGTGCGAGCGAGATAACACTTTCGCGTTTTCAAGTACTAAGCTTCTATATTCCCCTATTGCCTAGTCTAATGAAGTTGCAGCGAATGCCCATTTGCTGAGCATTTGCTGCAACTTCAGAGTATTTTTGACAGATGTGCCTTTCTTACATTTTAGGTTATAAAATACGTACAATTGAAACAACAATTCGGAAATGAAAAAACTTTATTAGAAAAAAATTCGCCAGTTCAAGCGACATAACTAAAAAGAACCAACAAAAAACTTAGTGGCCACGTACAAACACATTGAATGAACGTTTCTATTTTACAAACTATCTGCCACTTTTACATATCAAGATGAACTTAACTAGCTTCTATCATTAAAATAATATACTAATACTTTCAATTTTAATATGAATTTTCATTAAATAAATTGTTAAATCTCCTTTTACTGTTTACTGTATTATAACTCTAAGAGTTTTTAACATCAATTAATTTATTTAACTCGGCATTTACATTATTCGTATAAGTAATTAATAACCTTTATAGTGAAAAAATATCAATATTCTATATCTTGCGGCTTCATTCTACATCATAGTGACACACAATTATTGCCCTTCCTACTATTTTGAATTTAACAATTAATTAATGAATGAATAAAATATACTCACTATGGATACTTTCCAAAGAGAAAAAATGCTGTTATCGTGCCAATTACACTTCAGTTTTGTGCTACTAAATGTAACAAAATGCTAAATCAGCAAGATAATTTCTATTTTATTAGACTATTTCAAAGAAATTGAAACTATGTACTGAATTAAAAAAAATAAAAAGGATACGGTTCTTGCATAATTGTTGATTTAAAAGATTTGTTTACTCATTACAGGCTAATTTCTATATCCTACTTAATCTATCTTATACATTCAGCTTAATATCCTCAATGTAAATAGTCGACAACACTTAATAAAGAATCAAATACAAAAAGTAGAATATAAGAATGTCATAATTATTCCTGTGTTGTTTACAAAATTACAAAAATTTTTAAAAAACAAATCTAACCTAATACATATAAATAAATTATTTTGTTGAAAATTATTTTCTAAGTAATCTTTTATTCATTGGCACATTGGCATACGATAACTACAACTTTAGCTGAACAAATCACTTGGATGCAGTAACAACTTATTTTTATCTTTTAAATCAATATGCTATATATGTTAGCATTATTAATAAAAATCTTATTTTCACAATCCTTTGTTTTAATCAGAAGCCTACGCGCAATCTAATACACATGCAGCATTTGGCATAAATTAAGAAATTTGGCAAATTTTAAAAGCGACTGCAATAAACCTATCAACGGTACAGCGTAAAATATTTGTATGAACTTGTAATTCGGAGCTATTATTAAATATTGACAAACAACTTTGCATCCATACTAAATCTGTGCCATTTCTTCTTCAAGTTCTGATTTAATAATTACCTTTTAACAAATATTCTCTAAATCACTTAAACCTGCCAATGACTTATAAAAAAAGACATTTAAACTCTCTTCGTTCAATTTCCGTACCACTTTCTGTTTTGGTTGTTTTTTCCACCTCCAACTGCAAATAAAAGAACAAATTATTTAACCAACAATGTACATATATAATATAGTAAATTTATAAATGTACTCTTTTTGGTTTGTAATAATTGGTTCATCATAATTACATACTGCATAGAAAGTTTTTTTGTTTAGAAATCAGTGGCCTATCTATAAAATCTTAAGCTAACCGTCTGTCACTTACTTACATTACTATAAAATTAATTGATTCGCAAAGAGAAACCTTTCAACTTAACAAATTCATAAGTAAACTTACTACATGATCATTTTATTAATGTTTAGCCTAGGTGTCGGGCCGTATGATGGTAATGTTTTTTTGAGAGTGCCGGCGGCTAGCTATTCTCAATATGCCACAACTTATTCAATCCGCTTGTCTAAAAAGAAAATTCAATTATTACTTCTTTGTTGTTGATTATTTAAACGCGAATGTAACTTTGATGATGAGTTTGAACAATATTAACAATAAAAAATATAATTGTTTCGATGCTATTTTCAAATTAATAAATTTCAACTTACCATGAAATGTTTACGGCTACAATCCAATATACAAGAACGATCTTTAAAATAATTTCCTCTTATTACGAATGAATGTAACAAATACAACAAAATTTGAATTAAAAGTGAAAATATTACAAATATTATAACCAAATGTAAAATTGTACTATAAACGAATGTTAAGTTACAAATTTGTAGTTTGACAAACCAATTCAAATAAAGTCAATTTTAAATTTCGTATCATAGAGTATTCGCTGCTCTATTTTCCATAAACAATATTTTATGTTTTTCTATAGAATGATGTTATACAGATAGATATATATTGTGTGTGCGAAAGAGATAGGGCTTTCGCGTTCCAATCGAAATATCTGTATGAAGTAAACCCACCCTGTTTCCAAATTTCAATTTATTTTTTTATTATCTGTATTACAAGTGGCCAGCTTTAAGAACTTTCAGTGCTACCTTAGCAGTAGAAAAGCAGAACAATTGATTAACTCTTTACAAAGTAATTCAAAAACATACAGAAAAATAAAAATGTCAATGTCTTATTCCAATTTTTTTTTGTCAGAAGGAACCAGTTTATGGAGGTATTTAATTTACATAAATACATTCATATTTTTTCTACTATGTACATTAGTTAATTATACTTTTGTTGTTTACCAAAGTTCATTTGTAACTTTGTACCAAAAAATTACAAAAACAAATAGCGTTTCTCCTTTTTATTTGAAACTTTTCTGAACCCAGATATTTCTTTTCACTGAGTGTCTCGCTGCATATAGTTTCAACATTTACACTAATTTTAAGGAACTTAACCCCTGTGAATAGCAAGGGATTACTATATTACGATGTTAATATGTTGGCTATAAGACCTCTTTCTAAAATTCAGTTGTGAATATTGATTTAAAATATGACGTTGATTTAATTAAAAAAACTTATTTTTTCAAATTTACCCGCAAATTTATCTGTTTGTCATCAAAGGAACAAGGGTCCGTTTCACTTAGTTCTCAAAAAATTTGTTTATTTTTTACTTTGGCGCAAAAGTTATCATGTAAATACTCAACCACAAACAACAAAAAAAATTTACATTCAAAATTTTATTAATAGTTTGAAATTAATACCATAAAAACAAATCCCGCATAAGAAAAATCTAACTTGGGTGAAAATTTTGACATTTGCAGATATATGAAACCATTATAAGTGGTACTGTTGGTACATTTTGTTTATCGAATAAATTTGATTATAAGGATAGCAAATAATTATGTTAAAATTATTATCAGACACATAGTAGTGTCTAATATTTCAGTATGGGCTTTGGTGGCTGAATTTAAATCTTTTTGGGACCGTATTTTGTCACCAACAGAGCACACATAAGCAAAGGCATTGTCTTTGAAACTGTTTTGAAAAATTTTAAATTCTTAAAAATAAATACACGGACATTGAAAGCATAATGTATAATCGTAATTCTGGTTTGATTATCAATGTTATAACGGGGAATTGACAAGACAAGAAAATGTCTGTTGCTATTCTTAATCAATAACATACCGAGTGATTCATTGATGACAATAGCCACAGTACACGCTGAAAGTATAGTTATGCCAACATCTAACAGACTGGGACTTTACAGCATGATTTTCATTGTAGATAGTTTTATCTACTAATTTTATATAGAGTTTTAAGTGACAATCTAGTTTTCTTGTGACATTTGATACGGCCAGACTGACTGATAGTTTTGTATATTTATTTCAGATCGAGTTTTAATTTTTTTTTTAAATCATTGCTTTCTGCTTTTATATTGAGAATTTCGTTTTCTAACTAAAATTTCGTTATCTAACTAATAATAGCCAGGCCGAGACAGCCAAGCCGTGGCATCCTCAGGCTTTCACCTCTGTTCAATGAAACACAAGACAGCCTTAGTTCAAATTTAGCAACCGTGATCTAGCATTCTGAAGAAGTTTTATTTCCTTTTGACATGTTTCCGATTTCTTAAGTGAAGTTTTATCCGTATAATGTATGCTAATGAAATAAATTTCATAATTTAAGAATAAAAACAAATTCATAAATCGGTTTTTAAAAAAATTTTAGTATGGAGTTAGTTTAATATGAAGTATAAAATATATACTTACGTTAACGTGTGTACGAAAAAAGGATTTGTTTAACACAAAATGTAAATCCACTAATTTAAACACCAGTTTCCAATATTGTTAAATAATAAATTAACAAACTGTTATATCGTTCGACCCATTAAAAATAAACACGTTGTACACATTTGGCAAACTAGTACCAGTAAATTAAACAATTTATGTCACTCAGAATACAATTTTAGTACTAGTGGTAGATTCCGGAACCCACACGCTGATAAATATTATATAGAGAACGAAAATACTTCTCAATCTGAAACTCGGGTCTGACATAAAGTTTTCGACGAAAAACTTTACTCCAAAAACAAAGTTTTTTACTCCAGAATTATTTCTGATTTCTTTATAACGTTTATGTGGTTCCAACCACAACCCGCAGAAAATAAAAATAAAAGAACCGCGGGAAACTTACTTGGTTTGTTGGTTTACTTCACTGAATAAATACGAATTTACTTCTTTGACAGTTCCCAAATGTCAAATCAGCAGTCGTCTACAGACAGTTGCCTTTTTTAAATTTAAGGCCTTGGACACTAACCAACTTTTTTTCGATATGCTGTTGGTTCATAATCTACATTCGCAGTAAAAAAAATTAAACACTGTAACTACAGTCACATACTAAACAGTAAAAGACGAAATTATGTAGCTTATATGTTATAAATTTGAATATATGGTATTATGGAATTTTATAAAATGAATTCATATTCTAATATTGAATATATTTGGCGTTAATTTTGTAGAAATTTATTATTCACAATTAAATGAAACTACGTGATGTAGTATTATTTCTACTTTCTTTACCAAGACCTAGGTTCCGTTGTATTACAACATCTTCAGGTGGGATATTAACAATCTTTGCTAATAATATAATCTTTGCTAACAATATAATCTTTGTTAATATCCCACCTGAAGATGTTGTAATACAACGAAACCTAGGTTGTGGTAAAGAAAGTAGAAATAATACTACATCACATAGTTTCATTTAATTGTGAATTAATATTCGAAAAGTCTGCTTATTAAGATATCAAATTTATTGATTGTACGTTTAATGGCAAGAAAATTAATATTATCATTTAATATTAAAATTACTTGACAATATATATTGATGGCAAATTCAACTTTGACATCACTTATTAATTTGTTCACTTATTAATTTTTTCATTTTTAAGTTCAATGAAATATTATCATTTTTAAATCTAAAGGCACTTTAATCTGATTACTAAAATATTTAATAAAAAGAGTTAAAAATTTTATTTATATAATCAACATTTAATAAAAAAAAGTTTAAAATCAATATTTGCTGCAACTGATATTTAACAAGACGTAATGCGACAGTAAACTGAAATATTGGTTGATCATCTTACCGGACTATATTATTAAACACTCATTTTTACTTGTAGGATGTAAATTGAAATATATTGAACGTAAAAAATGCCAATGTACGGTTTCTATGTACTGCTTCAGACTCGAATATGAGGTATTTTTAGACGTAGTTAATACATGGGAATTCACGATGCCCAATGCCTTAGCACCAATTTCATGTTTTTATATTAGTATATAAAGTGTAATATTAATATAGAAAATATTAAAAATATATAATATCAAGTTGGTTGATAATTTATAGTATTTTCAAAACGACAGCTTCAAATTTTAAAAATAGGTTTGGGGTAATTTAATTGAACTGAACCCATCAATAGATGGCATGGAAACTTATGCATTCGCATAGACTTATTATATTAGATAAATGAAAAATGATGATAAGCACAACGATTTCTAGTAGTGATGTCTTGTGTTAAAAAGAGATAGAGAAACCAAAAACCGATAAAACCATTTTTGCAGCGCAAGCATCCTTACTTTCACACAGAAAATAGAATTCGCTGTTTTGTGGTGATTTGGAATATATCATTTAAAACAACTCTGTTTAGAACATTGTATAATTTAAGATAATTCTGTTTAAAACAATAACGGCTTATTCTATTCTAGATTGTACACTATACATCGAAATAATCCAGTTAAATGCCCATTTTACATGTAATTTATAAAGAATGGATAACCTCACATTTTACATATTTTTTTAAAAGCCGTACACAAATAACATTTCATATATGATAATAAAGATACCAAGTAGTCTCTACAATTCCAGGATGTGCTTTGGCGACTGAAGTTAAATCATCCCGGAATTGCATTCTGTCCCAAACAGTACACAGACGAGCAAAAGAATTTTTTTTAAAATTGTTCTGAAAAATTTTAATTCATAATAATAAGTGAACGGAAAGATAAAACTATTAAGTATAGTTGTACGTGCTTGTCTAATCATCGATAATGTAACAGGTGAATTGATGAGACAAGAGTTCTTGTTGTAGTTAATCGATAATGTACTGAGTGATTCATTGATGACAATAGCCACAATATATGCTAAAGGTTTAGTAGTGCCAACATCTAACTGATTGAGACTTAACTGCATGCTTTTCATCATAGACAATTTAGTCCATTAAATTTAGATACAGTTTTAAATGGCACTCAAGTTTATTTGAGACGTTTCATACAGTCAAATGGTATGATTTTCGTCATCAACAGTTTTGCAAATTTATTTCAGAATTTTATTCAACCTTCCATTTTAATCCAGATCATTGTTTACCACTATTCTTATTGAGTGTCAGATCCAGCAGTCTCAGCATCTAACTGAAGAGCCAGGTCGAGACCGGTCGTACCGCATAGCGCGGCAGCATCAAGATTTTTGTTCATCTCACTTGGCCAAGGCACGTACACCACACGCAGCCGTTCAGAGTACACTCGACAAACGAACTGAGACACGTTTGAGCATGGTTGAAAACTGACACTCGGCTGGGCCACCTTTGTGCTCGAATCGGATGAGGTACATCTACACTGAGCGAGGATTTGCCTTGCGAGACTGCCATAAGATGATTGGCCCAGTCTGGACTCTGCTAATGGAAATTAACTTCCGAGTCTTTTGTGGTTGACTATTTTGTCCATTAGTTTTAAATAGAACATTCGCAAACGATCTAGCATTCTGAAGATGCTATTTTCTATTCGGTTTCTTTCAGATTTTTCTAGCGAAGCCTTATCCCTCTCGAATGTTTGTTAATGATATTGAAAGCATTTGAAAATTTTCAAGAATGATTAGATCGGCAAAAAAAATTCATAATGAGAGGACAAATTCAATTCATAATGAGAGACAAATTCATACGAAGAGGGTTTAGTACGGGGTTAGTTTAATTTGAAGTATAAAGTAGGGAACGAGTCTAGTTTAGCAAAAACGAGAATTTCCATATTTTTTTTGGTGATGAAAGATCTACAAAATAAAAGAGTTGGTTGCGATTTTTTATTAAGAAAAGTGATTTGAAAACAAGTTCCCATACAAAATGCGGTTTTCGAACGAAGTCTAAGTTATAAGTTCTCGACTTAATTGCCATTCTTTGTAACAGCAAACACAGAATTTGCACATACAAAGAGAAATGGATACAAAAAAAAATTTCATATTTCAAAGAATAGAAATATGACAATGCACAAAAAAATTGGGTAAAGAGAGGTCATGAAATTTATTTTTGATAGCCAACTGACAGGAGTTTGTCCATAGAAAGTGCATATTGGAAATCAATTTTTCAAAATGAAATAATCAAGTCTGCAGTCTAATCTTTTTCAGTATTCCAAATACAAGGTTCTTATTAAATTTACTTATTTTATTTTATATATTTATAATTAAGTAATTATAATTAAGTTTTACTTTTAATTGTGTAATAAGTGCTTAGTGATAAAAAAAGTAAAGTCAGTGGAAAAAATTAAGTTTAGAACACATAACCACGCAAACAGAATCGTCAGGTACAAACATTTTCAAATTGTTTTTTTTATAATAAATAATTATCTGCTGCAGAATTTCTTTCCAGATATATAGTTTTTAATGTGTATACTTTCATATGATTTAAAAACAAATGTCGAAATGTTCCTGGTTGTATAGTGCATTTATACCCAGATATACAGATAGATAAAATTTGCAACAAAGGCTATTTGTAGCAAACTTTACACGATTGCGCGGTGAAAAGTTCTACCCCAAAAGCTAAATTTATTAATACATAATTATTTTTTATTATGTAATAACTTGGAACTTCAACCCATAGAAAATAAATATACATTAATCTTTTCTGTTGTGGGTTGTCTCAGTATATTATCTGTGGTCTTGGGTTGTCTCTTTCAGTATATTATCTTTTAGTATATTATCTGTGGTCTCTTTACTTCTTTGACAGTTCGAAAATGTCAGTTTAGACAGATTGACCATTTTTCGATACGTGGACTTGGAAACGAATCTTCGTCTTTGTTGGCTATGGTATTGCTTCATATATTCCTGTTAAAAAAAATAGTATAAAATATGAAATTATGAACGTAACACGCTTTTAAACTTGTATTTAGGATGAGTATTATTGAATTAAATAAAACGAGTTTGCATTCCAAGTCTGTTTATTAACAGTTGATATTAAATTTACCTACTGTACGTACCTGTCGATTACAATAATTAAAATACATTCTTCACTATGTGATATAATACATACATATATATATATATATATATATATGTGTGTGTGTGTGTGTGTGTGTGTGTGTTTGTGTGTGTATAGATACATATGTTATCTTGTCCATTTAATTGTCAGGCTCAGTTTGATATTTATGTTTTAGGTCAACAAAATATCGTAATTAAAAAAAGGGAAAATATCATAATTCTTAAAACTAAAAACACATCATCCTGATTACTATGTATATTAATAAAATGAGCTCAAAATTTTGAATTAAAAATATTTAATTTGGCTTTTTTTGAAAAAACAATTCGTTTTAAGCTGATATGCAATAATACCCGCCATTAGTTAGTATTAACCAAAAATGAAATTTGAAAGAACACTGAAATATTGATTATCCCTCTTATCAGGCTGAACTTTTAAATACTCACTTTATTTTATTGGAAGTACATAGAAAGATCATGAATTTAGACTGTGCATGGGCGAGTCAATCGAATTTTGTTATTGCAATCATTCGTAAATGATATTGAAAGTGATCATGTCTTCATGATCCTAAATAATACAGCTCGCATTATGGATGCCGATCGTATGGTCATGCCGCAGTTGGTCACCATTCATTTACGAGTCGATGTATATTCATTTTTTACAAACTGCCGCTTGAATTCACTTTTACACCATAAATATTTATTTAGTTTTTAAATTTTTTTTCTCGAAAAATAACAATTACCTTGTTTTTGTAATTTAATTCCGTCATATATGTTAACCCAAAACAACGAAGTGATTTTTTAAAATAGTCATTATACTTCGGTTTTGAGAATTAAATTTTTTCCGTTCTTTCATAACAGGGTCATATACAATAAATTTAAAATTAAAAGCCGTCAGATTTGAATAAATCAAAATAGCACAAAAACAACTTTTTTATTTACTTGTACACGTTGGAATAAAACTTATTACACGTTTATATTATGTACACATGCACTTAATATATATGATATGACAATGTTTGTATATATATGTATGTGTATGTGTGTGTGTGTGTATGTATATATATATATATATATATATATATATATATATACATTATAATGAATTACCTAAATTATAATCAATATGTAATGATATTTATTTAATACAATTTTATAGCAAATTTTGACTGCCAGTAGACAAATGTTTAGAGTATGAATTCGTTTTCTAAAATTTATTAATATTTAAACTAAATATAAATTTAAAAGCGTTCTATGTTTATTTACTTTCATTTACTTACGAATTCATTTTTTTACTGACATAACATGACTATTTATGTATACCTAAAAATACATCTAAAAAGACGATACTTAGTATCCAAGCCTATAACTTAAAAAAAATTAAAGTGTCTATTCATTTGACGTTTTTGAACTGTCAAAGAAGTAAATAGCAGAAATAAGTTTTCTGACACTTGTTAGTTTGTGTTTATTTTCTGTGGATAAAGTAATTCTATATTAGAGAAGTTTAGTTTTTGGAGTAGAACTTTTAAGAGCGCTATGCGAAACCATTTGTGGCAAACTTTATGACAAACCTAACAATTCAGACTTAATAAATAAGTTCGTTCTCTGCACAACCTTTGTCGTTGTGTATGTTCCGAAATGTACTAGTAATGAAGGTATAGTATGCATTAGAAATGTAACGATTGACGCAACCAATTCAAACCTAGTTGAGGTTAAACCGAATATTATCTACGACTAATCGAGTTGACCGCTTCGACAGCTTACTGTGCTCGGTCCGTGTGTCGCTCGCATGTTCCAATTAAACCGAACGTGCTCTGTTTCGACCCATAATCTAATAGCTCGTTCGGACATATTTTATTTTTTTAAGTCTACGAGTGCATTTCCTTACTCGTTAAGTTTTAATAAATTGTGTCAGCTAGTTAGTTCAAGTTGTCTTTTTGTGTTAGGAAAGTTTTATTTTAAGTATGTTAATTATTTAATTTTCATATTTTATATTACAATGGCGTCCCGGGAAAGAACACTATAGTTACAGAGATTTTTGAAAAGCCTATAGACGGAAAAATTGTGCGCAGAAAATGTTCTTTGTCTTATAAATATTCCTGGAATACGAGCATGCTGATGACATACAATAGATTTTTTGACTGCTTATTTATATGAGTCACATGGTCCAGGTGAATTTTTAAACTTAGCGAAGGTTCATAATTCTCATAGATTCTTTATTGTTTTGATTATTTAACTGCCTTTATTATTCAACAACTCAATTGAATGACTCAAAAATGATGGAGTTTTTAAATAAATTGAAATTGATTTACAACACTATCCACTGATCATTGTTCAACAGGAGCAACTCAACTTGCAACTCAGTTGATACAAATTTTCAAATCGACTAACTCGGCTTGATGAATTTCCAAATTCACCCATCTCTAGTATGAGTGACGTAAGTTGTATAACTTTAGTACTAGTAATAGTTTTGCAAACGCATGCAGCGTATTTAGTTTTAACGTGTCGCATTAATTTTTTAACCATATTGAATGATGTTGTTTAAATTAGGGAATTAAAATTAGGTTTAATTTCGTTTTGAGTTAAACAAATTCTTTCTTTCCAACGCACCTTAATGGAAGTATTTATTTAATACTACTAATTAAACCAGCCCTCCATATTAATACCTCGATTGGAGACCTTCATTACGACTTGAATTATTTTTAAAGGACTAACCTTAAAATTTATCAAATTCCTTCAAATATCATTAGTAAGCATTCGAAATTGATAAACTTCCTTAAAAAAATCTAAAGGACAAATGAATTCTTCAGAAAATTAAACTGGCTAGCGAATGGTCGAGCTGATGTTAATAGCCAAAATATTGAACAATAAAAGAGCTGAAGTTAATTCTCTTTCAGTCAGATCCTGAGAGACTGCTGGATTCTTGACGAGTACGGTGGAAAACAATGTTGGCCCTCAATGAATGCAACATAATTCAATTATCTCGAGACAAATTGAACATCAAATAAAAGTTGATCTGAAATTGGTAGGCAAAATTATCAATTAACGAAGCAAAGCACGTCTGATCCACGGAGCCAGTTGTTTCAAAAACACTAGATTGGTGCATAAAACTGAATCTGAAATTAACAGTTTAAGTCACAGTCAATCAGATGTTGACACAACTGAACCTTCCACATATGCTGCACTAATGTCTTCAAGTATCACTAAGTACATCATCATCATCATCATATATATCAATACGCTAAGGTTAAGATGTTACTCTCCCTTTTTAGAAAAAACCTCACAACTAATCCACATAAATTATATATCATTTTATAGATAATTGCTTGCTCTACCGGCATCCACAACTAAACAATTTATTATTGCTATTGTTTTTGCAAATTAATTAATTATTAAAATTATATACACAAAACAGCAATGCTGCCATCTAACGGCTCAACGTTAATATGATTGACGGTCGGTAAAATTTTTGTTTAATTTCAAATTCACTTACGTATAAATAAAGTGGCGCCTTAGCTCAATGCTTTTGATACTTGCGCCTCTATATATCAATTTTAGTAAAATATTTGTTTGATCTGTCATCTGAGCTTCATAATGGAATAAAAACGTAATAAGCAGTGTGCAAAATTAGAAATGAATTGAATACCTGCAATCAATTTTGATTTATTAAATTGAGTTGAATAATTTATAATGCGAAGACTTCGCACGGGTCACGCTAGTTAGTTTTTAATAATAAAAAGGACTCTTTTTTCATCTCATCATTTTGCCTGTTATATAATTGATGATTACAACAGCAAGTATGGTTATAATTAATAGTTTTATCTGTCCGTATTTTCATAAACTTAAACTTTCACAACAATTCTAAAGATAATTGTTTTCGTCACACATACTCTGTTTGTGACTGAACATGGTTCCAGAATAATTTAAAGTTGGCCAAAGAACCGTAATATAATGATTTGCTATACTTGTAATCAAATTTACTCAATAAACAAAATGCTGTGTTTCGTAACAACGGTTGAAATATTCACAAATACCATAACTTTTACCCAAACAAGGTTTTGTTTCAGAGTGACGTGTTTTTATACTGTAGCTAATAAATAATTAGTGAAGTTTGAAATACAAATTTTCCTATTTGTCGTTAAATATTTATTGTTAATTTTGCGCCCAGGTATGTGGACGTACAGAGCTAAAACCAAACAAATTGTTAGGAATATAAGTGTAATAAAAGTGAAACAGACATTTCTTTCTTCGTTAATAAATAATAAACTTGTGAAATGATTCTCAAATTTCGTGAAAATTTACTTACATTGAACTTAATACGTCTTGTAATTAACTTGTAATACATTAACATCATTATAAATAATCGCTCAATATACAATGCGGTTAGAATATTGAATCCAAGTAGTTGTGATTTCGACGAGATAATCAATTTTGGTCTCTATATCTCCTATAGAGTCAGCCTTCTTCGTACATTTTGGCCACAACAGTCTATCACATGTTGTCGTTGAGTGCAAGTCCATAACCTTAAGCTCTTTATCTATAATGCTCTTCCAGGTGGCAGCGGGTCAGCCTCGGCCTCTCTTCTATTTTTATATAACGTGCCTGTACCAACGAAAGCGATTTTCTCTTAGCTTTTCCTAAATTTTTAATGTGCCTCTAATGTACTCATTTTGGGTTCTGTCCAATCTAATTCCCCCAGCCCAACGCAGCATTTTCATTTCTGTGACATGTATCTTTTGTTCGTCCACCTTTCTTATCGGCCAGCATTCCGTCCCATACATCAACGCTGGTCGTACTGCTTGCTTGTAAACTCAACCTTTGAGTTCGATAAGCATTCTTGCATCACATAACACCCTGTTTAGTTATATCCATTGTAGCCAGGCAATTGTTATTCTGTGCTGGATGTCTTTTTCAGTGCTGTTTTTCAGAGCTACAATCGAACCGAGATACTTAAACTGCTTTACTTTCTTCAGAGCAGTTCCTTCAATCATCACTGATGTGTTGTCTTTGCTATTATTTTCAGACATGTTACACTGCATGTATTCAGTCGTTCCCTGTTCACCCAAAGATCTCTCCTCTCTACTGCCTGTTGCCATGCATTTAGTTGTTTCTGTACTTCTATTTGAGTTTCAGCAATAAGAGCTATTTCATTATTGTACAGTAGTGTTTAAGACGCTCGTTTTTGCAGATGTTCCGTGATATAGTTCGTAACCAGGTTATACAAAAAAAAGTGAGTCAAGTCAATCAATCAATAGAAAATTATAGGCTGAGAGAAGTTTTAAATAATAAGAAGAAATATGTTAAAAATTATTTTTGTAGTATTTTTGGTCCAAAATTATAAATAAACTTTGGTATAAACAAAAATGTAATCTCCTTAATATCAAAAAATATTATCAAATTATTTATCCAAGTTAAATATATTCACGAACTACTTCCTTCTGATAGGAAAACATTTACAATAACAAATAGCTTTTTGTTTTTCTTTAAAGCGTTTTAATTTCCTTGTAGTAGTAGTATTCCTTTTAGTTTCCTTGTAGTTCTTTATTTAATCTTGTCCTCACCTCACGAGTAACATACTCTATCCATGATTTTTTCTATATCCTGTGATGCTGATCTGCTGTGGTTGTTTTAAAGCTTCCATTACATCAGCAAGGCAGTCCGACATCTAGCAAGTTTTGCAATACTGGTTGGTTCAATGAAAGCTCCCTGTATGCGTGCATTTGTGCGCTGTGCCAGTACCTTTGTGGTTGAATTTTAGTAAGTAAATTTATTTGTAACACAAGCTGCATGTACTCAAATCTGCAATAGCAAATCTGCAGACAAAAGGAAATATTTTACTTCTTCTACGAGTTTGACAATCTGTGTGCAAACAGTTTTAGAAATGTAATTTTTCTATATCTCCCGTTGGAATAAATTTGTTTAACCAAAATTTAACCTAAATATAAGTAAAACCCATTTCTGGAAGACATTATGTGAAAGTAAAATGTGGGTAAAGTACTTAGTAAAAACCGCAAACACATTGTTTGCGGATGATGGTTTTGTGCAATTAATTCAGGGCAAAAAGAACAATTCACAATTGATATTGGTAACGAAGGAGGAAAAGATTTATGCAGAAACAAATTGTATCAGATGAAATTGCTTTACGTGAGTGTTAAAATGAAAATTAACATCAAAGCAAAATTGCAATTTTATTAGTAAGATACAATAGAACAAATATGATGTGTTAGTAAAAAAACTGCATGTTGCATAATATATATATATATATATATATATATATATATATATATATATATATATGTATATATATATATATATATATATATATATATATATATAATATATATATATAAAATATATTTCAAACTTTATAGATTGTCAACTATACTTGTTACAAAATTTAGTCGGTATCATATCTTGCTTTGCTGCCAACTTTATACAAAGTAAATTATGTCATTCATGACTTCAGTAATGAAAAGAACATATATTATGTTATCATTTACTTGAAATTTTACACTGAGACTACGTTTCCGTCATATTAAAGTGTTATTCCTATTTTTAATAATACCTATTAATTTTTACATTATCATTTAATGTGGTAAATAAACTGAAGTGCATGGCAATATCATACATTGTCATTTCCGTACCTCATTTCAAATAGAGCTATATAATAATATAGCTCTATCAATGAATGAAATATCAAATACAGCTATGTTCCGTGAGATTATACTGAAATAACAGAATAATGGTTCTGAAAGCTTTCTACAGATATGGACACACAGCAGTATCTTCAAACCACGCAATCGCTGGTTGCTGCAGGTAGCATGGAGCCTCTCAATGCGGTTTATATAAAAGGAGAGCCAGAAGAAAATGACGCTGATGTTAGACCCACTGTACTCCCACACATCAACTCGCACTACAGAACTGACCAGGTACAATTGACCTCAATAATTGCTATTCTAAAATTAATTCTTATTTCATGCAAACTACAATTTCTAGCAAATTATACAATTTATTTAGTTCTTTAAATTCATTAGCTCCATGTGCCATGTCAGAATTCGAGTTCAACGGTAGAAATAATTAATATGTTATAATTAATTTTTTTCATCAAAAATAATTTTCTTCCAGGTAACAATTAAGTTTTTCAGTAATCGAATTGTAATGTATTTATTGAATGAAATTAATTTGTGATCAATAATAAATACAAGAAAGATTTAAAAGGTAATCATATAAAATTGACACATAAATCTAGAACAATTATAGCAACAATATCCCCATAGCAACGATAATAACAAGACAGCAATCTTCCTGTTACCACCTGCAACATATATACTTTTAACATCAAACCGGCCAGTGACTTTTAGAACTTTCAACATTATTGCAATTGATCTTTGACAAAAATATCAAGAAGTGCCCTTTTTCAGCAACGCGGTAAAGAGAGACATTTCTTGATATTAAAGATTTTTATAAAAAGAGGTTCACTTTACCTCCAGAATATTGCTTTACGCATAATATTTTGATAAATTAGTGTAATTTAATAACAATTATAATAAATAATTATAAAAATATAGAATTTGTAATAACGCTGTTATTACAGAAAACTAATGTCGGCAAAATTCTGACACTAATTTATAACTGATTCAATCAAATTTTGTATAACTTCAAAATCAATTTTGATTTTACAAATCAAATTAAAATATGTTTGATCTTCGTATATGACTTGTGCGGGCAATTACAGTGGCAGTTTTTGCATGTTTTCTGTGCAAATGTCAGTGGGAATATGTATTTGTTCGTCATCTATTTAAGAGCCCTTATTTGATATATATTGGTGCTAATAGAGTGTATATATTTAAAGTGTTGATTGATATCCAGGCAAAAATCAAACAAGAAGATGAGGGTCACAATGAAGACGATGAGAGAGGCCTTTGTAAAACTGGTAACGACCAAACACTGTATCCCGAAAAGAAACTAAATATTACTGAAACTAGTCAGAAAGGTGAGCCAAAATTATTGGAATTCTTTCATTTGTTGATTATCAAAATTAAATGTACACAAATAACACAAAAGTGATTGTGCGAACCAAAGAAAGGAAGAGAATAAACACATTGGTCCACATAATGTTAGACTAAAATATGAAATTCAATATTTATTACGTTGTACGTATTAATCCTTTCATAGCTCATCTTTTTATTTTTGATCCGATTAAAATCCATTTTGTTTCTGTGAATAAACCATTTTTATTGTCATTAAAATTTCTAATTTTGCTTAATTGCCTGGTGTTGCTTGTGCTGACCATCAGTCATGTATCTTATCTTCAAGGAGTTTGAAGTACTTTAAAGTAAGATATTTACTCTCAGGCTTGTTAACACAGGAGTAAGTATCGTCAGGTGAGTGGTTGACAGACTGACTAATTTAATTCACAATGTAAATTTAAAACCTTAACTTTTAATTTACTCGCCACATTAAATCATTTCATAAAAAGAATAATTATAATTTAAGATTTTACATTTATTCAAGTTGATCGGCTGTGCTGGCACCGACTTCAAAAATAAGTAAGTTATTTATTGCGAATAAATTGGGACCTATTTTCAGTTAATTAATTTTTACATTTTAGTACCTACTTTTTTAATGTTGGAATTTTTAAAAAGGTGTTTTAATTTAGGGTTTTTAGTGATTAATATATTAATATTAATCATCACACTATAACTGACAATTATTTATTATGTTTCTTAGAGTATTGTGTAATTATGGACATTCAGGGGTAATGGATATTTTCCTCTTTGTCTAAAGTTGATTATGGACAACATATAGAAATGAAGCAATAGTAGTAGCCACCAGTGGTTAGCTGTTACCTGCTGAGGAGTTCCATTCTGAATATCTAAAGTCCAATATTAGATTTTGCAAATTCATAACTACCACTTGAGGAGTTCCATTCTCTATATCTGAAATCCAATATCAGGTTTTGCAAAGTAATAACTAACCAGTAACATATAAATTAAACCACGATTGATTTACTATCATCCATTAAGGAGTTACATTATTCATATTCGGAACTAATCATCAGACCCTGACCTGATTGATTGTGCAGTTATTTTGTAGACAAAAACAAACAGTAGCAAATATACTGAATTACTTTTGATTTACTGTTTTCCATTAAGGAGTTCCATTGTTCATCTGTAAAACTCATTACCAGATAATTATCATATTTATATGGGACTACCCCTATAGCACCCCCTTTCAAATAAAAAAAGAATCATCACAATCAGTCCACTCAGTAAAGAATTATCGCTGAACATACATAAAAAAAAGATTCCGACAAATTGAGAACATTCTTCTTTTTTTTGAAGTCGGTTAAAAAGCCCCAAAATTTATGATTATGCCACTTGTAAGTCATGGTCTTTTAGGGCAAGGGTTGCCGTAAACAGATGACAACTAATTCAATGTGACTTGTTGTATTATTCCTTGCTTTGTCGAAGATCTTCGAATGTGACTATTTTTTCTTCCAGAATGAATTGCTTGATCAGTAATAGCTCAGAGGTTAATGACATAATTAAGCCGAAACTTGGTATGTATACACATAATGAGTCGCTCATTAGCTACTATGTGAATAAGCAACCTCCTATATTCTGCAAACTTTTTGAACTGACCTCGTGTATATATTTAGTTCCCTGACAAAATATTTAGGAACCTAGCAAAAGCCCACATACTGTAAGATCGACCAGATGTTGCAAGATTAAAAATGACACTGTTATATAGAAAAAATTAAAAAAATAATAACCTTCATAGTTTTATTTAAATGATCAATCAGATAAATGGGAAATATTGTATTTTGTTATGAAAAACAGGATATTTTTCTTCTGTGCAACTTTTTGATCAGGCAGATGATCTGCCATCCTTATTGTATCCTCTATATACAGGGTCAGTGAAAAAATTCACATACATTTGTCATTGTCAGTTAATAGTTTATTTTTAGACAAAGGTTGCCCATAAGACAAACGGAATTATTATTTTTTGTAATTGTTTATATAAAGTTAGTATGTATTTTATTAGATTCTCTTTGCTATTTTTTTTTATATTTTACAAATGTAATGTACATGACTTTATAACAATAACTTTTTTGTTTTTTATTATGGTCACAAATTACATTTTACTTTCATTATTGCCAAACACTGAATTGTTTGGTTTTTAATGTTCTAAAAAATATTATCTTTTTAAAAAAGATATTCTACTTCTTTATTACAGTTACTATGACATTAGATTCTGAAATACCCAAGCTCAGTGTTCTAGATATTTTAGAAAGCGTAGATTTGCAATAGTCGTGCTATTTCCTATGAAGAACTTTATAACAAATTTGTAAGGTCTATTCTGCGTAATTTATACTATGTGCATAATCTTTCAGCTTGAAGCCTGCGTTTTTTGGATAGCATAAGGGAATTAATAATAAAATGTTGTCTGCTGCAACTTATAATTATTAATCTACCACAGCATGTGGTAACCGAACGGGGCTCCCATCTGAAATGATCTAGCACATCCTCTTCCATATTTGTCTATATTGTGGAGGTAGTGCTAGCTAAACTCACTGGAATAATAGGTCTATTTTCATGTATTATTGTCATAACATTGATAATCACTTGGTCTCTCACAGTCGGTTGGCAATTCGGGTACCGCTAATGTACCTTCTAAGGGTTTCACCATTATCATTTATTTGGCACTATTATAATTATGTTCCGCATTTATTAACACAATATACAGTTGTTACTCGCACTAAGAAACGAAGACATTTTTACCACTCACTCAGAAACTTATTGAAAAAAACAAACGATGCATACTCTGACTCAACGTGTATGTCACGTCGTAAATAACCAATCATTAGTTTAAATTTTTAGAATACTATCGATTATTTTTATTGTCTTCGGTTTTTTTGAAACAGTGAAGTAATCATTATGATGTTTTTATCGATTTTTCATATTTCATATTGAGGGTCACTTTTACTTTCACAGGCATCAAAAAATGTATAATTGTTATTCACCTTGTGATTGAGCATTACAAAAAAAGTGCCATTGTTAATAATTTTTTATAATTTGTACAATCAATATTATAGTAGGGGTAAAATGTGTGAATATCTAAAACAAATTTATATATTATGTGAAGAGATTTTACCACCTTTTTTATTATAATTGTCATTAAAATAAAGTATATATATATAGTACTACTATAAATATAGATAAATTCATGAGGCACTTGTCGATAGTGACTGGTTTGATGACAATATAATTTCATTACACATTTCGATAACTCTTGAAACTAAGGGTTTTATCAATAAACTTATCAGAGATTCACAATTTTCATATATCGTTAATCAGAGTTGGCATGATTAAACACGTGTTATAAACAGTTTGTATTAAAAGAAATGTTTTTTTATTAAGTGTTTGAAAGCGCAATTGAAGACAAATTTTAAACAATGTTTAAATCATTAAGAAAAAAACAATTTAAAACACTTAATTGCAAATGGACTGAAAAAATGAAAACTGATATACATTTAAGACTTAGATAGCTCGAAATAAATGAAAAAGTTGGATCTGTGTCATATTTGTCACTTGAATTAGGAAATATAAAGAAACGATATTTGGACTTGTGATTAAAACGTCCATAATTTTTTATTACTAAGTTTATTCAATTAAACTCAAATAGCGACAATTTTAATTACAAAATAACTATCATTATTTAACATTCAAAATTTTGTGTCTTAGTATTAAATATGACAAAGTTTTGCAGTTTTCTTTGTACCAAGTCTATTTCCAACATCGGAATGAATAAATCCAAATGTTGGAAACAGTCTTTCAATTCCGGCACTTGAAGCAACGGCAGTGTGAAGCTGTGACACAGCTTCACACTGCCGTTGCTCCCTAAGTCCATTGTTGGTCATTAATTTGGCTTTTTAATGACACCATCATTCTAGAGGTTCAACGTGATTTACACATGATCTTCAAATAGAAATTTATGAAATGGATCCGTCATTGCCCGGTTTTTTACAACATGGGGCATCGCCTCTTTGTACTGAGCTCCAATAAATGATGAGATTTCAGAAATATTTTCCGTAGTGAAGTTTACGCTGTACTTAAGATGTAGTAAGTTTGCTTAAAAATGAGCTGGTGACATTGCCATTTGAAATCGGGAATTGAGCTTCCTTAAACTGCTTAGTGAATACTCGGTCTCACACTGCCACATGTTCTCACTCTCGAACTTAATTTTAAGCCCTATCCATGCTTCGGTCACCTTGCCAGCACAACATGCTGTTTTCTGGGAGATGTCAAGTGTAACTGCTATATATTCCAGTTTTCTGTGGAGGTCCTATGCTTGTCGCTTTAGTGCCTTGTCATTTGCGTGTAACGGAATCAATATATTGATAGCAGTATGAATATTTAAGTATTAGTCTGATAAAATATTCCAGTTGTCTAAAAAAACTTTTATGCAGTCAGCCATTGTGTTCCGCCTGACATGTTCTGCTATAAAAATTGCTTTTCTACCAGCTCGCTTGTATTTGGCAGATGCAAAATGTGTGTATATGAAATATTGCTTTAAAAATTTTACCTGCTGAGTAACATCCTCGGTATTTTTGTTTTTGCAATACACGCTATTGGTCTTCAGTGCAGTATTTTCTCGAGGGATTGATATGAATTGTCCCCAAATTGGATGCTTTTTGCGCCCTGCAGTTGACATTTTTATTTTTATGAGGTGCTGTGTGGTGTGGTATTATTGCCACAAATTTAAATATTGAAATGGAATATCAGAAAGGAAAAAGAAAATCAGAAAATCGTGCTGTATATGCTCTCCATCGGTAACGCGTGGATAAAGTCCTGTCAGGAAAGTCCCGTTCTGTCACCCACCTATTCGAAACGCAGGCTAGGAAGTAATTTCCCGCATTTATTGTGGGTATTCATTCCCTAATTTAAATATACTTTTAGGTATTTCCCCTACTAAGAATGAATTTAGGAATGTAGAGTGTGTAAGGGGTTCAGTATCGATAATAGATTGCAGACAAAAATAAAATTCTTATAAATTTGAATTGAAATTAATGACTAATTGCTCAAAAGAAAAAACCATAAAAAACGAGAAAATCTCTCATTTAAGACGTTTGGAATTTACTGTTTTATAAAATTTTAAAAACTGTTTTTCCCTGTTCATCCCTACCATTAAAAAATTTAAAAACCAAAACTTCAGTATTTATTTCTTTATAGGTGCAAATGAAGCGTTATTTATTCGATTACCCTTAATTCTACATTGAAAACATTGAAAGTTACTTGTGAAGTCAATACTTTCTTCTGTCAGTATGTTGATACAATTTGTACACATTATTTTAAAAATGGTATACAGACAAATGTTCTTGTCTATAATGCATAACATATTAATCTTTAATGTGATCTTCTTATATACTAATATCCACATGATATAAGAACTCAAACAGCAATGTTAACAAATTTTATGAACTGCAGGCTGTTATATGTTATTACTCTAAATCCTAGCTTATCAACAATTGTAGATGGACAAGAATGGACTCACCATTTACAAATGGTAATATTTTAGGGAGGTTTATGAATTGCAAATCCAACTTTTGGTATTTAAAATTTACACCGACTCCGATTTGCGATGGATTTGTGACAGCATCCAATTTCTAGTCACAATATGAAACTTTTATAACTTGAAGTTGAATGAAACTTCTTTACTAACACAGATTTATTTGCTTTCCATAAACTTGAAACAGCACCTCAAGTGATTACAACATTAGGCTTCAATGCCGACAAGTTGTCAGTTCCTTATTTATTTGCTATTTTGATGCTATCTTATTTATTTTTTCTACTGAATATATGTGTCTTCCACGTTTTATTGAGAGTTTTTTTCATCTGTGCTGTATGTAACTAACTGAGATATAAATTTAATAATTTGTTTCGTTTTTACTTTCCCGCAACCGATCGACTTGAAATTTCGCTTATGTACTTGATTTTTATGTAAATGGAATTTAGCAATAACAATTGAAAATAACGGACACTATTTGTCCCTCATAGTCTTAATTGAACTGAAAATTAGTACCTATGTGTATTATTTATTTTAATTTTTTTATTATAATTTTGAAATTCAAAGTTGGAACTTAAGAAATACTTTCTTTTAAGAAAGAGAAAACATATTTTGAGTGTGAGATCTTATAAAAGAATGAAAATGATAAAAGATAAAAGAATGAAAAATTCACAACTCAAATGTATGTCCAATATTGTTATGTATATTATAATAATGCAAATTATTAACCCATTCAATAATAGCGTATGTATTATAAATTATAAGTTGCATTTTCAATTGTGTGACTTTTTTTAAAATTTTTTCTGAATTAATTGTTTGAATTAAATGTTTTTTATTTTCAAGTTTGCTTAGTAGATGCAACTGTGGAGTGTGAAATACCAATTATCTCTACAATGAGCTATTAATGAAATCATGTTTTATTGTATGTTATAGACATGTTTTTATTATGAATTTTGTATGGGGATCTATTTTTGCTTGCTTTGAGATTGGACAAACTTTTATTTTGCTTGAGAGTTAAATAACATTACATAAAATTTTTAATAAAAACCCCAAAGTTGCTGGTAAAGGCTCAAGGTCATTCATGAAAAGGCACCATATCAAAAAAAGCTCAAATTACTAGGCGGAGTACAGGAAGTTATGAAATTTTGTTGTCGGTGAACACTTTGCATAATTGAATGAAGTGATAAACTCAGAAATAATTTATAATGGGGATGAAAAACGTTTTTGTTTGACAATTCATCACCAGCTAATTGTTCTGGCTAATAAGGGGGTTAAAAGGGTGCATTTACAGTCTTCGGAACATGCCGAAATGTCACCATCGCGGGATGTGTGAATGCACTGGGTACTGCAATACCACCAATGATCATGTTCAAAGGAAAACGATTGAAGCCGGAATTATTCGACTACTTGCCACCAGGATCATTAGTATAAAAATAAACAAAGGGATGACCAACTTTTCAAAAAATTTTAAAGCATCTGGCCAAATACAAAAGTAATAGAGTGCCTTTTGATATTTATTGATGCAGCTTGTCATTTACTCCAGAACTCCAACCACATGATAAAGCCGTCTATCAATTATTTCAACACCACTGGGATACTGAAGTTTAGTCATTCTTGGACCAAAATCAAGATAAGAAACTCACTAACGCACAATTTAACCTTATTCTTTCGAACATCTGGTCCAAATTCATGACTCACCGTAATATTATAAATGGCTTTTAAGCAACTGGTTTGTATCCCTTAAATCAACAGGCTATTCCAGAAACAGCTTTTGTTCCATTTATACGTTCCAATGCTTCCAGGTTCTTACGGTGTTAGTAAAGAAAATGTGTAACCTCCTGATTCCCCCAGGCCAGCGACTCCAGAACCCTGTAATAAATCGCTAGTTGAAGTATTGTCAACATGAACATCAGCAGTAAGAATTGTGCAGATCCCAATCAGATCTAATATTGGAAATTTTTACAGTCTAGTTGATGAAGACATTGTGCCGCACGCGCGGTAAAAATAATTGTATTTCATCACCTCATGTCTATGCCATTTAAAGCCATACAAAAAGCGTCAATAGTTAGAAAAGAGCTATTGTTTATTACGGAACTCCAGTCACGAAGGTATGCTGGAAAAAAGACCGCATCCATAAAAGAATTTACTTCCAAAGGTAATAGTGATGCTTTACAAAAGCAAGTGAGCTGGTACTGTTACGGCTGTGAAGTGGACAAGATAGAAGATATGAGACAATGCACTGAATGTGGCAAATGGTATCATGTCGGAGGGTGTAGGATTGTAAGTGGAAGATACTGATGATTTTGAATGCTGTCAGATGAAGCAATTTATAGAATATTAATAATTTCATATGTGATAATTGCATTCATATGATTATTGATCTCAAATATGAAATGTGCAAAAAATTATTTGATTATTTAAATATGTTAAAGCCGTAGGCCTTATTGCCCTACTATAATAAAATATAGCCTACTGAGCAAGGTTTTTAAAAACGTTTAATTTTGTTTTGAATATAAGTAACTACTTTTTATTTATATTTTATTGTAATTGAAATTAAAGATTGATTACTATTATAACATGTTCATTAATTTGGGTTTTTCTTCATTTTATTTCAGACCTCCCTTAGCTAGGCCTTATTGTCCGCAGATACCTTAACCAAAAATGATTAAATACGATTTGTCTTCTCTAAAAATTTATTATTTTTAAATGGAATGGTAATGTCTTACTTGATACTTGTTGGTTACTCATTAAATGTACAGACTTTTTACTATTACGTAGCTGTTTTATTTATTAAAATTAATGCTTGAAAAAAATTACATTAGGAAAAGTATGAAGCTTGTGAGACTTGCGGAACAAGAAATCGCACGTGTGCATTCCTGTAATTTTCTGGGGTGTGATCTCCGCCGGATTAATCATTTTAAGAGAATACTATGTACTATGGTACTATGTCATATCGTCTGTACACGTGAGATTCATATTTATGTGGCTTTAGTTGTTACAGAATCCGACCACAAGCAATTCAGATGTGACAAGTGTTTCAAGATATTGCGGTCCAAAGGGATGTTAATGAAGCATCACAAGCAAGTACACTCAACAGTTTCTTTCAAATGTGGGATGTGCAAAAAGAAATACAAAGGTAAAGTCTATTTAGCGAATCATATCCGCAAAGTTCACAGTGACCAAGAGTATGAGTGTGACATCTGTAAGAAAATGTGCAAATCAAAGCAAATGCTTCGTAAGCATGTTTGGAGCCTTCATCCCGACAGTCTTGCAGGTGGGTATCAGCGGTTGCTAATTTATAATTGTCAAGTATTTCCTTTGAGAGAGCTTAATATTGATATTATACTGCAAAAAGCAACGTGCTGCTTTATACAATTCTGTTTAACATGATTTCATTAGTATTCTGTTGCTTATAGCGTGATAAAGCAAAACTAAAAGACTCATTTGCTCAAGAGGCCTTGAGCAATTTTTTTTTAAGAAATAATGTGTTAATTATATTGCAAATTTTGTAGAGTATACCTGTGTTCAAAATAATTTAGTTTTTATTAATTTTTTAGTGAACCCTATTGTGTGGGGTTTTGTTTATCTCTTTTCATTTATCCCTTTTCATTTTTTAACATCGTTTATAAAATATTGAACTTCATAGTGACATAAAATATTCTCCTCCCCGTCTCTATAGTTTGAGCCATATGTTCGAAAAATCTGCAAAACTTTTGAATATATTGGATTAGTATTTCCCGAAGAAATTATTTTGTTTACTTTAATCAACAATCCACTAACCGTGTAATTTTAGTTTGTGTGCATTTTCTTAATTTTTAAATGTTAGAGTGCAAGTGTTACAATTGAACCCCTTTGTATACACGGGGTCCGAGAATAAGTGTCAGACAAAGAAAGACGCTATTCGTTGGCTATAGAGGAATCAATTGTCATTTAAATAAAACATAAAACAGGCCATAACTCCTTTTAACATATCCCAATACTTGGTTGGAGCGTGGTGCTTACCTGGGCAGTTAGATGTCTTCGTTGTTTTTGCTGGTTATTCACTGAGCGGTTATCCTGACGTAAAAAAACAGATGCTCTTGGCAGAGTTTACATAGTTCATCCTAATAATAGTGAGTGCTTTCACTTGATGATACTACTCCACGTAGTAAAGGCCCTACTTCTTTTACAAGCCTGTGTGCTGTTGAAGGTATTACTTATGAACTTCCACTGAATATTGCAAGTGATGATATTTCTAGCATTTAATATAATAATAATTCAAGACAAAGCAACGCCGGCAAATTATCGCAAGATTGCAGTTTTATTATTTGGGACGAGGCTTCTATGTCTCTACAGCCTCTGGTCAGGCTTTAGACAGCGAGCTGCACCATTTTGTGCTCTGGAGGCTTTTGCCCACCGTCAAATTTTTGTTAGTTATAGCAAGGTGTCTAGACCGCACGAAGTCAATGCATCTCTCAAAAGATTGTATCTTTGGCCACATATAACAAAATATGAACTTGAAATCAACATGAGAATTTTATCATCCACCGAAGATAATAGGCAATTTTCTGACGACTGACTCTAAGTAGATAAAGGTGTATTTCAAGACAGAAATGTCAAGATCAATCTTAATCTATGTGTTTTGGTGCAAAATGTGGAGGAATTTGTTGAACAGGCATATTCCGATACTAGTAATATAACCACTAAGACACTAAATTGGTTTGAAGAAAGAGCTATACCACCACCTACTAATGGGTAAGTTAAACAAATGATTTGATCCCTTCAAAATTTGGAGTATCATCAGAAATCTACTACTCAGTTGACACAGTCGTAGGTAGGGAGGAGGCAGCATATTATCCAAATTAATTTTGGAATTCTTTGCCACCTCTCAGAATTCTGCCGCACAAATTAATATTAAAAGTAGGTTCACCTATAATATTACTAAGAAATTTATGCTCCAAGTAGGAGAACATCAGTTACATTTTAATCTAACCTAAATATTTGATGCAACAGGTTGATATAACACTACGACAGAAAAAAAATGTATGCATATATACTTGCTACCAGTGCGGAGCCGGGACAGGTTGCTAATAAAAATTAAAAAATGGATTGCTTTTTTTCATTACTAGCCATTCCCTACGTTAATTACAAATGAAGTGCCGTTGATGTTTATTCTGTTGCCTAAAGTTAATGCCTCTTTAGTTCTTTCGACTTTTACGTTCCTTTTTTTGACCATGCTGTTAGATCTACAAGTTTCATGGATTGGTATGATACATTTGTCTATGGAGGATATGACGAAACACAATCTGCACTTTGTTTCATTTTGCTGATTCAAAGAATACTGTAGAAATAACATTTACAAATTATTATGAATATAATCTGACTTTTGATAAAGAAAATACAAGTTTGTTTGCATAAAACTTGTACTTGTAATTATATTTGTGTTTTTCTCAAATTAGACTATACGGTGATTTTTACACAAGTGTTTATTGAAATTTTGCATTTTCTACTTTCTATTTATTTTTAATCCTTACAGACTCTCACCGATGTGGCGAATGTTTTAAAACGTACTCGTGCAAAGATGGGTTAAAGGCACATTATAAACGAATGCACAGAACAGGTTCACATAAATGCACTAAATGTGACAAGGAATTCAAATGCAAAAGTTATTTATTAACACATTTACGCAACACGCACAGTAAGCAACTATATAGATGTGACGTTTGTAACAAAATGTATAAATCTAAGCACTCGCTGGCTACTCATGTTTCGAATCATCATCAAAAGGGTGAAGGTATGTTAATTACTTTTGGGTATGACACATATGACTTTGTATTGTTTGTTGTAACATATGTACGGTATCTATATCCAGTTATTTTTAATAATTATGTCGAATATTTGCCAGGCAAGTTCCATTTGTGCCTGTCTATTTTTTGTTTCATGTTTTACTTATTAATATTTACATTTTATTTTGTATAGCAGATCCCTTAGTAGAAGTTTATAACAGTATAATATTGTTTTGTGCGGTAGATAAGGTTAGATGACTCTTGCGTAAAAGCGCATTGTCGTGCAGAGGCAGTACACCTCTCACCAATTTTCCTCACCTTTTCTCCTTTATAGTTCCTCTTAACAGCTTATGTAGGCCAGTATAGTGCTTTTTCCTTATTGAAACACACTTATCTTTATAATCAATGAGCTCTACTCAAGTCTCCTATCCACTCCGTATTCCAAAAAACCATAGCTAGTATATTGCAAGCCAATTGTACCTTGATGATGGAAAGTGGTGTACCCTTTTTATGCCACTCTGTAGACCCAAAAAAAAACCCAAATTTCATTGTCTGTAACAATTCTGTTGAAAATTTCATTCTGGTTGCCTCTGTAGAGACTGTAATAGATACTATTTGTAAAAAACGTTTTAATGAGGAAAAAAATGTTGATGGTTAGAGACCTTTAACATTTTTTTTTAATTCTTCTTTATTTTGCAATCTTTCTCTTCACCAATTAACTGGAGGTTATGGAGTTACTGTATTAGGTTGTGCATGGAGCAATATCCATTGATATGCCCATTTAATTTTCACACTGGTGTCTTATGTTGGCAAAAGATCCTGTGTTGCATGTCTCTTTAGTCTCGAAATGTTTTGTTTGACAGATTTCCCATCAGATTTTTTGTAAGGCGGTTAGGAGATATTTGTATACACTTCTTGTATGTTTCTAAGATGCTATTTCTGTTTGAAATTTTAGTCATGGTGTAGTTAATAATTTTTTACGTACTATGGTGCATCAGTTTCCAAGCACAGGACTTTTGACTGAAAACATTGAAGACTTTCTAGATCTGTGTTAGAAGCAGTACCCCACAATAGCAGTCCGTATATTCATATTGGTTTAAGTGTACACTTGAGAGTTTATTTTCCAGGCTAAGTTGTTATTACAAAGCTATGTGAGTAATTTAATTCAATAGCAGTACAAAATATTAAAAGTCACAGTAGTAATTGTGCCATAACTTTGAGTCCAATTATGCTATTGCATTCCTTTCAATAAAATTAATCAAATAAATATAATGAATGGGTCAAGGCGTTCAAATACAAGGCTTATCTAGCAGACCACATCCCCACTGTGCCGGGCATTTAATGGCATGAGTGTGACATCTGTAAGAAGTGTATAAATTTAAAAACTAGTAAACTATTGTAATACAGTGTACAATAGTTTACATAAATTAATAACGATGTTGAATGAATGTACAGCATTGGAAGAGGATAAGAAAGAAATTGATACATATATAGCTTCAAATATTTTAGAAATTTATAATACAAAACTTTGTGGTATTATCAAGTGAATATACTAAGATTTTTGTGTCCCCCAGAGTAACATGAATATAAAGAAAGCCGTATGAGGCTTTCTTCATATCCATGTTACTTTGGGGTTACCAAAGATAGAAGCCATTCGTAATTATTTTGCGATAGCTTTAAATAATTTTTAAAATCAACTGATGCATTTTTAAGCCCAAAATACTTAATTCATTGTTAAAACACGTATTGTATTGCCGAAAATACGTCTAATCTATATAGTCTGTATGGCAGCAATGATGAGACTGTTGTCTTAGCACTCGCCTCGCCATGTGTCAGTACCTTGAGTTTAATTTTTTTTAATAAATTTGAAAATTTCCAAACAATTTGAAAACCAATGTTTTAGTAAAATAAATATTAAAGGAAAATATAGAGAAATTTAATGTTAATGTTGAAATTTTTTTGTGCGCAACAGGAATCAGACATTTATAATTTGTTGTGTTGAACAATTTTGTTTTAAACTTTTATGTTGCGTAAATCACAATGTTGTACATTAATTTTATTTTGTTACATGTGCAGGCCAACTCACCCAATCCTTCACTTGCGACTACTGCCAGAAGACATTCCCAAGAAAGGCACTATTACAGCCACACATAAAACGTATACATGGAGAATTTATTCACCAATGTCTGAAATGTAATAAAAGTTTCAAATGTCGACCTTATCTTTGGCAACATGAAACATTGTTTCACAGTAAGACAGAACACAAATGTGACATGTGTCATAAAGTTTTTAAGACCGCTTATAGGTTAATGAAACATATGAAAGGGATTCACAATTCAAGGAATAGTGATGGTAAGTTATGCATGTTTATATATATATATATATATATATATGTATATATGTGGGTAATTCAAACAAATCAATTTTTATTAATTTCATATGTTTATTTTCTAAAAATTGTCTGTTTGGAACCCATTTCTCACCAAAATCGCTAAAGAGGGGTAAGTTTGGAGGAGTCATCACAAACAATTATACTTTAATTTGAAATGTGAAAAAAGCAGTAAAATGCTCATTTCCTCTTCTTTAATTTGTAAACAAAACAGTTCAGATTAATGCTGTATCAGTAGAGAAACATTTATTCAACAAAATATCTCCCATACATTTTGTAATACCTCATGATGTCTCTCCTAATGTCACTCTGTGCTGAGGTGCACCCCCAGTCGGTCGTGTCGCAGCCACTCTGAATAAAATGTTCACAATGTATTTCTACACTATTGGTGTAATTATAGTCAGATTGATCATTATTAGCTAGGATAAAAAATTTTATCTAATTGAAATATTTTATTTTGTAATGTCTACTATTGAAATGAAAACCTTCTAAGATCACTCACGTGTGTGTCAGTTTGTCTGTTACAGCCGCTTTTTTTCAGAAACCCCTTAATTTAAGAATTTGAAATTTAGTAAGACATATTAACTTGCACAGACTTAACAGCTTACACTCAAAAATATTCATATCAAAGTGTTCGGGGGGGGGGGGGGAGACAAACTTGAAATTTTTTACCCACTGTACATATTCCTATCTCACTTCAAAATTCAAATAATGTTCTATCAGATTCCACTAAAATAACTGAACAATAATTCTGAACGCTTTCCACAGATATGGACAAGCAGCAATATCTTCAAACCATTCACCAATCACCAATTGGTACGAATGTAGCTGCAGACAATTGGAATCAGGTCAAAGCAATTCATATTAAAGAAGATCCAGAAGATAATGATATTGATATTGGACCCACTGTACTCCAGCACATGGACTTGTACTATAAAACCGGTCAGGTACTGACGATTTCAATAATGACTGTCTGTGCTGAGGCTAACTTTATTTGTTGTAAATTATGATTTGTGGTGAATTGTTTGATTTATACCAAACAAGAATTCGACGGTGCAACTTGTTACCATTTCGTAAAATTTATTTATCGCAATGATAAAATAAGACAGATTGAAAGTAGTTTCATAAATGCCTTATTAATATATATATATATATATAATGCCATATTTATCCCAGAAAGCCTTCCCATTTTATCGGTGGATTAAGAGTTTAAAAAAATTATGGTAGTAGCAATTCAATGGCAAATGTGGATACTGATTTTTATTATTCTTTTTCTGATAAATTAGCAGCCAATTTGTTTTCCCAGCATAACGCATAGATTATGTTAGAAGCTATACTTGCTGTATTTTATACCAAATACAGAAATCCTTCAAAAAACACCAAATACAGAAATCCATCAAAAATTTTTTACTTAGAAACAAATTCTGTAATAAAAAATATATTTCCACAATTAGAACTAAAAATAAATCACATATTATAAAATTAATAGGCAAATCTTGAACCGTTAAAGCCGTCTCGCCATAGCATCCGTAATAACAAGATAGCCATCTAGCTTATATATTTTAGAATCAAACTTCCCAGTAATGTTGCGAACATTCAGCATAATATTCATTCAATGGAACCTTTGACAATAATCTCAAATATTCCAGAACTGTCGTTTGTTACCAACGGAGTGAAAAA
This sequence comes from Druceiella hillmani, assembly GCA_039881145.1. NCBI lineage: Eukaryota > Metazoa > Arthropoda > Insecta > Lepidoptera > Hepialidae > Druceiella > Druceiella hillmani. The sequence continues at coordinate 16,272,525 of JAYKKI010000019.1, read as the reverse complement.
ATATTTGCCTAAAGCAAATAATTTATATATCAACTAATGTCAATTGCTTTACAATTTAGTGGCAATAATAGAAGTATACAATTTTTGTAAAAATGTTATTAATCTATGCTTCTATTAAGGACAATTGAAACTGGCAATGTTTTAATATCAATTTAAAATTTATTCCTTTTTGTCTCATTAGGTTTCAATGTCCTCAAACATTTCAAAACTAGTTGAGAAAATGTTGATTGGTTTACTTAAACCCTACATCGTTTACTTAAACCTTAGCACATATTTCACATTAGTTTCATATTAGTGTGAATATATCAAGTGCCCACATGTAAAGCAATGTTTGATTTCCAGAAAAACAGTTACCATAAAGATGAAATTCGCGATGGAGATGATGAAAGACACCTCTGTAAAGTTCAGAATGATCAAGTACCATGTAGTCGAGTTAATCTAGAAGACAGTCAGAAAGGTAAGTTAACATTATCTGAATTACTTTATTTATTGCTTTACAAAATTGAAAGCATCTCCTGCATAAGAACTACACAGAATCATAAAAAAAAATAAACCACTTGCAAGTAATCGGTAAATTTCTTTTTTGTAAAGTTGGTAGAACCATCAGTAATTACCAAGCCAAACCTGAACGCGATCTGTCAACTAGTATGTTTTAAGGTAGGTGTTGTAATAGGTCAACTTCAAAGTTTCTTTGTGAATTTTATTGTAGATAAATTTGTTGAACAAAAAGTTTGCCTTAAATTATGCATTTGGGATGAAATTTTTCGTACCATATTGGACAGCATTCAAAATCTACCATTGACAAAATTAAACAATTAGTACTTGAGAATTATTATTATTATTTGTTTGTTATGTTAGTATTAGAGCGTTGGTTTGAGAGTTGAACATTGTTAAAATAACCGTTCATGGAATTTTAACCAATGTTTTGCTCATGAGACGGGTCACTGCAAGACTAGTTCTGAATGAGCTTAATTTTTTGCAAAAAGAGCATTGATTGAAGACATCAATTGATGGGTTGAATAGATAATGATTGAATCGATTGATTGGAGACATCAGTTGATGGATTGAAGACATCAAATGGAATTCGCGGTGGGAATTAGAACATACTATTTCGGCCAATGATAAATGTATAGAAGGGTAGGTCTGGTATTATAACAGTTGTATCGTAAACAATGGGGATTACGTTGAAGGTGATAAAATAAATTTTGATGGGTAAACTTAAATTTGTGTGTTAATAATTCTGGATAGTTTTTATACAGAAGGCGCATACAAATGACGTGAAACTGTTTGTACAAATTCAAAGAAAAGCAAAGAAATTAATGTATTTGTCTACATAATATTGGGTTAAAGTTTGTAACTAAATATTGGTTATGTCATATTTATTAACTCACTCATTCCTTACAATTTCGTTTTTGCTCTATTTGGTCATTTTCTTCTGTGGGTAAACAGTTTTTATCTTGGTTAAAACTGACTAAATTGCTTATTTGCCTAGTATTGCTTGTACTAGCCATCAATCTATGTAAAAGTTAACAAACACTAGACCTATGGAAAGGCTGGCAAATCCAAGAGTACTTTCCTGTGTATAAAAATTTATACCACCAGGTGTACATATATAGCGAGTGGTTGATTGACTGATTAAAAATTTAAACTTTACTACTGTAGCCAGCTATCTAGAATTTTTATATATCGGTTCTACGTAAAAATACTTGGTAATTAAGAAATTTTAAAAGTTGCAAGAAGGACCCTTTTGTAAAATGAAAAGGGCCAATAACTTACAAATAATTTAAATAGGACCAATTTCCTATAGTTATGTCTTTTGATCCTCTATAAAATTACTCTAGCCCTTAACGGAGAAATTTCTGAAATGCTATCAAAATAAACACTAGCCACCAGACAAGTAAGTGGCTAATGTCTAAGTACTGCTTAATGGTAAAAAAGTGATATAATGAGGGAATTTAGTACAAGTCAGTAATAATAGGTATATTAGAATGTTTATACTTCTAAACATAGCTTTGCACGTGTGACATGTTTTAGAGCACTTTATACCTATAAATGAAAGCAAGCATTAAAAGATACATGAAAAACATTTGAAATGAGTAAATATTGTTCGCAAAACGTACGATAAACATTGCTAATAATGTAGTGTCTGTAAGGGTTTATGCAAGTCTGGTAAGTTTATACATATGTGCGACAAATGTTGATAAATTCAGTTTTTATTGCAAAAGAATTTAATTTTAACTCGGCAGCATATTAACAGTTTTGCAACAGTTCAATATAAAAATAACTAAATAGCAAAAGAATTAAAATTGACCATAAGTTGAATTTACATTTTCCATATATCATCACCAGCAACAAAAATTAGCAGCATTATACACAAAAATTAGCAGCATAATATTACATTAGTTTTACTTTAGTTTTTTATTAAATTCATCAACCAAATTATATTTTATGTAATTTGGGTAATAAGTCGTTTGCATGTATCATAAGAGTATCGCATAAACCACCTTAGTCTTTCTTAACCATTTTCACAATGGCAACACAAATTTAACTGCCAAAATTATGCCTTTATGTTTAGAAATACTATGCACCCCTAAATGTTTATAAGTGCCTAATTGTACAGGTACCCTGATAGTGCAGTTCTACCCATGCTTGGTAGGTTTTATTCTTTCTACATACATGTGTATGTTTTTACATGTTTTGTATTAGTTTCACTTGTATGTGTGTAACACTAGCCGAATGTAATGAAATCTTGCAATTAAATTTTGACCCACTTCCAAATATATGAATTATTTAAAATTTTGCTCTCGTATCGAGAATCAATGACAATGTAATTTTTGATCTAAAAATTTAGAAAATAAAATTATAGTTAATAAAAAAAATCCATACATATAATATAATTATAAAAAAACTGAGTCTATAAATTGAATATTTTTAAATAAAACTAAATTCTACCCACTAAAGACACGCTACTAATCCTAAAACAATAGTTTTTAGAATTTTTGTCTGTTAGTCTGAGCACATCTTCGGAACTGATTTGGTTTCTAATGTCATCTATTTGCATTTTTAGTAAACTTTTTGGTCATAGAGTTCTGTGAAAAAAATGAAAAAGAAACACAAAGAAATTCCTAATTACTTTACTCTGAATTTCACATCGACACAACTAGGAAAACAAAAGGAAGGAAAAGGTAGAAGGAGTGGAGAAAGAAACCAACCAAGTATTAAGATTAACATCTATATAAAAAAAATTGATTGCCAAAATTCTAATTTCACACAAAAGAAGTCATGGCTAGTTGTGATAATCAAAACTGGGGAAAAATATTCCGTTTCTCTGAGGTTTGCAAGCCGAATAATATGAACTGATTTATACCAATTAAAAGACCTATAGTAGGGGAGCCCGGGATGCTAAATTTGCAGTTACTAAAGCGTCATGGGGACCTATTGGATTGTGAAGATAATGTCCTAAAACGAAAAAAAGTTTTCGATTTTGTTGGGGAGGGGAGCATGTACTAATTTCCAAAAATGTAAAAAAAAACCGTCACATGGAAATACTCGAGCGCGTCAGATATTCATAGTGTATACGCGCAATGTCATTTTGAAAACCGAGAGATATTAATCTGACGAGTAACTAGGGGAGGGTGGCCGTAAAAAGGGGTTGAAAAAAAAAAAAGTTATTCGAGCGTGTCAGATATTCAGAGGAAATGTTAAGCGAACTCAAGAAAGTGTCCTATTTAAATGACTGACGATTTGGATGGGGCCAAAAGTCATATCCGATTTTTTAAAAAGTGAAAAGAAACTGTGACCTTGAAATACTCGAGCGCGTCAGATTTTTATACAGACGGTTCAATTTGATGTCCTAATCGTCCTAAATGATAATCTGACAATTATATGAAGGCATATTCTTAATCTGACAAATTGAAAATTTTTTTTTTAACAAAAATTTTTTTTTCAATTTTATTTCTTTTTTAAATTTTATTCTCCAATAATTTACATTTTTTATAGTGAAAATACCGATTATTGTTGAGAAAAACAATTTTCTATTCAGATAAACAATAATTCCTTATGATACTGATTTTTGGTAAGTGTGATGAATTTGAACATCTCAAACAATAGGAAGGAGTAATCGCAGGGTTCCAACATTTTTACAGCTTTTTTGGGGCATATTAAGGTTGAAAAGTTACAGTCTACATTTTCAGTTCACCCATTATACGCGAAGCAATGACAAATTATCCCAATATCCTTAATTATACCATTTTTGACCTCTTTTTAAAACTAAATTTTCATTCTAAAAAAATTTTTTTGTTCAAAAATCAATAATTATTCCTTTTAGAGAATGTTTTGCAGTTTACAAAACTGTATCTAAATTTCCTCTATGATCATTATTTCCCGAGTAATTAATTTTTTAAGTGAAAAGGGACTTTTTTGCTTTGATCGACGATTACTCAGAAACAAATTGTCGTAGAGAGCTCTTAAACTACTCAAATTAAAGGGGATTAAATTCTCCAAAAAAGCTTTATATTGGAATTACAAAACAAAATTTATTAAAGTCCATAGACTTTTTTTAAAACATGCCAAAATTAGGCAAAAAATTTTTTTGTGGATTTTTTATGATTTCTCAGAAACTATTGGAGCTAGAATTTTTTAAATTATACCTTCTTAAACTAGACACTTATAACTTTAATTTCCATATTTTTTTTCATTCTACGATCATTCCTCTCTGAGTAACAGATTTTTGAATATCACCTAAAAATTTCCAATTTTTTTTATATCCCTTAATTTTTGTGACTAGTGTGTATAAATCATATATAATGAATAATCTATCACATTCACACTTACTCGTCTACTGTTGTAACAGCAGTCTGCGTTGCGGAACTGCTAGAAATATATAATTCTGGACTATCTTCAGCAAGTTCTGGTGCATCATCACATTCCTGCTCATTTTCCGATTTAATTACATTTTGCCTTAGAAAATCGGACGGTAATTTGATAGCTGTAAAAAGTTTGTAACACTGGGCATGATAGCCATAATTTAAAGATGTATCATTAGAAAGTGCGACCGTAGTGTAAGCGTTGCTAGATTTTCTTTGAACTGGTTTCACTTTACGATACTCTAAAATAGTTTGACATTTTTTTAAAGTTTCCGGAGTAAACTTTTTAATTTTTTCACATGTTTCATTCTTTTTAGACACAACAAACATATCAAAACGTCGTACATCTACAATAACAAACACGTCATTGTGATCAGCTGAGATGGCGTCATGGCGGCAGACGGTAGTGTGGGGATGGTGCGAGAGAGTGAGAGATAGAGAAAGAATGAGAAGGAACGAGAGACGCGGAGTGGGAAACACATAGTTCTTAGCAGCTGTACGCTCCACACTTTACTTATGGTTTTAGCTACATCTCCCCATGAAAATCGTCAGATTATATATTTCCCGTAATCCTTAAAGGATTTCCTTCAAAATAAAAAAAAATTCAATAGCGCTCGAGTATTTCGAGGTGACGTTTTTTTTTTACATCTTTATAACTCGCCCATTTCCTTATGCCACGCTCAAATCGTCAGATTATTGAAATATACACTGTTTTGCATGTACTTAACATACCTTGTCTTAATCTGACGCGCTCGAGTTTTTCTGAGGGTTGATTTTTTTTACTAATCTGACGGGCTGCCCTCAATGCACGCCCCTATATTAAGGGTTCATATATGGTAGGGATACATTACAGGGTATAAGGTTTCTCCCCATATGATTTTCTGACGCGCTCGAGTAACGTGCAAAATCCCCGCTTGGGCTCCCCTACTACTACCCACACAAGATAAATAAAAGTCTGAGATAGTTTTGATAATTATTTAAGGCCAGGCCAGACTGAATGCGTCCGCGTGGTGTGTATGTGTGAGTACAGCATATGTGCATTGCAATGTATGAAATTATATTGAAGATGTCACACTGAATATGAAGAACATACACTGCGCACGCCATGCAGTCAGTGTGGTCTGTTCTCTACATATTTATACATTACAACACGCACATCCTGCACATGCATATGCTGTGACCTGACCTTTAAGTTGAATCAAATATTTAGTGGAGTACAACAATAGAGTGTGGAGACCATGCAAACCAACTAGCAGACCCAGCTAGTCTTTAAATATAAAGATTTCGGTAAAGAGCGGAAGGTGTTCCACAGTATGGTATAATTTTTTTTGAATAAGTGCAAAAAAGAATAAAATGTGGTTTTTTAGTTTTTTTTAATTTAAATTTTATTTTATATATTTTCCATTATAGATGCTATATTTAACTAGACACATCATTTTTTTAAATAGTGGGACATAAATTTACCTAAAATGTAGATAACATCAGTGTCTGTCAGTAACGGAAAAAACGGTGCCACTCCCTAGTGTTTGGTTCACATTTTCGCACACAAATAAACCAGCGAAACAGACGTCCCAAACTTAATCATTGGGAAGATATTTGTAAAACTTGTATTTTTTTATGTGTCTATACTTCTTATGGCACTGGGCAATTTAAAAGCTTGGCGATGGAAAGATTAAGAAACGCTGTCGTGTAAGTGAATAATATGTTTATTTTATATGTTATTTTACGTATTAAGGGGAACAGGCCTTTAATAGATATAAGAACCCCTTTAATAAAAATGTGTCTAAAGCTTTACCTTCAAGGTTTGACATGGAATAAGTTTTTTATATACATAGCCATAGATGGGTCCCCTAAATTTTAACCCACCAAATGCCACTTAAACCAGTGACATTTCATAAATTACTTAAGATGGTTTTCCTTTTGTATTATAAATGTGATGGCCACACTCACGCAATTTTTTTATATTCGTTGTCTAGACTTTATTGCGTGATCGATTGTATATCATGTATTAATGATGCTGTTACCATGAAATGTTTATATCTACACATATCTTTAAGTCGAGTTTATGTGAACGAGTAACCCCTTCTCGCTGCTATCCCCTCCATTCCATGAACTTTTTGCGTTGCCCTCATGTTTAACGTCTTTAATATACTTAATATATTTGGCAAACTTATTAAACTAATATTTTTTAGTCAAAAGTACTATATATTAAACCATATTTTGTTTCGTGGAAAACTCTAAGGGAGTGAGGCAAATTTTATAAAATATAAATAGCGCTTAAAAATAAAATAAGAGGCACTAATATTGAAATATTGTTCTGTATCTCAAGTGAAAATAAAGATCGGGATAAAGGATTGCGAAACAGTTTACCACAACATATGTTATAGCTGATAAAAAGTTACACTTTGCCAGACAATGTTTTTAAGAACACTCTGAATAAAAAATGAAGAACTTCAGGCTTAATATCTAAATATTTTCAAACAAAGGCGTTTCCACTTAAAGATCTCGGTGGAGATCATAGAAGTCACTGATATACTGGTAAAAATCAATCTGCACATTCCTTCATCAAAAAATACAAAGCCGTGAAGTTCTTTATTGTCGTAATGACACTTCAGTTTGTGAATATCTCCTCAGTGAGTTGAACATTCGAAAATTATACAAAACTCTGTTCTGGTGCGGGCATCATGGCATCATGCGGCGGGCTCTCCTGGTGCGGGCATCACAGCTATTTTTCTTTTCTTTAATGGCTTACTGAACGTGGTCAATAGGGAGTCTAATTTAATTGACAAATGGCTGTCATTTTTATATTATATATTTACTTAAAAAAATTAAATTCATCTGTCAATCTTTGGTTAAATGGATTACATAAATTATTTTAATGAGGATACCTGTTTTATACATTACATTTAATTAATTTAATTATCCCATCTGATTTATCTGGTTCCAAAAATTTCTCTTTAAGTCTTTACCCCTTACTATATACTTACAATTTGAGATTTAGATCAAAGAAGTTTCACTTCTGTGAAGTGTACAGAGTTACACATGATTTAATTTTTTTTACAGCATTCATATTATACAAATCACAACATTGTATACATTGATTTTGTTTATTGCATTCGCAGGTCAACCCACCCAATCATTTCCATGTGATTACTGTCAGAAGACCTTCGCAAGAAAGCGATTATTACAGCAACACATCGAACGTCTACACCGAAAAATCGTTCATCAATGTCTGAAATGCGGTAAAAGTTTCAAATGTCGATCTTACCTTTGGAAACACGAAAAGTTTTTCCACGGTAAGATAGAATATAAGTGTGACATGTGTCACAGAGTTTTTAAGACTGTTGATGAGCTTACAAAACATAAAGAAGAGGTTCACAATTCAAGGAATAGTGATTGTAAGTTGTTTGTTTATATATATATATATGTGTTTATATATATATATATATATATATATATATATATATATATATATATATATATATATATATATTGCGTGTGCACATGCGTGTGTGTGTATGTGTATGTATATATGTATATGTATGGTTATGTTCATGATTTACTCAAAAACTATTAAATCAATTTTTTATGACTCTTTTACCCATAGAATAGTTATATTTAAGGGAAGTTATAAGCCTATGAACCATTAAGGCATTGCTTTTACTTTAATAGTTATGGTTTAAGGACATATCACCTCATAAAAGACGTCAATGCGTAACAAAGAATATGGGGCGTAACAACTACGTTTACATTTATCAATTGTAAAAACATTAATTATTAATAACGTCATCCTGAAATTTACATTTTCTCTTTTTGGGCCTTGTGGATCATGCTTGCGCTCATTAAATAGTAGTGTAGGTCATTTAATACTTTATTGGTGTCTAAGCCTGAGATGGCCATTCCTTGCAATGACACACCTCTACTGAGCGTTATGTAGCGTTGATCTTTGGTATAAATTTAGTGCCGAGGTCAACAACAGCAGCTTTCACAATCATGCTTTTAGTTCATTCATAGCTAGGGCCCAACTTAGCTTAATAAACAATGTCTTCTGTTCTCTACCACCGCATCTATAGACGGTCTGATAAGTAGTTGTCTCTGGGGCAATGGAATCTTACATGACAAGAAAAAATCATTGGTCCGTCGGATGACAAGCTTTATGAAGCCTTTTATTTCAAAATACTTCAGTTGACATTTTTGATATACATAGTAGAATTACTTGAATCATCTAACATTTTATTACACATTTCTCTTCTAAATTGAAAAAACTATTTTTAATCTCCAGTTTCAATTAAACATAATTTGTATGCATTTATTTACTATATTGTACCCCGACTTATACGAATTCAACTTAAACTGTTATCGCTCAGGGCAAACTATCACATAAGGTCGATGTATTTCTATACTTGGAATTTTATGCTGGAACCTCATATCCACCATACTTAAGTTAAATTTACATCTATAATAAAAGAAATAAATTTTTGCTTTGTCATTTAATGGGGTGAATAAACTGAAGTGCATTTGCATTATGATGTATGGTCATTTTCTTATCTCACTTCAAAATTTTGATATTTTCTCGGATTACATTGAAATAAGTAATAATAATCATGAAAGCCTTCCACAGCTATGGAAACGCAGCAATGTCTCGAAGCCATGCAACCAACAATTGTTACGAATGTAGCTGCAGGTAATTTGAACCAAGTCAGTGCGGTTCATATCAAAGAAGATCCAAGAGACAATGATGTTGATATTGGACCCACTGTACTCCAACACATAGACTCGCACTACACATCCCGTCAGGTATAATCGACTTCAATAGTGTCTGCATTGAGGCTAATTTTTATTTAGTGCAAATAATGAATTTAAAACAATTTTTAAATTTATTTATGACTTTATTTAACTCTGTATCAAACTTAAGAATTCAACACTACAACGTGTTACTATTTCTTACAATTTATTTATAAGAAACAATGGGCTGGTTGAAAGTAGCCTCATACATTTCATCCCAGCAAGTTTTTTTATCACTCATTTTATATTTCAGCAAGTCTTCTGTTTTATCCTTGGATTAAGAATTTAATCAAATTATGTTAGGAGCAATTAGACGGTACTCATAATCACAAATGCAAAAACTGATTTTTTATATTATAGTTTTTCAAATAAATTAGCAGCCAATTTGACTTCTCATCAGAATGCGTAGATTTTTTAGAAGCTATACTTACTCTATTTTTTGCCAATACAGAAAAGCTTCAAAATGTACAGTTTGGCATATTATTTGATTTAATTCAACTTTGAATCAATTTCTGTAATTAAAAATTTATTCACACATTATGTTCAATGTATTTATTTATAGAGGAAACATCATATAGTCTGAAACTTTACGTTGTAGTGGCCATGTTGGTAATGAGTAGTTCTCTAGCGGCGTGTTGCGCATGTAACGAATGATGCATAATTTAAATTTATAGCACTATTGTTCTGTACTGTAGTTAAGGTTAACTGTATCTGCACATCTCTTTTATACGTTTTTGAACTGTTGTTTGCGCTCGAGAAAAGGTCCAATGGTATTTTTGTTTGCTGTGTCGATGTTTAATAGCGAATTTATAACATAATTTGTTCAGAATATTGAACACCATAGCAAAACTCTCAATATGGGGAATCAGCTATTGAAAAAGTATTTGTCAATACTATCATGCATTAGCTCCCCGGCGGCTGCTAGGGAAATTACTCGTTGCCCGTGTATACGTGTAAATTATATTCGATAATATAAATGTAATACTCTTAATATAATAATATTGTTATGTAAGTTTCTCTTTGTATCAGGTTCTTACAATGATTGTACTTTTTGATAATCAGGTTGTAGGGAATTTATTAAATGAACTGTTAACTTGTTTTTCACAATCAGATATAAGAACAATGACTTAAATTAAATCACACATCTTGATCTGTCAAAACAATATCGCCATAACAAAAGTAACAAGATAGCTTACTTACATGTGCAAAAAACCTACCACTTACTGGGTACTTGGTGAATGCCATTGAATGGAACCATCGACAACATACTCAAATATTTCAGAACTGTTATTTGTCACCGACAGATTGAAAAATTATTTGCCTAAAACAAATAATTTATACATCAAGTGATGTGAATTTTAGTGCAGTTTAGTTACAATAATCGAAATAATAACAGAATTTTTGTAAATAGGCTACAAATCTATCTTTGCCTTTATTATAGGGAACAGAAACTGTCAATATTTTAACTCTATTTAAAACTGATTGCTTTTTGTGTCGTCAGGTTTCCCAGTTCAAAATTAGCTTTGATTTTACACATTTAAATATTGAAATAAAGCATGTTTCATCTTCATTTGGGGTTGGCTTTATTTTCAATTCATGATGAATAATCTACCAATCTCATGATGCAGAGGACTTGAAAAATTCTGGGTCCCCTCTATAAGGTTCTTTCAAATAGACAAGTCAAGTGACTTCCTTCTGTAGCGTCGGCTGTTTTGCACATTTCATGCAAAAATATAGATTGATACACATACTAAATATTGTCAGCCCTAATTTCACATTAGTTGTAGACAATATCTTGAGCGCACTTACGTAAATCTTTGGTTGGTTTCCAGGCAAACATTAAACAAGAAAATGAAGTTCCCAATGAAGATGATGGGAGAGGCCTCTGTAAAGTTGAGAATGATCAAGTACTGTGTAGCCGAGTTGTGGCAGAATTTACTGAAGACAGTCGGAAAAGTAAGCTAATATTATCTGAATTATTTTATTTATTACTTAAATATAATTAAATGTACACTAATAACACAAGTGATTGAGCAAACCAAAAGAAAAGCAAAGAAATAAATTTATTAGCCCAAATAATATTAGGTTAAAGTGAGTAAATAAGTATTAATCATGTCGTATTTATTAACCCATTCATTGCTCACCTTTTTTTACTCCATTTGATCAAAATCCATTTCCTTCTGCAGGTAAACTATTTTTACATTTGTTAAATCTTACTAAAATTACTTAGGTGCCTAGTGTTTGTGCTAGCCTCCAATCTATGTAAAGATTAACAAACCTTGGAGTTTGTAAAGGTTAACAAATCCAAAAGTATTACTTGTGTATTAAAATTTATACCACCAGATGTATATATGTAGTGAGTAATTAACCGATTGATCAAAAAGTTTAAATTTTACTGATATGGGCAGCAATCTAGGATATTTTATGTTCACTCTACAAGAAAACACTTCGGAATTCAAAAATTATAAAAGTTCTAAAAAAGGACCCAAACATCCAAAGATGAAAAGGACCCAAAAGTTTACAAAGAATTGAAATAGGAAACTGGAGCTACATTTTCTGATCCTTTATAATGGCTAAAGGCCATATCTCCATATGGCTGAAACACCAACAAAATGAACAGTAACCACCAGACAACCAAAGGCTTTTTGAAACAGTAGCTAGTATCCAAGTACAAAAAGTCAACGCTAAAAATGTGTGTTAAAGCTAAAAAGTAGTGTGTGTCAAAGCTAAAAATGCAATTAAGAAATTCTAAAAAAACTCATATAATTCACTAAATTCCTTAATATATAATTGAGGTGATAATTAAGGTTCAGTTTTAAAGTTACCTCACCCATAGATACAAGTAAGTATTAAAGGATGAATTGAAATATTTTTTGTAAAACCTACAGCGAACGTCAGTATTAATATAGTGGTCTCTAAAGGGATATATGAGTCCAGGTAAGTTTTTTGAACCAGAAATTGTCCACCAGAATTGTGTAAATGTTTACATATGGACAATTTTTGAGAAGTTTAATTTTAACCCGTCTTGGGCCTGGGTGCTAATTAGCGAATTGACATGATAGGCCAAGAACAAATGACATTCATGACAGCTCTTCCGCCAAAATTTAATTACGAACTAATTGCGGAATTTACTTCAATATCTATTTACAACACTTCCAAAGAGGTTATGAAATTTCCTGAATGACGAAATAATTTTTTTATTTACAAATTTATAAAGAAAAATCAAAAAATGTTATTAAATTTTTAAAAAATCAAATTTCTCCCCAATTTACAATTATAATTTAACAATATTTCGTAGACTGTGACAGATAAAAAACTAATTTTTCGTATAAAGTGTAGAGAAAATCAATGAAAATCTATGTAGAGAAAATCAGTGCCTCTGGAAAGTTAGTTTAAATGAATATTGGTTTAGTGAAAATTAACAAAGACATTCTATGAATTTTCAATGTTGGAAGAGGTCAAGAAAAAAACTAATGCATTTATAGTCTACATAGCCTCACATATTTCAAGAATTATTTAAGTCAAATCTTGGTGAGATTATAACATGAATATTACAAGTCTGTGTATTATTTTCCTATAGCTGGATACCTCAGTGGAACACTGAGATGTTCATGTGCTGATAAAGCTTGCCTTATATTTGTTTCAGTTTCGGCTAACTGAACACAGAAGCTCTTCGGAATTATCTCGTGATAGTCTTTAAAAATGTAAAATAAATTTGTTAAATTTTTAGGTGGGTTAATATGAGATTATCTTTCCGCTAATTACTCCTTTACCCAGACTCCTATTTCTAGTTTGTTGTTGTTGATAATAATAAAGAGCTAAGTCCAAATATTCCAATAATTCCAACTCATTATTCACCAGGGCATTGCTGAAACACCTGTTGCATTACCGACGATCTTAACAAAACAGACTGTGTATATGGCAGCAATGACTCTGGCATGTCAAGATAAGTTGCCTCGTCATTTGCCAGCATCTTGAGTTAAATTTTTTTAATGGATTCGAAAACTTCCAAACAATTTGAAAACTATTTTAAGCAGAATAAATATTACAGGAAACAATAAATAAATTATGCAATAGAGTTCAAACTTACAAGAACTGAATAGAATTTTTTTTAAATTTCATCATTGTTATTGAACAGCTTTTTTAATAGCTTTTACGTTACATAAATCACAATGTTCTATATATTGATTTTTTTACTGCATTCACAGGTCAATATTTTACATGTGACTACTGCCAGCAGATATTCTCAGAAAAGGCATCATTACAACAACATATAAAATGTATGCACGGTGAACTCGTTCATCAATGTCTGAAATGCGATAAATGTTTCAAATGTCGGACTGACCTTCAGCAACACGAAATGTTGGTCCACAGTAATGCACAGAAATGTGCAGAAGTTAAATGTGTTGGAAAGTTTTTATTACTTATAGGCTAACAAAAGATATGAAGATAATTCAGGTTTCGCCACTGGTGAGATGGATGTGGCGACAGTGACAGACGTTCACCATAGAACTTGATGGTCATGAAAGAGGAGTTATTTGATGGGAAAGTGGAATTACACCCATGTTTATTGCAACTCAAGAATGATTATTATCGATTGTGTATGAAAGAGCCCCATGGAGCCTGATGTTGACTGTTTTTTTATAAAATGGTAGATATATAAAACTCAAGACTCAAGTTCTGCCAGTGCCAGGGCTTTCAGTTGTAAACCATCAGCTTTTTCACTTGTATGGAGTACATTGGAGTTACTACTTCTTGAACTACTTCTTTGGTGTTGCTGTATTTATCCTGAGAAGGATTTACATTTGACATGTATCCCAGTTGTAGCAAATGTCCTGGTGGCATAAAAAATTATTTGCATGCATTGATTTTGCGATGAAACAAAATTAATTTTTTTCAAGACTCTATGTGCAAGCAGTTTACAATTAGCAACAATGTACACTCATAATGTGATGATTTTGCATATTGCGAGAGTATCATTTGTGGGGTAGATACATCAAAAGGAAGAAAAGGAACCTTTACAGGATTCATAAACCCATTCGTCAGTCTCAGTAGATACACTTGACCAAAAAACAATAACTTTGTAGTTTTCTTTTATTAACTTTAATAAAGTGGGAAGAAGTTACGAATTGGATATATTCCTTTTCCTACTGTGAATTATTTTCAATTAAATTTTTGTTAAAAAAAAAATTAAAATTTACAATTTTTGTACTACGAAGTAAAGGTTGTTTTAGAGAAAGTCACGAACTACATAATATCTCAAAAGTTGTGTAATGGTTTTTTTCCAAAACCGTTTGGCATAGGGAGTTAAAATTTCGCTAAATTCGTATTAACCTGCATATTTTATCATGGTCACCTAAAAATATTTGTTCACAAATTTTTTAGGTAGAAAGTATCGTATACAAAAATTATAAGGTTTCTGGAAGGAACAGTTAAAAGAGTTCATAAAAAATTTGCTTGTAGTCACATAGGGTATTAATAAGGGTCACTTATAACAGTTCCAAAATAATCTATTCGAGTTTCATGGAAGATAGTTGCGGAGATATTGATGAAAATATCTACAAAATTATGCTCCTCTTTATATTCAAAACTGCTAGAGTTGAAATTATGAAAGAAAGCAGGATTACTAGAAGTTTACTTAAATTTGACAAGAAAAAATACTAAAGCAATGATTCTGGATATCAGGGTTTTTTTAGATAATGAAAATATATTTTTTTACGCATGTGAAAAACAAAAACAAAACAAAAAAAGGCAATATATTTACATAATGAAAAATAGTAACAATGTAAAGAGTTTAATAAAAATTACATAGCATTTTTACACTTAAATATTTATATGCACCCTAATGTGAATAGAATCCTTCTTTTGCGAATACTGCTTGTATTTAAGAGGTTTATTTTCTCTGTTACAATTTGTTCATGTTCTTGCTGACCTGCGAATGGTTTTTATTTGAACTTAGCCCAGCATGATTGTTTCTTCTACATGTGCAAATAAAAACTATTAACATCTGTAGAATAAGTCACGATGGCCAAGGCCAGTTTTGTACGTCAATATTTTTGCAATATTGACATAAATAAATAAACATGAAATGACTTTATGACACGCATAAACCAAACAAATAAAAGAAAGTTAATGTTGTGAACTGGGAATAGCGATCTTTTCTTAAAGAATTTATCGCAAAGACTGAATAAGATTGATTGAGGGATGACAAAAGGTCAATCGGCTTACAAAAGATTAATATGTGAGTTAAATACATAACAACTCAGTTAAAATATGTTTTATTTTTGTCGAATAAAACAAAAAATTAAAGAATTGTAAAGTAATATTGCAATCAGTCGACACGTTATTTCAACTAACAAGAGGAAACGGGTCATAGAAACAGCTTAAAGATAATGACGATACAAATTTATGAATTTCATTAATTAGATCAAATTGCATCTCTTCTCTTCCATTCTTACTTCTGAGAAGTACGAATCAATCTTTGTAAGAAGTGCGAAGTTGTTTTCCTTCAAATAAATAAATGAATTATGTTAAACCTTAATTGATTGAATCCGTTATGGAAGAATATGACATAAATATAAAAGTTTCATTTCTCACAAATATATTCACGCAATATTTTAAAATAAAATATGAAACATAATAAAAGGCCTAAATATTTTTATCGTAAAATATTAGCAATCTAAAAGAATGCGCGCGAATATTTTTATTAACAAAAGACTAACGATACCTACACAGACCATGATAACAGTTCATAGGATCATAAAATCGACAACAATACCATCTGCAAAATGCTAACAATCTAGTATTGATCTGGTAATCTCCACAATATTTACATATTCATAAAATCGTATCGTTTAATTATTTGATAGGCAGCGCAGACAAATCTGTTAATATCTTCGGAAGTTAATGTAAATTCAGTGCCGTGTGTTTACCGTCGCTGCTTTGTTTCTTGTTATAACTATATATTTGTGTACTTCTTGTTTATTTCGGTGTCGCATAAACCAGTACCGTTTCATGCGATAAAACCATTAAAAAATATTCGGTCCTTTCTTTATCATCTCTTTCATGACATTTTCTAAGATAGCCACCGCTCATTTGCTTTCCAGGTATTGTATTCCCCGTATTGTATATTTTATTTTTGGTAATAAATAATAATCACATGACGCAAGGATGACCAATAACCAGTGCTGTAACTAGGATGGTGCCAGTGGTGCCCATACACAGAACGGAGACACTGAAGGGGCACAGAAATGACCAGGATCAAGTTTTGGGTCACACTTTGGATTGCAGCAGCGTGCATTAAGTATCAAAAGGAAGTCATATCCAATGGAAAAATCCGCGCCGAAAGTGCACAAACATTTTGATTTCATAATACTGGTAAAGCGAGCGCGTGGAGCGCTATATTTTGTGAGGCTATTTTCTTCTCTCTACAGAATATTTATGTTTTTAGTACAACTGACAGTGGCGCGATACATTTTTTAAATATATTTAACGTTAATTGAATTTGATTTTAAAGTTTGAAAATATATATAAATCTAGTCATTAGGGATTTAAATCTCATTACTTATAAATGCTTTCCAATTTTTATTGCAAATTAAAGTGGTTGTTGATAAAAACGTCAATGTTGTGGTAACATAACTATAAGTGATGGTAACATAACCAACAATTTACAATAAGTGAATAGTAAATTAATTAATAATCGGTTTTAAACTTTTTTTGATATGTCTAATATTCTCCTGCCAATCAAACAAAAAAAAACTAGTTCTGGCGCAAATTCGTCGACCCGCAGTTAGTATCGTACATACATATTTTTGATCACATATAGGGGTGAAGACGCACCCAATGTGCTAATGACAATTGCTTGTTGAGCGATCTTGAAACCACACACTCGTAAATCTCGCAATGTTACACGCATAAACAAAAGTATACCGCGAGATAAGGAACTAAATGAATACGAAGGAGAGCGCCACCTCTAAGCGAGTCTGTCAAACTAGTTGAGATTTACGTATAGCTCACACTGTCAGCCACGTTCATTTTAATCATGTCGCATTGTTAGTGTGCGGGCGATGGCAATGTCCATCATCTACAATAGCGAAAAGGATGACGTACGGCCGACAGGAACAAACTATCATCAACGATGTAGCGCGGTGCAGTGCTCGAGTGTTGATTGTATAAAGTAATGCCGTCCCGCCCCCGATGGAAAATTGGGACCTATACATGCCTTGACTTTTAATGGTTTAAATAAAATGGTTCTCTAGAGGTAAATCGTGTTTCAATATGGGGTCGGTATGAGGAATAAATGAAAGCCTAAAATTATATAATCGATATTGAAGAAAATCGATAGAGATAGAACTAAATGTTGTTTTTAATTTGATTAGAATTGCTTTAGAGTGATTTTTATACAAAAAATCGGATAATGATAGCTACGCAATCTATTTTGTTGGTTTGTTTCAGTGATATAAGTTCTTAATGGTATGTGCGACGCCAAATTAATTTATACAAATTGATAGCTGTGAGGTAATTAACATTTTAATTACTACTTGCACAGCACTAATTTATTACTTTTTAGTTTTCCAAAAATATCAGAAATAAAATATCCTTATTGGAATGTACTTGTCGATCGTAGGTACATATCTTCTGTCTCGCCCGATATTCGGGGATTCCCCGATAGTTGAGTATTACCTATTCACCATTTAACGGGCCGATCGGGGACACTCTGAGGTTACTGTCTTGTTACTATGGTCATTATTTATTTGAAATTTAATTAAATGTAAAATCGCGAGAGTGAGAGAGTATGAAAAAGTTTTTTGTTGTTTCTTGATGAACTCGTTTGGGTAAGTTGCAAAATTGTATTTAAAAGTTGTGTTGAAAAATTTTATTTAGCCCTGAATTTGTTGGTTAAAATTTCAGCCTTTGGGAGTTCGAAGCTCGCCACGGGAGGCCTTCTCCCTAAATTCTGTAGTAAGGTGCCTAGACCTAGAAATTACATTGATTTGATTTGATTCTAGAAATTCTATAAATATCATTCTAGAAATTAATTTGATTGATAATGGAGTTTACTGAAATTCTGTAAAGGTAGGAGTGGGCGACCTGTGCCCAGTATTCGAGTGTTTATAGGCTGATAATATTAATAAATAATATTGACTTGTAAATGTTACTACTTTAGATATTTTGGATTAGGTACCGTCCTAAGTATATTTATTTTAGGTGACATTTATTTGGTGACAATTTCTATGCTCATGTTTAGTACACGGGTATCTAATATACAAGGTTACATTTTGGCAAGTAACCAAACTTTAAGGAGCGACTAAGAATCGGTAACTAAATCATATAATAATATTTTTGACTTTATCTAACATTCCCTTGGTAAATAAAAGAATTTATACTCATACTCTTAGTTTAAATTAGACGCGCATCAGCGACTAACGAAAATAGCATCCTTACTTCGCCCCTCACCTGCACAAGTAAAACACAGCAGAGACCTAAATTAATTCAGTTGGCGCCTAGCGTTTAGGATGTTCCGTGTCTGTCCAGCTCGCAAAAAATATCTGCTTGATCGCAATAATTACAAGTGAATTTGTGAAGTTTAAATTTTGTGATGAAATAATGATTATTAAAGAAAGTTAGCAAATTCATAAAAAAACGTGCAAATCTGAGAGGTATATTGTAATAGATTTCACTTCGAATAAGTATTAAAATATATAAGAAGAAGTTGAATTGTTATAAAACAGGTGAGTTCCATTTTCTGTATTAATAAATTTTAATGAAGTTACTGATTTAAATTAAAAAAAAATAACTACTGAAGATTGCTTAAAAAAACATCGCGATCGTAAATTCAAGGGCAAGACGCATGATTTCCCGAAAATATCGCTTCGATAGTGAAAGCGTCCCTTCCATGTTTTTTAGAATTCAAACGAATGCTTCAAAATGTTTTATTAATAATGCAACAATATAACAATTTTGAGAAAATAAACACAGCCTAGTCAGCCCGATCCAGCAAGATTTCACCTTGTCCATCATTAACTCAATTTCTGAACTTCAAATTGTAGAAATAACTGCAAATGATGAGACCCACTTAGACAGAAAGGATCCAGTTTCATGGTTAGACTTAATTGAAGTCAGTCGTTTCCTTGTCGAGACAGTTTATCAGGATCAAGGAAAAGGTAGTAAAAATATTTCTTGATAATATTTATAAAAAGTTGAACAATGACGAGATGGTACCCGGGCAACGGTTAATGTGCAGCAAACAAAGAAATGCAATCTTTTGGTTCCCATATATATTTTTAGATTCTTCCTTGACTAAGCTGATAAGGTCAGCACTTACTGATGCACAAAAAGGATTTAATGATTAGCTTCATTCCACTTATCTTCAAGCACCAAAACTCTACATCCCATAGAGAACATGTTATTAAGTTTAAAATGCTTGAACAGGGAATAAAAGACCGCAATATATGCATCTTTACAAAGGGCTATTTGATCAAGAAACAAAAAAGTGGAGATATATTTTAAAAGTGTGTACCAGCATACTTTTTTTCTGCGAGGAAAATAATTTACCTCTCAGAAACTCTCGTGAGCATATTGGAGAATCAGGATCTGTTGTTTTTATAAATGCCGTAGATACGATTTCAAAATTCTATCTTGAACTTGGAGCGCACGCTTTTTTTAATAAAGGAAATATTTTATATTTTACGCCATTTATTCGAAAGGAGCTAATGGATATTCTTGCGTCTGAGGTCAAAAAATAAATTTTAGACGACGTTCGCACAGCAAAAGCCAAAATATTTCATATTTAATGCCAGTTATTTGAAACGAGGTAGTGGATATTCTTGCGTCTGAGGTCAAAAAACAAATCTTAGACGATGTACACACAGCAAAAGCCAAAATATTTCATATTTAATGCCATTTATTCGAAACGAGCTAGTGGATATTCTCGCATCTGAGGTGAAAAAAACAATTTTAGACGACGTTCGCGCAGCAAAAGCCAAAATATTTCATATTTAATGCCATTTATTCAAAACGAGCTAGTGGATATTCTTGCATCTGAGGTGAAAAAAAAAATTTGAGACGACGTTCGTGCGGCAAAATGCTTTCAGAACAGAAAGAGCAGATGCCACAAATATTAAGATTCGTAAAAATATCGGCGCAAAAAGTTAGAATCGAAGAACGTTTCATAAATTTCATCCAGTTTCATGAAAAACGGGCGAGGGACTGTCGGAAGAAATTTTAAAGAAATTAGAAGTTCATAGATTGAGCAAATAAGATGTTCGTGGTCAAAGCCACGACAATGGTAATAATATAGTTGATATAAGATGTCAAAGCTACAACAATGGTAATATGGCTGATAAATACAACGGAGTCCAAACCAAAATAAAACAAATTAATGATAATGCTATTTACGTGCCGCGTGCAGCGCGTTCTTTGAATATATCTGGTGTAAACGCTAAAACTAGTGAGACACCGTTTTCTTCGAGTTTTGCGATTAAATGGAAAACTTGAATGAGATATTTCAGAATTTCTTTGAAAAACGCGCCGACGCTAGATGAGTCTCTAAAGCTAGAATCGTCAAAGGTTTAAAAATACTAATATCCTAAATCTGGTATGTGCTAAAGGTTCTATCTACAAACGATTATAATGCAGAAACAATCGCTATACTTTTAGCAATAATGGATATAATAAACTATAAATCCATACGTACTTTGCAAATATAGGATCAAGTTTTAGAATCTGTTGATGGGGTGAATGTAGCTCTACAGTCGAAAACCATTACCGTGAACAAAGTTTCTGGATTAATCAAGGGATTAACAAGGTAAATTCAAAATATTCGCGAGACTGTGCACAAAATTTGTAAGAAGGTAAACAATGTTTATGGCGAATGTGACATTGAAGACAATTTTCCTGAAAAGCGATGAAAACAGTAAAAAGATATGATTTAAGCGAACCTTCAGACGCCAGCAACGACGTTATCCAACAACAAAGTTTTAAAATTCAGATAAATGAAGCAATAGATAAGAGACATTCGCCACTTTTTCAATTTTCTTGACGGTACAACGCATAACTACATATTTAGTGACGAACTAAAAAAATATGCAGCCGATGTGAATATTAAAATTATGCAGATATGAATGTCACAGAATTTTGGGCCAAATTAGAAACTTTGAGGTGTCAAGTTCAAACAAAAAATATTTGATAAATGTGAAAGTCAGTCGAGTCCGAGTCTTCTTAAAACTATAGTAGGATTGAATTTAAAGGAAATGTTTCCAGAATTTTATTGAAGAATTTTTTTCAGATTGAAGTGACAGAAACTTCATGCGAGAGATCATTCAATAAGCTCGAATAGATAAAGACATAACTGCGCTTGACGACGGACCAAGAAATATTAGCTATTTTGTCGATTGAACGCGACATAACAGAGCTTTTCTGTCGTATGAAAATGTAATCGAAACTTCGCAATGAAGAAAACGTAGAATGGATATCTTTGGGTAGGTGTTTTTTGTTTGTGTTTACAGTTTGCTTTAGCCTTGTTGGATTTTACTAATTATCTTTACTAACGAGCATTTTGTCTTATTAATGTATTGTATAATTGTGTATTTTGGTAAATGCTTTCGAATAAACCTTTTTTTTACCTAACTAAATATATTTAAAATTCTACTAAGTGCCTATAAAAAAAATTAGTTTTTAGATCATTGATTTATTTTTATTAACATTGTCCATTTTATTGTCAGAGCCAAGTAAGGTTATCAGGCAATCATCCTTCGAGTTCCTGGGATTCCACCCTTAACAAGATCGATCTGGCGTGGCCTTCTCCAGGGCTCGGTCCTAAGCCCTATCCTCTTCAACATATATTCACACACAATTCAGTCTTCTGTTAATCCATTTTGTTGTAAACTGCAGTACGCTGATGATTTACTTTTATGTACCTCTGACAAGTTAATTGCGGTTGCAGAAAATGCTTTAAATTCTACCCTCGTCCACGTGAGCCAATGGGTAAACTCTCACGGTATGGATCTTTTGCCATCCAAGAACTCTGTAATGATCTTTACTAGAAAAAAAAATAATTCCGTCTGTTTCCATCTCCTTCAACTTTTCAAATATCCTTATCCTCTTCAGTATTAAATTTCTTGGTATGTTCCTGGACTCGAAATTATCCTTTGATACTCACATTGAGCATGTAGTTACCCGATGCCAGGCTAATATGAATATTCTCTGTGCTGTTTCTGGAGTATTGCGGGGCTTTCACCCTACCACTCTAAAACTTATGTACATTTCTTTCATTCGCAGTCTTCTGGAGTATTGCTCATTCCTCCTTGATCCTATTTCCAAATCTAATGCCACCAAATTGACTCGTATTCAATCTCAACCTCTGAGGATCGTGGCGGGTGCGATGAAATCCAGCCCCGTCAGTGCCCTACATAGAATGTGTGGATCCTCCTCTATCTCTCCGTCGTCAATACCTAGCTGACCGATTTATCTTGAAAGCAGCTAGGTTCTCCCCCCACCCCCTTCTTTCCAGATTTGTTAATAATGATTCCTTTTAGCGTTATAAGCCTTATCCTCCCTCACGGTTAGCTTCCAAAAAATCAAATCCCTCTCAAACACAACTTATAGAAATTCCTCTTTCCCCTCTATAGTTTTCCATTTGACTCGGTAATTCACAGGCTAAATATAAATTTGTGTTTCGGAATTGGTAGGAAATCCATAAATGCCAATTCGCTGTTCGATTCCATCCTAAATAATTTATGGGTGGATTGGACGCGAATATACACAGATGCATCCTAAGTCCTAAAAGGCGGCTGTATAGGTGCATTTTTCATTGCCCGGCTACCACTCATTCAGCATACTTTCGCTCCCAAAAGATTGTCCTGTATATTCTGGTGAATGTAGAGCTATTATTGAGGCTTTGAGATATTCGCGACTTAAAATCGTTCGCAAGCTTCTTATCTACTCCGACTCCTTCACTTCTTTAGAATCCCTTCTCACCAATCCTTTTTCAGCAAGATTGTAGCTTCCTAACTCTCCCGATCAAGCAACTTGCGCTAGATTTGGAGAGATCGGGATCTGATGTCGTTCTTGCATGGATACCTAGTCCCTGTGGCATAATAGGTAAAGAAATAGTCCACGCAAAAGTCCGGTTCGCAATCATGAACGGAGATCCATGTTTCACTCGTAATTTTATTGAGGATCTCCTTTTCCTAGTCCATTCCTGGACGGCCTCTGATTGGCAAAGGGCATGGGAAACAGCGTCCTAGATCATTCAAAAAGTCTCCCGCCTGTGATTGTGGGTTTGGTGAGGGCGATCTAAATCATCTCATTTTTGCATGCCCATCAAATAATAAATTACCTATTAATATTAGATCACTTCTGTCCATTACTAATAAAACCACTCTAGACTTAATCGTTTAATACATAAAAAAACGATATCAAAATCTAGGACTTATATATTCATGTACATTTTGATTATTATTTGTATTTGTACTTATTATTTGTCTATATTACTTTTAATTTGTCTATGTACTGTTGCCATCTTTGTATTATATATAATTTTTTTTTGTTTATATTTTTCTCTTAATATGTTCTAACATAGTAAACTTCTATTTGTATTTTGTTTCGCTCTTTAGTTTATTTTTCTTATCAAGCAATAGTTACAGATATTCGGAGTGTGATCTAATCAGTATTGCCTAACCAACAAATCTAAACTTAACACTGGCAAAAGTTCTCTCTGGAGAGAATACTCGCTATAGAATAAAAAAAGAAAGAATTTATCAACATATAGTTTTCACTCGATAGTGTTTTCATCAATCGACAACAAAGTTATGGTCGGTTTCGATTCGATTTTATGATAAAGACTGACAAGAAAGCAACCTGTCAGGAGATTTGTGAAAGTTTAGGCGTTGGTATTAGTCAAGTACAGAAAATTTTAGATGAACCTTTAGGTGACAAGAAGCTTTGTACCAGATTCATACTGTGAAATGTTAGAAAAATTAGAAAGAGGTTAGGTACTCAATTCTTTGATTCGACGTTGTGACGGGTGACAAATGTTGGATACACTGTTATGAGCCCAAAATTAAAAGGCGATCTGTGCAATGACTGTATCCTTCTGAATAATTGCCCATAAATGTCAAGACCCTTGCGTAATTTTGTAAATGAAAAGAACTTATTTTACTTATTATTTATTCAAATACAAGAACACGATGACAATGTATTAATAATATGTAACTTGAATTAATCTTAGACGTTAGATTGCAGTTGTAATTTTGATAATCAAAATGGCTCTCAGAACTGCGACACTTAACTGTGTTTTCTCACTTTTACATATCTTATTCCTTAGAGTGAAAACTCTATCGACAGGTGCATTACTTCCAGGCAGGCATAATATATTTTTAATAATTATACGAAATTTTATACAGTTGTTATCACGGAAATATGTGAACAACTCTAACCAACGGTCTTCAGCAGCAATATTCTAAGCGTTCCAGCTTATTATTCTTTCATCTGTAACTGAATTTCGTCATAAAGTTTTCATGGTAAAGTTTTATCATTGGGCTATCTTTACTGTAACGTAATTGGAAATAAGCGAAAACTCGTCGAACATTTCTGTATCACGTCTGCTACTAACAGATCCTTGTGCAGTCAGCAATTCTCTCATATTCTGTAATTCTTCCAATTCTTTTGTCAAATTTACTCATTCAAACACTCCTAAGTCTGCATTTAACTGAAACCCCTGTTCCAAGTATTTTTTACAAAATTCAGCCGTCCCAGTTTTTATATTCTGAACAATAGCAGCGTCAATTTCTTATAAGTTCACCATTAGATTACGGACGGCCTGAGGAAGGAAAATCGAGCTCTCTTTAATTACCAAGTTCTCTCGGTGACGATTAATTTCTTTCGTAAATTTTATTGCAGACACGTTTAGTCCCTCAATCTTCAACAAAGCTTGATGAAAAGTCGCTGCCTTTGCATGCGTAAGATTTATCTGCAATTCAAAATTGGGATTTTCAGAAAATGTTTTTAAAATATTAGGATATTTATCGATGCTTAGAAAATAACTGTTTAAAGGTTGTAACATTTCGAAAATTCTTTCAAGCAACGACATTGACGCAATCCACTTTCTTTGACTATAGGCCAGCAGTTTCTGATACTCTGTGTCGAGGGAATCTCGAAACTATTTTAGGAATTTCCATTCGAACACTGTAAATGTGAAAAAAGGATAAATTTTCACAACGATACATTTAAAGTCCACATTGAGACAGCATGCCGTTTTGGTCGCGTTGTGAATCGTGTGGGCTCCACATCCAGTCCCGATGGATTGTGATCATTCGGAAGACCGAGTGATAGGTTCTCTATTCTTTCCTCTAAAATTACAGTCGGTATCGTCTCCACGGAATGCCACTATTTATTTATTTCAATTATTGCTAAAGAATAACTCATTCAAATAATCGACAACTATATCTGATGTTATTGATTGGATGCTCTAGAAACTCTAAAATCTTGACTTTCACATCTTCATAAGGTAAAAAAGCGAATCAAACAGGGTATAATTTTACCTTGCCATGATTTGAAGCATCCATTAATAAAGTTATGCAGAGGTAAAGTTTTATTATTGGGTTATCTTCAGGACGAATGGAAACTAAAAGCTTTGACATCCGTTTACTTTAACGAATACTTCTTCGATTCTCGCTTTCACCACGTATGTGGTGTGTTTGAAGAGGTGGCGCACCGCGGGTTCCTGGATTCGATTCCCGGCCGCTCGTCAAGCGAGACTGGACTGATATTTATAATCGCATTGCTAAAATGACAAAGACCGGTGACTAGCAACATCGCACAAAATATGTTATAATGTTAGTAAGTGTAATGCAATATTGAGTTAATTTAAAATTATCAAATTTTATTATCATTTTGAATAATAAAATAAACTTTCCCGACTAATATTTTTTCAAAATTAAATCTCTGACAAATTTTAAAAAAATTACAATTCGTCTTTATATTATACCGAATATTTATACACTTTTAGATTTTAAATATTTCCCCTCGATATGGATGCAATTTGTGTTATAATGGTGCAAGTTGAAAGTAAATTATTTTTTAAATATATTAATATGTTTAATAATAGAAGTAAAAATATTTATTTACCACCTTAAATACAAACTAAAATGAAGTAGTCGATTTTGATTTATAGTACTGCGATCCATTTCTAGACATATCACAAGTCAAAACGCGCGCCGCCATTTAAATGTTTGCCGTTTCCTTTAGTGCGTCTGAACTACGAGTTACGTTCGGATCAGCGAGAATTGCGCAGAATTTTAAGATATATTTTTACGAATTATATGCGTTAAAGCATGAAACATCATATGTTCTATTCTCTCCGATTATTCTCAGATTGATTATTGTCGGTCTTTGGCTTAGCGAGTTAAATTTGAGGGAGTTTATAATGAGTGGAAATTTAACATTTCCACGAGAATATCGGTAGATAATAGAATATTGAGCAGTAAAATTATGGCACATGTTCCGTCTGTTTATATTGCGTTGCACGTTGTTTGAAAAAAAATTGCATCCTACAAAGTAGTTCAGCTAGTTTTCTATATCATTGTCCATCTGTAAACTTAGAAAAATAAAGATATTAACAATTTCTTTTTAATTTAGTCAAATATTCACATGTTGGAAACAATGTGTAGTGCCACATGGAAGAAACTTTCAAGATTATTTCAAGAGATTTACATAACATTACGTTGGTACCTATTCAATTAAGTATATGTTTACACTAAAGCTAATACAATGGAGAATAATTTATCTATTGAGAGTCCACTGAAACCAAATTTCAATAGCCCTATTGCAATTTGTTACGAGTGTTTACTGCATAGAGATGTCATTAATGTTAAAAATATCCCTCAAAATATAATCGTTTTTACTTTATATTAAAAAAAGAAAATCATTTGTACTAAATAAGTATTATTGGTTTTTCTTTACCTCTACGTCCAGTTATACTGCATTTGTAATAAATTAAAATAATTTAATTTCTTAACTTGTCGAAAGACATTTATTAAACAATATTTGCTTCCCGTATACACAGTTAATACATTTTGCTATTTACTTTTGCATTTAAATATGTGATTTCTTTGAATAAATACTGAGAACTTTTATTGACAGTCAAATTTGCAGGCAGTTCTTCACGTCTTGATGATAAGTAAATTCCTCATACACGATCCGAATTAACTCTCATTATGAATATATTCAATAAGATGTCAAATCTGTGGACGGAACTACTACTTCAGTGCTTGAAGGTAGCATGGAGGTTCCAGGCGTTACTCGTCAGATCAGGTAAGTCTTTATCAGCGTTTTATACAGAATTGGGTTCATCTATAGTTTCAAAGATTTTACTAGCTTTAGGAGGAGTAGCAGGTAAGTTGAGAACAGATGGACTTGGTGTATGAGAGTCGTTAGTCAAGTTGTCTCTGTTCACAGGGGTTAGTGATCATTTATCACTGGTGCTGTCGTTCACATTCACAGGACTTGGCGTGTACTCTTCACTTCTTGAATTCCCCACGAAGTTAGAGCTGGGGCCAGGGCTCTAGTTTTTAAAAGTAAACAAAAGTAGAAATACATTGTGACCTTCGGTGTGATGTGTTCACACATGGAGATGGAAAATGAAGGAAGTAGGGAAATGGCCATGTTTAGTGTAAAATCTCACAAGCACATCGTGTTGCGGTACTTTATAATATTTTTGTTAATTAAAGTAAAACGCAGAACTATGTTCATGAACAAGAGCTAAATTGATTGAGAATTTAATTTGCACCCGTACAAAGTTGGTGCGGGTTGTGATAATTAGCAGTTCTCATATATTGTCTATAATAATTTTATTTGCATTTTACACCTATATCAATTTTTGTTTTCAGAATATGTACGAAGAAGGTTTACTCACCTTGTGGCCGAGCATCTCTTTTTTCTAGTGAAAAGTGAAGATACCATGTAGTTACTTCAGAGAACAGACATTGAAATGAGTTTTAAGAATTTTTGAATTTTTATCAGGATTTTAATAATGTTATCTATGAGATATAAATCATTCCCCAGATTAGCATATGCATGTTGAAGGAAAAAAAATTCACAAATCAGCAAGGATCTAATAGATGCTCCATTGACTAAAAGCAATTATTTTATAAATCCTTTAAAATCTTTCTTCTTAAATTCTTATAATTTTATTATGCAACCTGCCATCTCTAAAATGTTTGGACAAATATTTTTAGGTCATCACTATTGTGAAATATTTGGGTTAATAAGCTCCATTTCTACGTACCGACAGTACATAAATTGCAAGGTATAAATTTTTAAATAAAAATTGATTTGATAATAGTACGAGTAATAAATACGTCCAATTTGTAATTTCTTTCGACTTTATTAAGATTTTCACAAATAAACCACAAGTTATTGTTTAGTGGCCGACAATAGCCAAGTGAGAAGATGGATGGGTGCGTGAATCCAATAGAGGTTAACTTTCTTCTTTTTGATGTATCCACCCCAAAAACTATACACTCGTAATATGCTAATTCATCTAGCTACTTTGTACTGCTTGTAAATAATTACCAATATAGTAAAAAAAAATTATTTTTTTAATTGAATCGAATTATAATAAACCTAAATAGTACAAGAAAGTGCATGATGCATCAGTACAGCTCCAACATGCTCCATACAAGAGGAATAGCTGATGCATCATAGATGAAACCCCTGGCACTGGCAACAGGCATCAATTCTCTTCTGATTCTTCATTACACTATTGATAATAACCATCCTCGTGTTGCAACACGAGCGGGTCTAACTCAAGTACCATTTTCCCACCAGTTAACTCCTCTTTCACAACCATCACATTGTATTGGTGAATGTCTACCACTATGGCTCTTTCGTCCCATCAGCAGCAAGACACGAATTGTTCGTCTCCTGTAACTTATGATCACTGTTCTTAGAGTTGTAAATCCTCACCATATATTTTATTAGCCTATGAGTGGACATAAAAACTTTGTGATACGTGCCACATTCGTATTCTGTGTTATTATGGACCAATGTTTTGTGTTGCTGGAGGTAAGTTTCACATTTAAAACGTTTATCACATTTCAGACATTGATAAAGGAATTCTCCTTGTACATATCTTATATGTTGCTGTAATGCTGGCTTCTTTAAGAATGTCTAATACGTAAAAGATTGTGTGGGTCGGCCTGCAGCTGTAATAAAAAAATCAATCTATGTAACGTCATGATTTGCAGAATTTAGAAGCTATTAAAAAACTGTTCAAAACAATGAATTTTAAAAAACTGTGCAGATTCTATAACGGTCAAAGATATTTTAACTCTGCTGCACAATTTCTTTACTTTTTCCCATAATATTTATTCTGCTAATAAAAGTTATTTTCAAATTATTCAGAACTTTTCAAATTCATTAAAAGAAAGTAAACTCAAGGTGCTGACATATGACAAGACAAGTGGTAAGACTTCTCTTGTCATATCAGGCTTGTCATTGATACATATACGCAGGCCTATCAATTTAGTTAAAATCGTCGGTAAAGCAATGTGTGTGTAATAATGCCACACTGAGTAAGTGAGAGTTATTGGTACATTTTTGGGCATGACTATTTATTATTACCAACAACAAACTAGAAAAAGATATAGAAGAGACCATCTGAAAGAGTGATTAGCGGGCAGACAAGTCTATACTCATATCAATCTTTTAACCACACTAAAAAATTAATAAACTTATCTTAAAATATTTTGTCTTTAGTGACCCCAAAGTAATACGAATATGAGTAAAGCTACACCAGCACACAAACATCTCGGTGTCACATCGAGGTATCTATTCTATCGAGGTGGCTACAGGAAGATCATACGCAGGCTTGCAATTTTCATCTTACAACCTCACCAAGCTTTGTTGTATCTCCCTTTGTTAAACATCTTTGTTAAGTTTAGTCAACCATTATTGCGTGGCACATTATTTTTTGTACTGATCTTGTAATTCATTTAAACTAAGTTTCAAAGAGCTCTAATTTTTACTATATAGTTCTATAAACTGCGATACAAATTCGGGAGAACACTTCAATAAAGCCGCGCGTGAAAGATTGAATCATTATACAAGGTCATTCTGGTTAATTGGTCTGAATAATGGATAAAATCCGAATTAAAACTGGAGTAATACTAATATTTGTCATTACTGTATCAATGTATTTTAATAATAAAAACTAAATAAAACTGATCACCAAACAATATATATTTTCATTTTAGTTATATTGTAAAGATTCAAAATTAGATACATGTTAGGGTACTTCTTATTTAGCCTGAAATTTTATGTATACAGCGCCATCACACTTTTATTCTGTAGTCTGTTTTTGTCCTTAACATACAAAAAACTATTATATTATTTCTTCACATGTTTAAAGTGCTATTTAGGGATCACTACCAGCAAATGAAGAAAAAATTATATTTTTGAAATATTTTTTATTAATTTCGAAAATGACTAACATTACACAAATCAAAGAACTATTACGAAAAAAAGATAAGTACTTTAACAATGTAGTTTTCTTTGTATTAAAATGAACAAATTGCTTTTGTCCTTTGTTTGTAGTAATTAAGTCACACCTTGCTCCGCAATGTTATTTACTACACTCATTGAAGGTATAATTATTCTAGAAGCATTTTGAAGCTTTTTAAAGTCATAATACTTTTCTTGGTGCTGAACGTGCCGCAGGAGCTAG
This sequence comes from Druceiella hillmani, assembly GCA_039881145.1. NCBI lineage: Eukaryota > Metazoa > Arthropoda > Insecta > Lepidoptera > Hepialidae > Druceiella > Druceiella hillmani. Next base: position 16,241,151 of record JAYKKI010000019.1, on the reverse strand, counting down.
AAACCAGCAACTAATATAAACTATAAAAACGAAAACACCAATCTCAGTAGTAGCTTTGAGTTCCCGTTTTGTCAATTTGAAATATTTGAGGCTATAATGTATTAATTTTTTTCTTGACCTCTTTCAATATTGAACATTTATAAAATGACTTTGTTCATTTCATTAAACAAATTATCATTGTAACTATTTTTGCAGAGGCATTGATTTTCTCTATATAGTTTTGCAAACTGTTGATACATGTTTTCGAGAAGAATTTCGAAAGTCATGAACCATCATTGCCACAAGCTAAAGCCAAAGCCATCAAGTTTTGAATAAAGTTTCAAAACAAACTAAAATTGATTAATCAACGTTGTTCAACTACATTCTCTGACATTTCCCTCTTTGACACAATATCAGTTCAATTATTTCAGTTGCACAAATACTCGCTTACAAAATAGTTGTGCAACTGAAATAAAGAAATGAACACAGAAGCATAGTCATCCTGCATCTCTATTGTTACAAAGCATAATTTCACCAGGAAATATTTAACAATGTATGTGATTTTAAAATTAAACGTTTTAGTTATAGAAAAAAAATTGTTAAAAAAAGTCTTTTTGTTAAGAATGTTTTGTTCCATTTTTTACTGAAATATACTTGGCTGTGCCCCAACACTCTGTATAAATGAAGGAAGAGCTGGTGCAACATGATATGCAGCTTGCAAAAATATAGAAAATAACATATGTGTGTATATAACATATCTACATGTACTGCATGGTGCTGCTTGCGTAATCTGATATTGTTTACAATGTTGATATTAATTTTTAAATAAGTATTATCGTCAGTTTAATATTATCGGATAGACTTCAAACCTTGAAACACAAAATAAATAAAATTTGTACTTATATACCCGAGAATAAAGTATGACTGTATAAAAAATGGAAATGGACAGTTCTTTTTTAAATTTAGACGGGAGCAATATTTCGACTACACGAAAGTAAACTTTCCGCAGACACCCAATAAATTTTAATGTATTCTTTAACACTTGCTTTCATTGATGGGTACAAGGTTCTCTGTGACACGTCACAAGTTCAATGCTATGTTTAGTTGACTAAATTCCTTCATTGTAGCAGTTTTTTTAGAATTAAGCAATACCAGCTGCTGTTTCAAACAACCTACTGTTGTCTTGTGGTTAGTGTTCATGTTGATGGCATTGCAGCCATGACTCCGTAAGTGGCCGCAGCAATATTACAGAGGATTAGAAAACACAGTTCCATTTCCATATTTAAATTAACTGTAAGCTTTCGGATCCTTTTCTTCTTAGAAAAGAGTTATTTTTGCAACTTTCAGAATTGTTCAGTCCCCAAGTGTTTTCTAATATAATCAAAATAAAAAATTCTTGATTGCTGATATAGCAGTAAGTTTAAACTTTTTGTTCAGTCAGTTGGCCACTCGCTATATATGTACACCAGGTGGTATAAATTTTGTTACACAAGTTAATTGTCTTGGATTTGTTAACCTTTATATAACACTAGTGTTTGTTAACCTTTCATAGATTGATGGCTAGTGCAAGCAACACTAGGCACATAAGCAATTCTAAAAGGTTTTAACAAAGATAAAAATTGTTTACGTGCAAAAGAAAAAAGGGGTTTTGACCAAATAGAGCAAAAACAAAAAGGTGAGCAATGAATGGGTTAATAAATACGACACAATCAACATTTAGTTACACACTTTAACCTAACATTATGTGTTCACAATGCTTGCTTGCTTCCTTGCTTTACTTTCAGTTTACACAATCACTTTTGCGTCATTTGTGTACATTCAATTTTGTAAAGCATTAAACAAAATTATTCTGATGAGACAAACACTCTACATTGACTACGCCAGCATTTCATCATTCATCACTCGTCATCTCCATTGTGAACTTCATATTCTTGTTTAATGTTTATCTGGAAATGAACCGATGCTTTACATGTCTGCACCCAATATATTCGCATTAACTATTGTCAAATTATGGCTGTCAAACAAGAATAGGATTTGAATACATGCACCATTGAACTGCATGAAACATACAAAACAGTTAACACTATAGAAGAAAGTCGCTCCAATGATCTACTACATAGAATCTCATGGACCAAGAGCTTTTCAAGTGGGTTTGACATGAAGAGATTGATACGAAATGAAAATGAAGCCGTGCCCCACCTGCAGAAGTCACGTACAACGATCGAACATGCTTCATTTTGATATTGAGATTTGTAAAATCAAAATTAGTATTGAACTGTTTAAGGATATTGAAAACTGATGAGACAAAGGAAATGAATTTACATTGATGTTAAAATATCGCCAATTTCTATTTCCTATAATAAAAGCATAAATTTGTAGCATTTTTACAAAACCATTATCTCCAATATTGTTACTAAATTGCACTAAAACTCATATTATATATAATATATAAAATTGATATTTGCTTTAGACGAATAATGTTTCAACCCGTTGATGTCAAATGACAATTCTAGAATGTTTGAGATTATCGTCAAAGTTTCAATTGAATGGCAATTATGTTAAATGTTTTCAAAGTCACTGGCAGGTTTGGTGCTAAAAATATGTTGTAGGCTAGCTATATTGTTGCTATAGCGACATAGCTTTGACAGTTCAAAATTTGCCTGTTAATTTTATATTGTTTGATTTATTTTAAGTTGTTTTTCTTATATTAGATTATGGGTCACGAATTAATTTCATTCAAGAAATTCTCTACAATTTGATCATTAAAAAGTGCAATCATTGTAAGAACCTGGCACAGAGATTTACATAACAGTATTATTACATTTAGAGTATCACATTTAACCATTTGGGAACTAATGTATATGATGTTTCCTTTACGTAAAGAAAATAACATTGAATCTAACATGTGAATAAATTTTTTATTATAGAAGTTGATTGTAAGCTGACTTAAATAAAATAACTGGCCAAGGCATACGCTTTGAAGCATTTCCATATTGGTATAAAATGCAGTAAGTACAGTACTAACAAGATATTTGCACTCTGCGGTGAAGCCAAATTGCTGCTAATTTCTCTGAAAAGCAACAATGACAAATCAATTTCTGCATTTGTCATTGCGAGTACCATTAAATAGCAATTACCATAATTTTTAAAAATTCCTAATCCAAGCTTAAAACGGGGAAGGCTCACTGGCATAAAGATAGGGAAGACATGTACGAGGGAGCTTTCAATCTGTCTGATTCAATCATTGCTGATAAATAATTTATAAGAAATAGTAATTATACTGTTGAATTCTTAAGTTCGATGTGGAGCTAAATAAATTCATAGAATAAATAAATCAAACAATTCGCTACAAATCATAAATTTCACCAAATAAAAATTAGCCTTAGCATAGACAAAGATTATTAGAAGTCAATTTCACCTGGCTGGTTCCGTAGTGCGAGTCCATGTGCTGGAGTACAGTTGGTCCAATATCAACATCATTGTCTTCTTTAATATAAACTGCATCGACTTGATTCAAATTGGCCGCAGCTACATTCGTAACAATTGGAGGTTGCGTGGCTTGAACTTCCATGTCTGTGGAAGGTGTTTAGAAATATTATATAGTTATTTTAGTGATATCCGAGAGAATAACATTTGAATTCTGATGTGAGATAATAAAATAACAATATAACACAATACAATGCACTTCCGTCCATTCATCATCACCATTAAATGACAATGCAAAAATTAATTTGTATTATTACAAATGTGAATTACACTTAAGTATGCTGGGTATGAGGTCCCAGTATAAAATATCGAGCATAGTAAAATGTCAAATTATTAACTGTTTCTGTTCAATCACACAAGTTATGAATATAATTTACCTGGTACAAAGTCGACAGCAAAAAAGATACAATACCGGCTATATTTTGTGACAAAAAGTTTTTATTCTATGAGGTTTCAATTAACCTAACTAAATTTATGCAATATACAGTTTGTTTATATATCACATCTTATTTATTTTTCGTTACTCACTAATAAAATTTCAATTGTGCACTCGCTTTGTGAAGCAATTTCACTTGATTGAATTATTTTTACAACGAAGATATTTCCCCATTGTTACCGAGGCCAATTGAAATTTGATTCTTTATTCTAAACACCTAAACTACAACACCTAAACAATCTCCCAACAAACAACATTTTTACTAAGTATTTTAATTAACGTGAAAACCATTGTAAATACAATTATTTTCACATAATATTGTCCTGCAATAAGTTTTACTTAAATTTGGGTTAAATTTGGTAAAAAAAGTTTGTTTCAGTAGGAAATATGGGAAAATTTACACCTAACAAATTTTCTGTAAACCTGCAAGAGGCCAAGGTGTACGTTTTGACATCGGTTCACATTCGATGTAAAATATAATCTTTGTATGCACATCTGAAGAATCCGACTCAAAAGAAAATTGCAGATTATATATATAAACATAAATATATGTATGCCAATGTTTTCATTTTATTTAAGCATTTTTTTCATTTTTATGACAATCAGTTTGAATGACTCACTACGAATGATCCCTTTAATGTTGTTGTAACAAATTACGACTATAATTTGGAAATAAAGTGCATATTGCATCTCATTGTATCTTTTATAGACAGATGTAATGAAACTCGCAGGCCTGATAGCATTGTCGAAAAAAGCCACAAAGACTTAGAAAGAAGAAATGTATCGATCGGAAATTAATGAAAGAGTGTGATCCTACTTTTTAAAATGAATGAATGATTGAATCACAAAATTGCAAATGGTTTGGTTATTTCGCCAATACCAATAAAGCGACCTCATTCATGTTTGTTTGATCGGTATTGACGACAGTTGGCTACAAATGATAGTTTCTCCTGAATCATATGTTATACACCATGGAATTCACTTGATTAATTTAAGTTATATTTACCGAATGCATGAAGTATTTAGTGTTACTTTCAGCAGCCTTGGAAAGTTGCAGATTATTCAAAAATACCAAAATACTTGAAACTTTATTGTGTATTGTACGGTTTCTTTCTTACTTTAAAACTAGCTCAGGTCTAGAATGCACTCATTTGTGTGGGACAATGTGGCTAGACATTTTTCAGCTCCTTCCACCAACATGGACCGGAATCCACTGCAAACTACATTGTCCATATCAAGAATTTCGCTCAGAGTGTTGTGTATATTAAGTATTTGCTCTGAATGTCCCTTAAGGGCAGCTTTAGAGTCGCAGAAAATTATTAGTCCCTCAGCTCTATCAGTCTCTTGAAGACATATATATATGTATACATTTACAAGACAAATAGTTTCATAGTTTTACTCTAATGATGAATAACTATCAGTGAAAAAAAATGTTAATTATCTGTTACAGTTAATTAATGAATTAATTATTAATATTTACTTAGTCCAATATTAATTAAAATATTATTTTTAAATGTGTATTATAACGTTTATTATTACCTATTTATAACTCTGTTTTATATGTAAACGAAGATTAAAGACATCAAATTATTTTGTTTGAATTTCATTTTGTACTTGTCTTGTCAAAACGAGTGTTGCGCATCACTAAACATTGCCAAGACCTGTGAGTGCGAGTGATCGCGCAACATGCTCCGTTTTGCTCACACTTTTTATTGCTTCACACCCAAGGAGACCGCGGTCGTAGAATGTGAAGACTGCCGCAATATTTAGTCCATGCAATTAAAAAGTGGTCATAGTTGACAATTCACATACCTATGCGATGCAAGCTGATTAATCATTAAGAAACAAATGACCTATACAAAAAGTCATGCATGCATGAAATGTTGTAACATTGCATATGTTAAAACATGTTTACATATTTTGAACATTCATTTTGCAAAGAAACACACCACCAACAACATATTCAAGCCAGTAAATCATCCATCGTTGAATTTGCTCTGGGTTTTAAAATTTGAAACAGTGAGAGACAATGAGAGACAGTGTTATTTGTCGTAGGAATATTATCAAGTTCTCTTGCTATTTTTTCTCCAAACATCATTTCACTACCTCTTACGCTGCTGGCAGTATGAGGTTTTCCCCGACAGTGTGGTTTGTCTTGCTTGGCAATTAAATAATCAACTCTAAAAGAGGCTTGCAGCGCATTGACATTCGTGTTCAGGTAATCAATAGATTTTTGCATTTGTTTGAGAT